>WNGS01164858.1:10732705-10763044 GCA_020271785.1 Procambarus virginalis
CCTGTGTACCATACTCTCCTGTGTATCATACTCACCTGTGTACCATACTCTCCTGTGTACCATACTCTCCTGTGTACCATACTCACCTGTGTACATACTCACCTGTGTACCATACTCACCTGTGTACCATACTCACCTGTGTACCATACTCACCTGTGTACCATACTCACCTGTGTACCATACTCTCCTGTGTACCATACTCACCTGTGTACCATACTCACCTGTGTACCATACTCACCTGTGTACCATACTCACCTGTGTACCATACTCTCCTGTGTACCATACTCACCTGTGTACCATACTCACCTGTGTACCATACTCTCCTGTGTACATACTCACCTGTGTACCATACTCACCTGTGTACCATACTCTCCTGTGTATCACACTCACCTGTGTACCATACTCACCTGTGTACCATACTCACCTGTGTACCATACTCACCTGTGTACCATACTCACCTGTGTACCATACTCTCCTGTGTACCATACTCACCTGTGTACCATACTCACCTGTGTACCATACTCTCCTGTGTACCATACTCACCTGTGTACCATACTCTCCTGTGTATCACACTCACCTGTGTACCATACTCACCTGTGTACCATACTCACCTGTGTACCATACTCACCTGTGTACCATACTCACCTGTGTACCATACTCACCTGTGTACCATACTCTCCTGTGTACCATACTCACCTGTGTACCATACTCACCTGTGTACCATACTCTCCTGTGTACCATACTCACCTGTGTACCATACTCACCTGTGTACCATACTCACCTGTGTACCATACTCACCTGTGTACCATACTCACCTGTGTATCATACTCTTCTGTGTACCATACTCACCTGTGTACCATACTCACCTGTGTACCATACTCTCCTGTGTACCATACTCACCTGTGTACCATACTCACCTGTGTATCATACTCTCCTGTGTACCATACTCACCTGTGTATCATACTCTTCTGTGTACCATACTCACCTGTGTATCATACTCTTCTGTGTACCATACTCACCTGTGTACCATACTCACCTGTGTACCATACTCACCTGTGTACCATACTCACCTGTGTACCATACTCTCCTGTATACCATACTCACCTGTGTACCATACTCTCCTGTGTACCATACTCACCTGTGTACCATACTCTCCTGTGTACCATACTCACCTGTGTACCATACTCACCTGTGTACCATACTCACCTGTGTACCATACTCACCTGTGTACCATACTCACCTGTGTACCATACTCTCCTGTGTACCATACTCTCCTGTGTACCATACTCACCTGTGTACCATACTCACCTGTGTACCATACTCAAATGTGTACCATACTCACCTGTGTACCATACTCACCTGTGTACCATACTCTCCTGTGTACCATACTCACCTGTGTACCATACTCACCTGTGTACCATACTCACCTGTGTACCATACTCACCTGTGTACCATACTCTCCTGTGTACCATACTCACCTGTGTACCATATACATCTATACTCACCACTAATCAACAATATTTCCATATATACACACAATACAAAAATTGATCGGGAAATATATTCAGGTTCCACACAGGTTTCTGAAATGGTCAGAAGATTGGCAGATGCAGTTTAATGCTGACATATGTAGGGTTCTGAGACTAGGTAATGATGATAAGCGTTACAACCTGGTTAGTGTTGAAATTGTAAAGTCTGAATACGAAAAAAATTTGGGCGTCATGACTATTAGGAATTTTAGGTAAAAAAAAATCAATATATAGTACGAAATAAGGCAAGTAGGACACCAGGGTCTATTTCTAGCAGCGTTAGCAATAAACTCTTAGTGTCATGCTTAGATTATATTTAGATTATATTTAGATTATATTCAGATTATATTTAGATTATATTTAGATTACATTTAGATTATATTTAGAATATATTTAGATTATATTTAGATTATATTTAGTTTATACAGTTCAGTTTTGGTCGCCATAGTATAGAATGGAAATAATACATATAAACTGAATAAGTTTACATTCAGGAAAGACCAGGGTAAATACTGGTTAGGAAAACAGCGTTGTTGATTTGTGGACCAAATTACCGGGTAACATAACAGACGTGAGATCCCTTGATTGTTTCCAGTGTAGGTTAGACGTATATAGGAATGAGTTTGGGTAGATATAAATAGGAGCTGCAGATAGGCTAACAGGCCTCTAACAACTTACATTACTCTTATTTTATTATAATATTCCGATGTTTAGGGAATATTATAAGACTATATTTGTAGCAGGGAAGAATACTCGTGACAGGGAAATTACACCGGTTGCCGGGAAATTATACTGTTTGTGGGGGAATTACACCAGGTGGCAGGGGATAATTATACCTGGGCAGGGAAGTGTACCGCAGGCAGGGAAGTGTACCACAGGCAGGGAAGTGTACCACAGGCAGGGAAGTGTACCACAGGCAGGGAAGTGTACCACAGGCAGGGAAGTGTACCACAGGCAGGGAAGTGTACCATAAGCAGGGAAGTGTACCACAGGCAGGGAAGTGTACCACAGGCAGGGAAGTGTACCACAGGCAGGGAAGTGTACCACAGGCAGGGAAGTGTACTATAAGCAGGGAAGTGTACCACAGGCAGGGAAGTGTACCACAGGCAGGGAAGTGTACCACAGGCAGGGAAGTGTACCACAGGCAGGGAAGTGTACCATAAGCAGGGAAGGAGGCCACCTCGTGCCCAACTTAACAGCTTCATGTTAATTATAAATGAGAGTTGAGTGAGCCTCAGCTCGTGAGGGCACTCACTGCTGCCACTCACCAGTGTCACTCACCAGTGTCACTTATCGGTGCCAATCACCCATGTCACTCACCCGTGTCACTCATTAGTGTCACTCATCAGTGTCACTCCTGTCATCTTCTCTATATGCCTTATGTTCTTTACTTGGCAACGACGTTGAAAAATTAACTCTCCAAAGTTAAATAGTTAATTTTATACTGGAGGTTGGCATGGAGCGGGTCGCCAGACTGTCTTTCAGCGCCGCTCCTCGCGCTCAGTCTATGTCTATACTAGTGAATGTTTGTCTGTGTGTTCGAGGACGGAGGCCAGACGCTTGCTGCTAGTCTCACGCAACATTCCATGCTGATTTGTGATTGTATTAGGAGTGTCATAAGGGGCGGGTCGGGGTCGCTCCAATGCCTTAAGTAAGGAAGTTATACATGTGGGGGGGGGATATTATACTTATGGCAAGGGCAAGAAGATTATAGCTAGTGGCTAGTGGTATACTAGTGGCAAGAAGATTATAGCAGTCGCATAGATTATTATGCCTATGACAGTAGAGCGACGGTCTCGCTTCAATCCCCGACCGTCCAAGTGGTTGGGCACCATTCCTTATCCCCCCCCCCCCCGTCCCATCCTAAAGTCTTATCTTGATCCCTTCCAAGAGCTATCTTGTCGCATTGGCTTGGTGCTTTCTCCTGACAGTTCCCTTCCCTTCCTATTGCGAAAACGAATGACACCAATGACGTCTGAAAATGTGGATCGATTGTCCATAGAGTACAGGTGATGGATCTCCCAATCCTGAGCACTCCAGGTGCAAAGTCTGTGAGCAGGAACTACGGCATGAACCAGGAGGCCTGGTCGACGACCGGGCCGCGGGGACGCTAAGCCCCGGAAGCACCTCAAGGTAACCTCAAGGTAACCTCAAGGTAAGGTATGATCTCCCGCACTACATCACTGAATGCCCAGTTATTAGACCTTTCAGACCAGTTGGCATGAGTACCTGGAGCTTTGCAATTATTTTATTCACTCACGTATTCTTGAAGATATCCTCACAGTGTACCCAAAATTTGCCAGTGCAGGCTACTAAACATATGGCCCTGTATGACTAACCATCCTGCGAGATGGGGACTTGTATTACCACTGCTGCCTTATTCACTCGTGTTGATGATATGTATCCTCAAAATGCATCCGGAGTCTGCCAGTGCAGACTGCTTGTCACATGCCTCTGTATGACTAACCATCCTGTGTGATGGGGATTTTTTAGCATCAACTAGTTAGCTTTTTTGACACACTGTACTCCACTTTATATAGTCTAGGGTAGCTGCACAAATGAAGATGTACCTCATGCATTAATAAAAAAAAAGTCACTATATTGTTCCAAGCACTCAGGTCTGATAGGAAAGGAATTACGACTCCCAACGACCTGAAAGCACCAGTATAAAAAGCGATGATTTCTTCAGATCTGAAACCTATATCTATGGGCAGCACAAAACGTCCACCAGACTGTGCGACACAGTGGTTGCCAGGATCAGGTTGGGTTACCGTTACCTGTGGCAGGTGGCTACAGGTGACGGATCTCCCAATCCTGAGCACTCCAGGTAAAAACTCTGTGAGCAGGAACTACGGCACGATCTCACGCACTACATCACCGAATGCCCAGTTATTAGACCTTTCAGACCAGTTGGCATGAGGTACCTGGAGCTTTGCAATTACTTTATTCACTCTCGTGTTCTTGAAGATATCCTCATAGTGAACCCAGAGTCTGTCAGTGCGACTACTGATCACATGCCTCTGTATGACTAACCATCCTGTGTGATGGGGATTTTTTAGCATCACCTAGTTAACTTTTTGACACACTGTACTCTCCTTCATACAGTCTAGGGTAACTGCAGAAATGCAGATGTACCTAAAATATATTAATAAAAACAAAACAAAAAATGTTCATCACTCGTTACGTGTTTACAACTTTGCATCAGGGTAACAATAGTGAAAAATAACATTGTGATTATGTTTTGTGTTCGGCGCGTTGATGCATGTTCTTAGTGAGAGTGAACGGGAGGGTGGGAGAACAAAGAGGGTGGGAGAGACAATGGGATGGGGGAGGGAGAGAGAACAGAAGGGAGGGTGAATGCATGTGATGGAGAAGGAGACAGATAGGAAAGAAAATTGGGAGGGAGAGTGTTTAGTATCTCTCCAGTGATCCCAGCTTGCTTCTCCATCTTCTACACCAGCCATTCCGTGAGGAACAGTGTCAAGTGTGTTTTGACAGTCTAGGAATATACAGTCTACCCAGCCTTCTTTTCCTGTCATATTTCAGTAACCATGCCATAAAACTCGATTAAGTTTGTCAGGCACAACTTTCTTCTAAATTTCTTACAAAATTTATCTTCAGGTGTTCCATTATTCTCGACCTAATTAATTTATCCAGCATTCTGTATGAAAAACTTATAAGTGACACTGGCCTGTAATTTAATGGCTCTTGTCTGACCCCTTTTTTGCATTATTGGGGCAACATTTGCCGTGTTAGAGATTTCGGGGAGATTTCCTGTCTCAAGTGTTTTATTAAAAAATTTATATAGGAGGTGACAAAGTACATTTGCTGCTTCCGTCAGCAGCCATGTTGGTATTGAGTCTGGTTCCACTGATTTTATCAAATCTATTTCCTCTCGGTTCTTACTACCTCTTTTACAGCAACAAATATGTCATTCAGTACCGTCTGGCCACCTTTCATCTCGCTATCTTGGTTTCTACGTTGGTATTATTGTAAATACCTCTTGAAATTTTCTTTAGGCTAAATCTTTAGGTGTTTTAGGCTCCTCACACACCTCCTAATCGTTTTCCTTGAGAAGTCCCTCCTTGTCTCTTATAACTGATCATGTGGTCTCTTGCTGCTTGTTATTGTTTCCACACATGGCGAGACAACAGCTTTCGTTCGTCCTTTCCTTTTAGCGACAATGTCTCGAATTACGTCTCTGGTTCCTCCTGCCTTTGGTGTATTTATATCTGGCTCTTATTATATAGTACCTCTCTGTTGTTCTCCAAGTTCTCCACTTTTCCCGTACTTTTTTTGGTCTTCTAATTAGTTTTCATGTATTGCCTATTGAATCCAGGGTTTATTTTGCTTGTTCTCGTCCCCATCCTCAGATCTGCTCACTCTGTGGCCTCTGAACATTTCCGGGCAGTACAATCCTTCAAATCATGTGTTGTCTTCTTTTCCAGTTCTCTCCCACATTAGCCGTCCCGCAGACCAGCTCTCGCTTCCTGTCATCCCCCTCGCCTGCACTCTCACCATCCTTCATGTGTCTCTAACAGCTTCTTTAGCCCTACTGTGTGATGGAGCACACCTGGAACACACCTGGGGAGAGTCTCGGGAGTTCTTCTGCTCCCCCGAGCCTGACCTAAGGCCAGGCTGGTGGTAGTGCCTGATAGTGCGGTGTTCCCTCTATCTTCTCGACATCTGCCTCCGTCTGGGTAAACACCATCTCGTCCCGTGTTAATGTGGGTCGTCTTCTTTGGCTCCTGCTGCTTCTGTGATATGTTGCTTCAAGACATCTTAGTACGCTATGTCAACCATATTACTCTCCATGTGTGTGTGTATGTATGTATATATTTGTGTCTGCAGAATCGAGCTCTTGGACCCCGCCTTTCTAACCAATTAATTTTTCCTTTATTATGTCTACTACATATATTTCTCTCTAACCCCCCCCCCACACACACGCACACACACACACACACACACACACACACACACACACACACACACACACACACACACACACACACACACACACACACACACACACAGCCCCAGGAAGCAGCCCGTAGCAGCTGTCTAACTCCCAGGTACCTATTTACTGCTAGGTGAAACGCGGCAACAGAGTGAAAGAAACTCTGCCCATTTGTTTCCGCCTCCGCTGGAGATCGAACCCGGGCCCTTAGGACTTCGACCCCAGAGCGCTGTCCACCCAGCCGCGAGGCCCCACACACCTAACCGTGTGCGTGCGTAAAATAAAGAGAAACAAGTTGATTTACATACAGTAAAGTACTAATTTTCATGAACAGGAAAAATAAGATTAACATTATGTTATAATAATGATCAGTAACTAGGTCAATCAATAATATATGCAGACTGAAAACCCAGCATCTGATAACTCATAAAGTGAGAACTTCACGGCCTTTACTTCCTAGTAATAAATATTGCGTCTGTCACATCGAGGTCGCGGAGGAGAGAAGTGTGGAGGCGCGCGGTACCAAAGGCTGGCCCGCGCTCGCTAATGTTCTGGGCGCGATGACTGAGGGCCGAGCCGCAGTTTATGTGACCAATTCACGGAAACTGTTGAGCCCCGGCCAACACTCGCAACTGCAGACGAGAACGACCTCTGCACCACGCCGTTTTAGAGGCCATAATAGCAAGTGTAGAGTGTGCGTGGCTTCGAGCGGCTACAGCGTCACTGGACGGATGCCCGGCAATAATGGCATCTGGAGTACTGCTCAATAAAGTCGAGATTCGCCGAGCTTGCATATATTTTCGAACTATGTTAAAATATTCGGCGGGTTTTTATGGGCCCCATCCAACGTCCCGACTTGGGAATAATATTTAACCTTGCCCTAATAATAATCTTCACCGCTGAGTTCCCATACTTTGCAGATAATTATTACATCTACTTAAGAGCCCCACACATCTCTTAAACAACACTTAGAGTGGTTTATTTTACAAGTCACTGAGAGGAAGCTCAGTAAACATGATGGTTCCTTCTGAGTAAATCTTTGAACCATCTTGGATTACCCCCTGACGCCCGCCGTACCGCTGCACCGTGATATGCAAATGTTACACAACCTGGAATCCGCCTGAACCCACTAGGAATTTGGCGTCACCGAGCTGGTGCCTTACCTTGAGGTTACCTTGAGGAGCTTCCGGGGCTTAGCGTACCCGCGGCCCGGTCGTCGACCAGGCCTCCTGGTTGCTGGACTGATCAACCAGGCTGTTTGACGCGGCTGCTCGCAGCCTGACGTATGAGTCACAGCCTGGTTGATCAGGTATCTTTTTGAGGTGCTTATCCAGTTCTCACTTGAACACTGTGAGGGGTCGGCCAGTTATGCCCCTAATGTGTAGTGGAAGCGTGTTGAACAGTCTCGGGCCTCTGATGTTGATAGAGTTCTCTCTCAGAGTACCTGTTGCACCTCTGCTTTTCAACGGGGGTATTCTGCACATCCTGCCATGCCTTCTGGTCTCATGTGATGTTATTTCTGTATGCAGCTTTGGGACCAGCCCCTCAATTATTTTCCACGTGTAAATTATTATATATCTCTCCCGCCTGCGCTCATGGGAGTACAGATATTTACTCTTTAGCCGGTCCCAGTAATTTAGATGTTTTACTGAGTGGATTCTAGCAGTAAAGGATCTCTGCACGCTCTCCAGGTCAGCAATTTCTCCAGCTCTGAAAGGGGCTGTCACTATGCAGCAGTACTCCACTCTAGAGAGCACAATCGTTTTGAAAAGTATCATCATCGGTATAGCATCTCTAGTGTGAAAAGCTCTTGTTATCCAACCTGTCATTTTTCTTGCAGTTGTGACGGCTACTTTATTGTGTACTTTAAAGGTAAGGTCTTCCGACATGAGTACACCCAGATCCATTACAGGATCCAGTGTGTGTACATGTAGCCCACGTACACTCCCACACGCCATCCAGTGTGTACACGTCCCCCACGTACACTCCCACACGCCATCCAGTGTGTACACGTCCCCCACGTACACTCCCACACGCCATCCAGTGTGTACACGTCCCCCACGTACACTCCCACACGCCATCCAGTGTGTACACGTCCCCCACGTACACTCCCACACGTCATAGGAGTTTTCCACCAAACCCTCCCACCAAATGCACAATGAAATCCCAGCAGCATGGGATTATTTCCAGCTCACTGGTGATGTCTGGGGGTGACCCTGGGGTAAGATCTGGGGGTGACCCTTGGGTAAGATCTGGGGGTGACCCTTGGGTAAGGTCTGTGATAACCCTGGGTAAGGTCTTGGGTGACCCTGGGGTAAGGTCTTGGGTGACCCTGGGGTAAGGTCAGGGGGTGACCCTGGGGTAAGGTCTGGGGTGACCCTGGGGTAAGATCTGGGGTGACCCTTGGGTAAGGTCTGTGATAACCCTGGGGTAAGGTCTTGGGTGACCCTGGGGTAAGGTCTGGGGTGACCCTGGGGTAAGGTCTTGGGTGACCCTGGGGTAAGGTCAGGGGGTGACCCTGGGGTAAGGTCTGGGGTGACCCTGGGGTAAGCAATAGGGAGAGCACACAGACCTACTCCAAAATTTTCTCACAGATGTTGTGCGTTATTGTAATTTATTTTTGTATTGTGCCGTTGATCTCCTCTGGCGGCCAGTTTAAGTATCCACCAGCACCCTGCGTCATTGTGATCTCGTCCGCCATGACGCTGCGTCATTCTGAACTCGTCCGCCATGACCCTGCTTCATTGTGATCTCGTCAGCCATGACCCTGCGTCATTATGATCTCGTCCGCCATGACCCTGCGTCATTCTGAACTCGTCCGCCATGACCCTGCGTCATTCTGAACTCGTCCGCCATGACCCTGCGTCATTCTGAACTCGTCCGCCATGACCCTGCGTCATTATGATCTCGTCCGCCATGACCCTGCGTCATTATGATCTCGTCCGCCATGACGCTGCGCATTATGACATTATGATCTCGTCCGCCATGACCCTGCGTCATTATGATCTCGTCCGCCATGATGCTGCGTCATTATGATCTCGTCCGCCATGACCCTGCGTCAATATGATCTCGTCCGCCATGATCCTGCGTCATTGTGATCTCGTCCGCCATGACGCTGCGTCATTGTGATCTCGTCCGCCATGACGCTGCGTCATTGTGATCTCGTCCGCCATGACGCTGCGTCATTATGAACTCGTCCGTCATGACTCTGGGTCATTCTGAACTCGTCCGCCATGACCCTGCGTCATTCTGAACTCGTCCGTCATGACCCTGCGTCATTCTAAACTCGTCCGCCATGACGCGGCGTCATTATGAACTCGTCCGTCATGACGCTGCGTCATTCTGAACTCGTCCGCCATGACGCGGCGTCATTCTGAACTTGTTTGTCATGACTCTGCGTCATTCTGAACTCGTCCGCCATGACGCGGCGTCATTCTGAACTTGTTTGTCATGACTCTGCGTCATTATGATCTCGTCCACCATGACCCTGCGTCATTCTGAACTCGTCCGCCATGACCCTGCGTCATTCTGAACTCGTCCGCCATGACCCTGCGTCATTCTGAACTCGTCCGCCATGACGCTGCGTCATTCTGAACTCGTCCGTCATGACCCTGCGTCATTATGAACTCGTCCGCCATGACGCGGCTGACGAGTCATGGCGATGCAGAGCCCAGTAGGCTCAGGAATCTGTACACCAGTTGATTGACAGTTGAGAGGCGGGACCAAAGAGCCAGAGCTCAACCCCCGCAAGCACAACTAGGTGAGTACACATCAAAAGCCGATGGCCGAGCGGACAGCATGCTGGACACGTGATCCTGTGGTCCCGGGTTCGATCCCAGGCGCCGGCGAGAAACGATGGGCAGAGTTTCTTTAACCCTATGCCCCTGTTACCAAGCAGTAAATAGGTACCTGGGAGTTAGTCAGCTGTCACGGGCTGCTTCCTGGGGTGTGTGTGTGTGTGGTGTGGGGAAAAAAAGTAGTAATAGAAACAGCTGATTGACAGTTAAGAGGCGGGCCGAAAGAGCAAAGCTCAACCCCCGCAAACACAATTAGGTGAATACAACTAGGTGAATACACACACACACACACACACACACACACACACACACACACACACACACACACACACACACACACACACACACACACACACACACACAGGCGCCCCTCAAGGGAAAAAATAGTAATCATTAGGTCAGGACCCAACATAGGCTTGAGAAGCTGTGTGGATGAGGTAACCAGCCCGTAATACCCAGCACCGCCGGGACACACAAGAGCCGCTACCCCTTATGACGCAGGACTGGGACTACACTCTTGCTGACGGGGGTATTGGGATCACACCCTAGTGATTGGGGGTTGGGACCCCGCCCTGGTGACTGCGAACGTAGACAGAGACAGACAGACAGACAGACAGACAGACAGACAGACAGACAGACAGACAGACAGACAGACAGACAGACAGACAGACAGACAGACAGACCGGGTCGACTTGGGTGGCGGCAGGTAGCCACATACAACCCGTTCTCGCACTTTCGTATAGTCAATATTGACTTATTAAATACGTGCATATGTGACAAACTAATTTATTGTCAATATTTTAGTTTACCTTGAAAAGCTTCATAAAAAACACCGACATTACCTAACCTTCTTAGTATGTTAAGATAAGCATCTTATTGCTTCATAATCACAATTATTACTTAACCTATACCTATAATAGGTTAAGTAATAATTGTAATTACGAAGCAATAAGATGCTTATCTTAACATACTAAGAAGGTTAGGTAAGGTCGGTGTTTTCTATGAAGATTTTTAAGGTAAACTAAAATATTCACAATAAATTAGTATGCACTTATTTAATAAGTCAATATTGACTGTAAGAAAGTGCGAGAACGGATTGCCACATATATACGTAAACTAGCAGGGATACCCGGCGCTGCCCGGGTCTGTCTCCCGTCTATCTATCAATTCATCCCTCTATTTATTTATCCATCCATCTATCAATCCATATATCTATCAGTCTATATTCATCCATCTATACATATTATATATACAGTACTAAGTATATATATAAATACATATATATGTTGTACCTAGTAGCCAGAACGCATTACTTGGCTTACTATGCAAAACCTGATTTGCTTAATAAGCCAAGTTTCCCAGAATTTATATATTTTTCAAATTTTCTTCTTATGAAGTGATAAAGCTATCTATTTCATTATGTATGAGTTAATTTTGTAAAATTTATTTAAAACTAACGTAGATATATGACCGAACCTAACCTACCCTACTTAACCTAACCTATCTTAACCTAACTTAAACCAACATAACTAAGTCAATAATTTATATTCTTATTATAATATAATAATAATAATAATTCAAATAAACCAATTGGAAACAATTTGTTGAAAATAAAGAAAATCACTCGGCCTATTAGGCAAATCGGGCCTTGCATAGTAGGCCGAGAAGTGCATTCTGGCTACTAGGTACGACATTATATATATATATATATATATATATATATATATATATATATATATATATATATATATGTATATATATATATATATATATATATATATATATATATATATATGTATGTATATCCATCCCGTACCCCATACCATTCCCCTCCCCCTCTGTAAATGTGAGTGATGCCTCTGGCCTCCAATTTGGGCCGCAAGCGTCTGGACTCCAACTTGGGCCGCAAGCGTCTGGACTCCAACTTGGGCCGCAAGCGTCTGGACTCCAACTTGGGCCGCAAGCGTCTGGACTCCAACTTGGGCCGCAAGCGTCTGGCCTCCAATTTGGGCCGCAAGCGTCTGGACTCCAACTTGGGCCGCAAGCGTCTGGACTCCAACTTGGGCCGCAAGCGTCTGGACTCCAACTTGGGCCGCAAGCGTCTGGACTCCAACTTGGGCCGCAAGCGTCTGGACTCCAACTTGGGCCCCCAAGCGTCTGAACTCCAACTTGTACCCCCAAGCGTCTGGCCTCCAACTTGGACCCCCAAGCGTCTGGCCTCCAACTTGGACCCCCAAGCGTCTGGACTCCAACTTGGGCCCCCAAGCGTCTGGCCTCCAACTTGGACCCCCAAGCGTCTGGCCTCCAACTTGGGCCCCCAAGCGTCCGGACTCCAACTTGGACCCCCAAGCGTCCGGACTCCAACTTGGGCCCCCAAGCGTCCGGACTCCAACTTGGACCCCCAAGCGTCTGGACTCCAACTTGGACCCCAAGCGTCTGGCCTCCAACTTGGACCCCCAAGCGTCTGGCCTCCAACTTGGACCCCCAAGCGTCTGGCCTCCAACTTGGACCCCCAAGCGTCTGGACTCCAACTTGGGCCCCCAAGCGTCTGGACTCCAACTTGGGCCCCCAAGCGTCTGGCCTCCAACTTGGGCCCCCAAGCGTCTGGCCTCCAACTTGGACCCCCAAGCGTCTGGCCTCCAACTTGGGCCCCCAAGCGTCTGGCCTCCAACTTGGACCCCCAAGCGTCTGGACTCCAACTTGGACCCCCAAGCGTCTGGCCTCCAACTTGGGCCCCCAAGCGTCTGGCCTCCAACTTGGGCCCCCAAGCGTCTGGCCTCCAACTTGGGCCCCCAAGCGTCTGGACTCCAACTTGGGAGAGGAAAAACAAAGAGAAACATATATCTTCTCTCATAGGTGCACTCGCAGCTTGGGGATAATTTAAGTGGCTGCCACATTATTGTTGATGTGGCGGCTACAGCAAGGAATAAAAGATGCATCCTACAGATAATATTCTCATTTAATACGTATTGGTTTAAACCTATGAGCTCAGAGCTCAGAGTCCCCCAGGGTACCGTGCTTGCTCCAGTACTTTTTCTCCAGTACATCACCCTTTGCAGATGACACTAGGATCTTCATGAGAGTTGGCAACATAGAGGACACGGCAAACCTCCAATCAGATGTAGATCAGGTCTTTCTATGGGCTACAGAAAATAATATGGTGTTTACCGAAGATAAGTTCCAGCTCATGCGCTATGGAAAAATGAAAATATAAAAACGGAAACCACGTACAAAACTCAGACAAATCATAACATAGAACGAAAAGGCAATGTAAAGGATCTGGGTGTACTCATGTCGGAAGACCTTACCTTTAAAGAACACAATAAAGTAGCCGTCACAACTGCAAGAAAAATGACAGGTTGGATAACAAGAACTTTTCACACTAGAGATGCTATACCGATGATGATACTTTTCAAAACGCTTGTGCTCTCTAGAGTGGAGTACTGCTGCACAATGACAGCCCCTTTCAAAGCTGAAGAAATTGCTGACCTGGAGAGCGTGCAGAGATCCTTTACTGCTAGAATCCACTCGGTAAAACATCTAAACTATTGGGACCGACTAAATAACCTAAATCTGTACTCCCTTGAGCGCAGGCGGGAGAGACACATAATAATTTACACGTGGAAAATATTAGAGGGGCTGGTCCCAAACCTGCACACAGAAATAACATCACATGAGACCAGAAGACATGGCAGGATGTGCAGAATACCCCCGTTGAAAAGCAGAGGTGCAACAGGTACTCTGAGAGAGAACTCCATCAACATCAGGGCCCGAGACTGTTCAACACGCTCCCGCTACACATAAGGGACATAACTGGCCGACCCCTCACAGTGTTCAAGAGAGAACTGGATAAACACCTCCAAAGGATACCTGATCAACCAGGCTGTGACTCATACGTCAGGCTGCGAGCAGCCGCGTCAAACAGCCTGGTTGATCAGTCCAGCAACCAGGAGGCCTGGTCGACGACCGGGCCGCGGGGACGCTAAGCCCCGGAAGCACCTCAAGGTAAGGTATGAGTAATTGCGGCCGTTAAAAAGTCAATTTGTTATTGAAGACAGTGTAAATATAATGTAAATATATAAATATAATATAACAAATTTTAGAATATTGGAATTTATATTCTAAAGATAGACATCGGCTATTTAGCCAACCCGTTCTCGCAATTTCGTATAGACAATATTGACTTATTAAATACGTGCATATGTGACATACTAAACATACTAGTTTACCTTGAAAAGCTTCATAGAAAACACCGACCTTACCTAACCTTCTTAGTATGTTAAGATAAGCATCTTATTGCTTTGTAATTACAACTATTACTTAACTTATTATGGGTATAGGTTAAGTAATAATTGTAATTACGAAGCAATAAGATGCTTATCTTAACATACTAAGAAGGTTAGGTAAGGTCGGTGTTTTCTATGAAGCTTTTCAAGGTAAACTAGTATGTTTAGTATGTCACATATGCACGTATTTAATAAGTCAATATTGACTGTAAGAAAGTGCGAGAACGGGTTGATTTAGTTGGTCATTAAGAAGGTTGTGATGTTAACGGCCGGGCTACGGTAATGAGTAAGTCGGTAATTTCTCCCGAAGCGTTCAACTCTCCGGGATTGTTCGAGTCAGTGTATGAAGACAAACTAACCTAGGAGCAACCCGTCCTCCAAACAAAGTTCTAAAAGTGATTCCATGCACCCGACAAACCCCAGCTGTTTATGAATGAAAAACGGTTTACACACGACTCACAACTGATAACGTTCGAACATTTCCGGAACAAGTGCTTCACTGACGAAATTGTTGGAACCACAACGCTATAAATGCTTCACCCACGTAATTCAAATACAAATAATCGCCAACAGAACCTAAACACCTAACCTAAACTATGCCTATATATGTACATTATGCTAATATATTATAATATTAATTTATATTTGAGAAAATTCCCATTTTGAATGAACAGCATGTAAAAATTTACGAATGCGTCTGTGGGGGTCGACCGCTGGATGTAATGGACTTGGGTCGAGGACGGGTTGCCTAGGAGACAAGAGAGTTGACTGATCAGCACACCGTCACGAACAAAAGGCTAAATGCTCGTTAATCCAGCCGCCAGTCCCCCCTATTTATGAATGAAAAAATAATTTACACAGTACTCACAACTTATGACGTTCGAATATTTCTCGAAGAATGCTTCGCCGATGACCACTGTTCGAATTGCAACTTTGTAAATGCTTCACCCAAGTACTTCACATGCAAATAATAGCCAACAGAATCTTAACACCTAACCTATGTTTAACTATACATAGAATTTAAATATAATATTAACTTGTATATGAGAACAAACCAATTTCTAATTGGTTACAGCGTTAAAATTGATGAATGCGGAGGACTGCCGCCGCTTTAACGAGCCTGATCTGAGGACGGGTTATGGACTGAGACACCCAGTGTAGTCACAAAGTCACACAAGATGGCTACATTACCTAGCAATGCAATATACAAAGTGATGTTGGGCGTGGTTAACGCGGCAAGAAATAACAACGGAATGGAACATAAAATCCGGATATTTCAGTTAATTTAGAATACAATTGTAGAATAAATTTGATTTATACTTTGATCAACTTATTTGAATTTATTAATTTGTATCTATAAGTGGAAAACCCACATTTGAAAAATTAGAGATTGCTGAGCGTGTTTTCGGTTCACTTTGCCTTCATCAGAGCAAGATAGAGTCACTTTAGCTTGTTCTGATGAAGGCAAATTGAGCCGAAAACCACGCTCAGCATTCTCAAATTTTTAAAATGTGGTGTTCCGCTTACTTGGATCAGTGTTTTTGTGATCGTTGTTGCATGTGTCTATACATATTTATTTTTCCGTCAAGAGATCAGGAAGCAGGATCTCCTGAGGCACACCGAAAACGAGACCTGAGCGAGTTTAATAAATGCCATAAACCAGGGCGAAAGAATTCTGTATTTTTATCTCACTGCAAAGAAATTTGTAATAACGCATTTAAATAAATTTTGTAAAATGAAAATAATCGGTTATATTTATTTTACCCTGTACAGGATAAAGTGTTTTTATTATTTTATTAATGTTACAACACAGGCCGTGGCGGAGAGAGATGCAAATGATCCTCGAGCCTTATCACTAAACGAGCAACCCGTCCTCCGAATAGAGCGTCAAATTTTGACGTATTCTTTACCCAAGGGCAAAAATAGTCGTACTATTGTTGTTTTTGTTTTAGATTCAGCTACTCGGGACAAAAGTTCTAAGTAGCACGGGCTATGGTGAGCCCGTAATGTAGTCGTACTAGAAAATGGTAGCGGCTCGCGAAATTGACATACTGTCCTTTCTGTTTTGGGTCCTCTAGTAGGTTAGGATAGGGACATTTTAGTACGACAGTTTCTTGACGTTGGGAAGCCTCAGGAGGACGGGCTGAACCTAGCTAAGACGAATTCTTACGAGTTCACTTGTTTATGCTAATGATAGAACATACAGTTACAGACACTGATATATTGCTATTGTTGAAAAACGTAATTAATATTTCATGCTGTAATAATAAAATAAATGAAATCACTTACTTTTCACGAGCTGCAAAGATTATGAAGCTGTAAAGTTTACGTCATCTTCTGCTTCGTCATCCTACACTGTTGTTCAGTGTAATACAATACTGTTCATGCCACTGTATACTGTACAAAGTTTCTATCATTCATGTTATAAAACTATACTTTATGTACACTTTTTTTCAGGCCTTCACTTCACATTAGTGATCCTACTGCTAATTCGCGAATGATCAATGCACTGCACATTATTAAAACATGTTGACTATCAGCTGTAATACACTTGTACCACTGAAACATTTCTGCGTCTACATTATGTACAGTTCAATGTATATGATAAGTATTTTTTGCAAGGCTTAATTTGTTAACCTATAACTTACAGTACTGTACTGTACACTTTTTACACAAATTTAAATGCATTTCATTCACATTATATATCATGGTCAGTGGATGCTGCATGACTTGATCGGAAATCCAGCATGATGCGTGGAGTGTAGACGAAGATCTTTCCCTTACAGTTGAAATTATGAATGTATAAATTTTCGTCTGAATCAAATTATCTCTGGCTATCTTGCTGAGACATTACTAAAAACTATATATTCGGTGTATATATATAAAAATCTCCAACAACCTCGTGCTTACTTTTTCTTGAATATTCAATGAGATTGACAATTTGCTACAATCTTTTTTGATATCCGACTCCCTTGGGCAGAGCCTCGTCACCATCGTCCGAGTCATTATCATCATTTCCAAGAACTTTGAGCAATCTGATCTTCAATCAACAATTCATAACCAGCATCATCATTTTCTAACCATTCATTGTTGTCATTCACGCTTACATCCTAACCAGCATAAAGGAACATTGTACGGATTCTTTCTTTAAACCCTTCAAAATCGTTGGCTACATTTCCAAATTTTTCAAATTCATGACTACATACTGCTGCTTCGTCACTAATATTTTCTATTAAGTTTCTTCCGCGAATTTTTTATTGTGGGTGCTTTCACTTTATTCTAAAGCCTAGCCTAGTGGAAACTTTGGTGCCCTAATTGAGTATTTTTTAGATTTTATGAAGTATTTTTGAGTCTTTGTATCCTTCCCTGTCAATACATTCTCCTCGTTAGGTAAAACAATGAAAATATCTTCAAGTGTTTCTGTGTTGTACATCCGTTTAGAAGCAAGAGTGACACGTACTTGATCAATGGGCTGGATCAAGGATGTTGTGTTTGGTGGAAGTGCCATGCGTTTTATTCTGCCATTCCATGAAATTATCTTGCTAATGGGTTAAGCAGGAGCATTATCTAGCAGTAACAATGCCTTAATTTTACTGGCTTTCATTCCACATTTGTTGATCTGGAATTCTCTATCCTCCTTGCAAAAGTGGTTTACAAATCAGTCCATAAATATTGACTGATTAAACCGTGAATTGTTTGAATTGTCGTATAACGGGTAGTGACTGCAATATATTTTTTAAGGCTCGAAGATTTTTTTACTTGCCCACAATTGTACACTTTACACTGTGAGGAGCAAGGGTATTAGCACAGAGCAAGCCTGAGCGTCGTTCCTTGCTTTTTCTTTCGTCCAGGTATACTTTCCTGTATCTTATTGTCAAGGATTTACTGGGTACAGCTCTCCACGTAAAACTTGTTTCGTCACCATTATACACCTGATAGTTGGTTAAATTATTACGTACACCCTACTGGTTTAATTTATCTTTTAAGAATTTAACATTAATGAGATCAGCAATTGAAGCCTCGCCAGAAATTTATTTGTTGGTGTTGAAAATGTTATAATGAGCCTTAACTCTCCCAGTCGACCCATCACTTGCAGTGAAATCGTTTATACCTAACTGAAGGGAAAATGTATTTGTTACAACTTTAAACTCTTCAAATCGTATTGCAATGACAATTGTGCGGTGCTGAATATACCACAAACAGTTCAGCATCCAACAATTACTTCCTCCCTCAAACATGCGCCACCATACGTACCACACTCTGTAGTGCTCACATATTTCAATAGCATTTCCTTCTGCTTTCTGATGTCACTTGCTGTACTTCAGCCGATGTTCAACTCTGCAGCTGCTCGTGCATGAGACTATCCATCGTCAAGGTTTTACATTAACTCCAGCTTTTGTACAGCCGTCAAGTGCTTCCTTTAAGTGCTTGCCCTAGCCTGTGCGCCGGTAAGTTTAAGCAGATCTTGTTCTGAATTCAACTGAAATTTTCGATGATCACAGTTAAAACAATGTGTTCAAAGCTGACGGTGGAAGCACGAGTCCACAGTAAACAACGACACCCTCTAGCGCGCCGCATTCACCTCTACTAGAAAACAAATACCTAGCGCCATACACTGTGAAATGTTTTTAAAAAGACAAATGATGAACTATTATTAATAATAATTGTTTCCTAATATTTTCTCAAAAATAATTTGTAATTTTCTTCATTAAACCATCACTTAAAATATTTAAGATTTAATTTATTGACGATGGAGGACGGTGGCCGCTTACCATGTGAGTGCGCGCCGTGCTGAGAAACTCCAAAACGGCCTACGGTTTTAACAATCACCAGCCCGCTACAGGAGGCTTTGAATGAGGTTGTTAGTGTGCAAACAATACTCCACACTAAAGAGCACCTTTGTTTTATAATGTATCATCATTGGTTTGGTATCTCTTTTATAAGGTTCTTTTTATCTAACCTATAATTTTTCTTGCAATTGTGACAGCTATTTTATTGTTTTCTTTAGATGTAAGGTCTTCAGACATTATTACTCCCAAAATCATTTATGTTGCTTTCATTCTTTACTATGATTTTATTTATATTTGGTCTGCTTTTACATTTTCGATTTTACCAGCTGGAACGTGGCTTCATTAAACATCATGCTGTTTTGTGACCCACTGGAAGATCTGATTTATGCTAGTTTGGTGGCTTACTGTGTCCTCTTTCTTGTTTACTTTCATGTGCCCTAGTGTCATCTGCAAAGGATGATACGGAGCTACAGTTTGTGTCCTTATCTATTTTTGGTATCAGGGTTAGACAAAAGTACTGAATCAAGCAGTTCCCTGGAGACAGTTTTTCAAGGTGGATCATTCTTTTTTTTTTATTATTACATTAGGTACATCTGCATTAGTGCAGCTACCCTAGACTATATGAAGTGGAGTACAGTGTGTCAAGAAAGCTAACTAGTTGATGCTAAGAAATCCCCATCACACAGGATGGTTAGTCTCACAGAGGCATGTGATAAGCAGTCTGCACTGGCAGACTCCGGATGCATTTTGAGGATATCATCAACACAAGATTGAATAAGGTAGCAGTGGTAATAAAAGTCCCCATCTCGCAGGATGGTTAGTCATACAGGGCCATATGTTTAGTAGCCTGCACTAGCAAATTTTGGGTACACTGTGAGGATATCTTCAAGAATACGAGAGTGAATAAAATAATTGCAAAGCTCCAGGTACCTCATGCCAACTGGTCTGAAAGGTCTAATAACTGGGCATTCAGTGATGTAGTGCGGGAGATCGTGCCGTAGTTCCTGCTCACAGAGTTTGCAACTAGACTGCTCATTCGAATATTACTTTATTGACTAGAAGTGGTACCCAGCGGTGCCCGGTCTCTCTCCCCATCCTCGACCCTCCCCCCCAATTCTCTCAGACTATGCAATCCTAGCAAACCAAAAATGTCCAATACTAATAAACACATTGACTTTCTTATCTTTCTTAGTATAGGGTACACGAACACCAATAAGACTAGTCTTTAAAAATAAATGGAACAGAACAAATACGAAAATTATGCCCACGTATCCTAGTTGACACTTGCTCTAAATCGCATACCACTTTTAAATATATTTTGCTTATGGATTATCCAGAGCCATATAAACATACTACATATATAGTAATCAGTACTATGTAACTGTACTTGGTACATAATTATTTAGTTGTTGCTCTCTGATACACACTATTGAAACAAAATATGAATTAAATAAATACAATAAGTTTATTGAGTAAATAACAAGTGTCACTAAGTGACACTAAAGCCACATCAACAAACAGCGGAATACCAAAATACACAGCATAATTGGTTGTATTATAATGCCTTAATATCTGCAAATAAATCTAAGTCTAACCAATCGTGAATTCACATTGCAATAAAATATATAAATAGTCAACCTATAACAATATATATATATAGAGGCTGTTAGATGTAATTGCCTACCTTGAGTTTCTCCAAGAACTCTTAACTCACGTTGAGCAATATCATAATACCAATATAGACTACTGGGTTCCCCACTACAAAAATCAGGTATAGCCCCCGTGGCGCAGTGGTAAAACACTCGCCCGGCGCTTCACGAGCACTTTGATTTAATTGCTGCCGCCGAAGGCGGCTAGTTTATTGTGCACCCCATACTCATCCTGTGAGCGGTAGCGCAAAAGCATTACAGAGGGCACAAAAGGTCTTTATCAGACCTCATCTTAGATTATTACATAAACAATTTCATATATCCTTCACACCTTATAGTTACAATGTCAGCTAGTTACAGAGAAAGTGCTATTTCAAGAGCTACATATTTACAGTAAGTCATCATACATTAATGGTAGATCTTATCGCTAATACATAATAGTTTGACCAATGGGGATATTACAGTCATAGGGGAGCTTCTGTTCTCACAATACACTACTTGTTTCTGAATCACTTTGCCTGGGTTCGTATCCTGGCCGGGTAGGATTGACCGGGCGCCATTCCTTAACTGTAGCCTCTGTTCACACAAAAGTGAATGGGTAACTGGTTGTTAAATGATTTGGCGAGTCGTATTCTGGGGAACAATTAGGATAAGGACCTGCCCGAAACGCTAGTGCCGTTTACATTGAGGACCTTAGTGCTAGTGGCTTTAGAAGAATGTAAAACTCTTGTACAAATAAAATAAATAAAATAAAATAAAAAATATCAGATCCTCCATTATCCAGGCTGCTGCAACGGGGTCTTGACGCTGCTACACCGACCTTCACCATGTTGAACAAAGTTAAATTATCCTCCTGATAACGCTGTTCCAGAGGGAGGCATCTTAACATGATCTCTTAATAATTTGCTAACTCAGGTCCAAGTCTGTTTTAATAACCATTAGGGATGAGAAGATCTTTTCATTTGGGCCGTTCTTAGGGTAAAGTAATACCAACAACTGGCCAGCAGTCTTTTTTTAAACACCTGAATATTTATCTACCAATTTGTGATGGTCTGAAAGCATATTACGGTTCCAATAATAGTTTATTTGTAAACTGGCAAATGAACCTTTGCCCCTAAACACACAATATTATCATGCTACAACTGCTATAAATCGTTGTTTTAATATGTAGTCTATGCTAAACTCGTTTTCTTAGAAAGGGTGTGAAGTATTTGGTTTTCTGTAAATCACATTCTAAGGGATACTAATTTTTCAAATTTCTTGCTTCACGTTTGAGAATGATATACCATATTAACGTAACGAAACCTAACCTAACCATGGATAAGGAGTATATAATAACGCTAATTACGTAATGGTTTTGAAGTGATTACTTCTAGGGTACCTTCTCCCCAAGGACAGGTTTTTCACTATGCAGATGAAATACTTTGCTGCCAATACCTTTCCTCCAATGGGACGACAGATTGTTGTGTGATCTAGTCTCAAACTCTGCCAAAGGGATTCTCTTCTTCGTGATGAAGCTGTAGCTTCTGGGCCAGTTCATCAGTAATACTACAACTTCTTTGCAACCCGTGACCGCTGTCGCATCACCCTCTGCTCTGTGCAGATCTACTTACGACTTTTCCACGCGGCTTTTCTCCTTTGGATTAGCAATTCAGGTCCCAGTTGGCCTCACCTAATCATCTCTCCTCTCCTCAACAGTGCCGCTGGGACTCTGATATCTACTGTCAGAGCCTTTTGTTTGATTTCAGTGACGCAATAAGGAGACAGGATAGAGCGCCATGCTTAGCTGTCACTGATAATCGATTACGACCGAGTGCACCCTAGGGCTCACATCTGCCAATGGAAGCATACATACGGCCCCTTCTCGCTCTGACAGAACAGTGCTGCTATCTATGCTTTCAGTCAATCGCAGACCTTCACCTGCCATATAAGTGGCAGAAATACTTGCTCAATGGAAAGTAGTGTTTAAAAAATGCCTAGGAAAACTTTATTTTTGTAATCCTTCAAATATAAGTTTTAATAGAAAAAATACGTGGTTTAAAAAAAATGGTTCTATCATATTGAAAGATAGGTATTGGCTTTTTCGCTATTCCCAGTATTGCTAAGATTATAGAGCAAGTATCCTCGTCAAGCATCAGTTCTCATTGCCACTTCCATGAGTACTGTTGCCACGGAATATCAGCTCCAGTAGTTTATTCTTATTTGATAGGCGAGCATGTATTATCTTGCAATGGATGTGCGAATCGCTGACCAAAAAAAATGGTATTTCATGATTATAAAAAATTGTCTAGACGTTCAGACTTTTATTAAGCTTATCTGATGCAAAGACAAAAGTTCCAGTGGGCGTAGACGAGCAGAAGTTTCCGTGATCAAATATAAGTTTCCCGCGTAGCACCGTTTTGTACACCTTACCTTTCAGAGTCTTGCCCATGTAGGGGGTTATCTATAAAACAAGACAAAATATGGTATTAATTTTAACATCCATTCAAATTTAAAATGAAATGGCTGGAAATTAGTTATAATAAATAAATAATTAGCAGAGCATATGACAAGAATATTACTAGATAAAAATATACAAAACATCTAATATGTAAGGTAATAATTTGAATGTCGAGGCTGTCCAGAGATCGGTACTTGAGAACATATTTGGGTCCTGTAGCACAGTGGTCGGTGTAGTTGGTTCATAACCGAACACCTCCAGGATTGATTCCCGCGCGAATAGAGACGTTTGAGCACATTTCGTTTCACCTGATGACTCTGTTCATCAAGCAGTAACTAGGAACCAGAGAGTTAGGCAACCCACAACAGAAACCCCCGAATAAATCTAAAGAGGTTTTCACCCCCAACAACATGAAACCCTTAGTCTCCTTAGAGTTTTGTTACCATGAGTTCAACCCCAAGCAGCATGCATTATTCATTGCGGAACCGATTTTTTCGTGAAGAGTGCGGAGTAGTGAATGATGAGTTTTTCACTCGATGAATCAAGTTAAGCACCGCTGGGTCTGACCAACAGCTGGAAAAGTTACTGAGTGCATAACCTCCTTTTTGCTTACCATGATAGGCCTAATAGCCATCCTTTCCCTAACTGAGAAGAGAAGACAGTGTTGACAACTCTTAAGAGAAACATCTAAAAGATTTTATTAGTGTTTAATACTTTTTACCTATGGAGCCTTAAATAAAGACCAGCATCACTGAAAGCGGGAGAAGCACAATGAATCAGATTAATTCGAAGTGTTTCAGTTTGTTGAAAGACAAGCGCTCGTCTTGAGCGGTACTTGAACATGTCATGTGGAACACCGTAGATTCTTACGTTGATGCCCACAGTGGAAAGCCCAAACTACTTCGGCCACCACCTCGCATGACTTACAGCATAACCAATCACTCCATCCCAATATGGCCATGCATGAGGAGGACACCAGCTCAAGTGATGAAGCAGCCTCGGGTGGTAGTTTTACTTTATACAAAAGCCGGCAGACCTTACGTGAAGAGAGAAGGTTAAGGAACGGTACCAATTCTGTCAAGACGAGCAATGCCACCCCCACAACGGGAGGGGCACCACGACCCACCCTAGCACCCCGTTATAAATATGCCAGGCTGGCATTTCCATCTCACGTTACCAGTGACCAAAGGTACTCCTGGATGAGACGTGACCTTCCTCGTCATTTTCCTGATGGCATAGACCTCATAATCCCTAGACACGCCTCGCTCTACATCTATGTAGCCAGGTCCGATGAAGCCTCCATCTCGGCCCTACTCCAAGGTCAAGTGGGTGGCATCACATTCAGTAAAGCAGACTCCCCTGAGAGGTCCAGGAGGTACAGAGAGTACCTTGTCACATCCTACCCTCGTGACCTTGACATCTCCCATGCTAAAGACCTACCAGGTGTGTACAGTGCAAGACGCATCACTTCTGAAGGCAGGCCACTCAACAGGATTGTCATCGTCTGGGAACATGAGACACCGCCTCCCAGTCATCACGAGTTCCTAGGCCCCTACCAGCCAGCCTGCCCCATAACACCCTGGGTGTCCTCAGCTGTCATGTGTTTTAAATGTCAACGTTTTGGTCACGTAGCCAAGCACTGTCAGTCTGAAGGCACCTGTGCCTTCTGTGCAGACAGTCATCTCACTGAAGAATGCCCCTATAGAGACGACGCCCCTGGGACCGATGAGACCTCCTCCTCAGCCACCAAGCACAAATGTTCCAGGTGCTTGCGGAAGGGTGTGACAGCCTGGCACAAGGACTGTGTCAAGCGGCCTCCCCCGCACAGCACAGTGAGGCAACCCTCCACCACCCCAGTCAACCCCACCACCCGGGGTGGCCCCACCACTATACCTACCCGCCCCCCCACCCGGGATGACCCCACCATCGTTCCTGACACCAACAGCCTGACAACCTTCCCTCGCCTACCTGGGACGCCTGACGCCAGCCTGCAGAGGGAGGTGTCAGAACTTCCAGCTCGCATGAACAAAATAGAAATTACTGTCAATAAGTTCCAAGGAACACTCACGAAGATTGAAAATGATCTCAACAGCATTTATGCTACGATCACGATGGACGACCTGAGACAGTGTTCAAGCGATCATCTCGCCAGCCCCAGGAATGAAGTGAACGTCCAAGTTTCTAGTGACATGCCTTCCAGTAATGTAAGTGTTGACCCGTCTCATGCAAGTATTGCCCCCCCATCCAGTGATGTAAGTGTTGACCCGTCTCATGCAAGTATTGCCCCCCCATCCAGTGATGTAAGTGTTGACACGTCTCAAGCAAATATTGCCCCCCCATCCAGTGATGTAAGTGTTGACACGTCTCAAGCAAATATTGCCCCCCCATCCAGTGATGTAAGTGTTGACACGTCTCAAGCAAATATTGCCCCCCCATCCAGTGCTGTAAGTGTTGACACGTCTCAAGCAAATACTGCCCCCCCATCCAGTGATGTAAGTGTTGACCCGTCTCATGCAAGTATTGCCCCCCCATCCAGTGATGTAAGTGTTGACACGTCTGAAGCAAGTATTGCCCCCCCATCCAGTGATGTAAGTGTTGACACGCCTCCAGCAAGTCTTGACGCCTCCTCCAGTGATGTAGGTGCCGCTGTGGCGAGTGAAACATATGAAACCCGTCTGTCTTAACTATAATTAACAAATGCGCTCAAGAACTCATTCCAAACTATGCCGCTTGTAACTTTATGAATCCTGAAGAACATGCAATGATTGTAGATGGTAGGAATGGTACAGGCAACCAGTTGACCTTGAAACAGATGAGAAAACTCTTTGACATTGGTGACCGTGAACACTTATCATTTGTATGCAATGGTCTACAACTTGTGCATCTCATAAACACTTCTCTTCGTCAGCTTTATAAACACCATTACTCACGATAAACTCACTCTTAAATTTCTCACGTGGAATGTGAGAAGCGTGCGAAGGAGGCTGTTTGATCTAATGATGTACGCTGGTGCCAACAACATTGATGTACTGTGCCTGCAGGAACCATACACTGCCAACACAAAAAATAAAACGCCACCCAAACTCTCAGGTTATGTAGCTTTCTCAAATGTTGGTTCACATGATGTCGGTATCTTGACGTATGTTAAAAGTAACCTAGTGTGTAAACATGTCAAAAACCACAAAAGTGACGACTCATATTATCAGCAGTTTCAGATTGCTACAGCGACCGGGTTTCTTAACTTAGTTAATGTATATGTAAGGTGTGATCAAATGGTGGAAGCCTCTCTCCCAAAAATTACCAGCAGCTCTCAAACCATTGTAATGGGTGATTTTAATGCTAGACACACTAGCCTGGGTGACACCAAAACAAACAGGAATGGCAGAGTCTTTGTAAAATACTTAAGAGATAATAACATGTCCGTATTCAACTTTGACTCCTCTAACGTCACACACCTCATGGGTGGCAGGCTTGATTATGTCATTGGTCACGGTCTCATTGATAATGCTGTCGGAGGATCAATTGTTCATGAATTAGTTAGTGATCACTTTGCCATATTCAGTTCATACACTATCAATAATCTCAAACCCCCAAACTTTGCAAAAAAAGTAATTAACATCCCTGAAAATTTACACATGCTCTTCAAATTCCGCATTTCTGAATGGTATAACACTTACTGTTTTACTACCGTCAATGCATTATATGAGGACCTGGTCACTGAAGTAACCGCTTTTTATGACAATGTTGTAAAATCCACGAGACCCAAACCAGTGAGGAAGGGACAGAGGTGGTTCACTGACTCACGCCTTGAGCCCATGCATGACAGAGTTCTATTCCTAGCTGAGCAGTATAAAACACACAAAACAGCTGACACCCTCAACATATTTCTTAAAGCCAGCCGAGAGTTTAGAGAGCTAAAGGAACAGGTGTATAACCAGCACTGGGAACAGTTTTTGCAAGGCATCAATCATGCAACCTCCTCATCCCAAATGTGGAATAAAATTAAAAAGATTTCTCGTCCTAGCAGTCGTCAACTTGATCACCATTCACCCGTAGACTATGCCGACATGCTGCTTCAGCAATATGCAAGCACTGCTAGTATAAGCAGCCTGCCCCTAGATGTGCAAAACTATCTGGCTAGTACCAAAATAAATCGTAACTTCAATATTGAAATTGCCTGTAGTGAAATAGGGCCGGATGATAACTATGGCATAACCCCCTTTGAAATTAAACATGCACTCAAGAAAGGTAAGGCTACCTCTCCTGGAGAGGATGGCATCACATACAACACCATGAGAGTACTTGCTGAGCTGCCAAATAGCCCTCTGCTAGAATTGTTTAATCAAAGTCTAAGGCAGGGTGTCTTACCTGACCGCTGGACACAGGCACTCATAATACCCATACCCAAGCCTAATTCACAAAAATTTAGACCCATTTCTCTGACGTCGTGCATGTGTAAAGTTCTTGAGAGAATTATTCTCGACAGACTAATGTTTCAAATCAAGCCCCACCTTGCCCCTAACCTGTATGGTTTTCTCCCTGGAAGAAGCACACAAACTTGCTTTGCTGAGTATTTTATCAGAGAGGGACCAAACTCTCAGGCGGCATTTATTGATCTCCAAACTGCCTTTGATACAGCAAACAGAGAAATAATCCTAGAACAGCTAGCCTCTTTTGGAGTTAAGGGAAGACTGTTGACATGGCTCAGGGGTTACCTGAGTAACAGAACCGCCTCAGTCCTTTTCAAGGGGGTCAAAAGTAAACTTTGTGCACGCTTTGAGTTGGGTACACCCCAGGGTGGAGTGCTAAGTCCTACACTGTTCAATGTTCTGATGCATAATTAACAATTGATATTCCCACACTACCTGATGAAGCCGTCATTTGTTATGCCGATGATATATGCATTGTTGCAAATTCCAAACTAGACTGCAAGCTCTACTTGATTCATTCGCTGCTAAAAGCATTGAATGTGGTCTTGTTATCTCTATAACTAAATCCAGAGTTCTCCATCCCCGAGAGAATACTCGTGTCCCTATAACTTTCAAGGTCAACAACCAGAACATTGAAACGTGTAGGCAGCACAAATACCTTGGAGTTGGTATTAACAGTGACATTGTAAATGATCTACTCTGTAGGTTAAAAGAAAGACTAAAACCATTGAAAACACTTACTGGTAGGAATATTGGTATCAATATTAAATATGCTAGACTATTCTATATGATGTTTGTTAGATCTCTCGTTGATTATAATGCTCTGCACCTAATTAATTTCCCCTCCTCTGTGTTGGAGAAACTTGAAGTAGTACAGAATGAGGCCATGAGGATAATTCTTGGTGCCCCAAGATGCACAAGAATCATCAACATGCGGGAAGAACTGAAGCTTCCAACCATACAAGAGAGAATAATGCAAGTCAACACCACCTTTTGCCTTAAAGTCATGAGAGACCCTACATCTCCTGCATTGCTCAGAGACAAATTATTTAGTGCTGTTAACACCCTATTGACCGGTGCCGATATACCAACTCACTCCTTTTATGATAAATGGCTGAGGAACAATGCTTACAATCTCCTCATACTTAACATCCCTTTTAAGTGCAATCTACCTATCTCTGATATTCCTCTTTATCTGTACCCCACCATTCAAGTATCATACACACCTGTCACCAAGAAAGATAATGAGAATCTTGCTCTTCTCAAAGCTGTCACTCTTGAAACAATTGCCTCCTCCATCGAGGGTTTAAGATCTCACGAGCACTGTGTCTACACCGACGGCTCAGTCCAATCCTCTACTGGACGGACTGCAGCAGCATGTAGGTTTTATAGAAATAATATTTGCACAAAGACTGTCAGTGTCAGGTTAAACAACTGGCTGACCTCCACACAAGCAGAACTAGCAGCATTACACTTAGCTACCAGTACATTAAAAAACATTGGAGGAGGAATAATATTCTGTGATTCAAAGTCTGCTCTTCAAGCAATCGAAAACTTCTCTTGGAAGATCGATAGCAAGAACCTCATACTCCCAATTATAAATGACCTAATTGATGCACAGAGTAAAGGGTCTCGAATTTCCTTTGTATGGATACCTTCACACATAAATATAACCCATCATAATGAAACAGACATTGCAGCCAAATTAGCGTGTAACAAGTTTGAAGTTGACTTAGATCTAGGTATCCCCATCTCTGCTGTCAAAACTGTATTGATCCAAACATTCAGATCTGATAGGAAAGAACTTACTGACTCCCAACGACCTGAAAGTACTAGTATAAAAAGCTATGATTTGTTCAGATCTGAAACCTACATCTATGGGCAGCACAAAACGTCCACTAGACTGTGCGACACAGTGGTTGCAAGGATCAGGTTGGGTTACCGTTACCTGTGGCAGGTGGCTGCAGGTGACGGATCTCCCAATCCTGAGCACTCCAGTTGCAAACTCTGTGAGCAGGAACTACGGCACGATCTCCCGCACTACATCACTGAATGCCCAGTTATTAGACCTTTCAGACCAGTTGGCATGAGGTACCTGGAGCTTTGCAATTACTTTATTCACTCTCGTATTCTTGAAGATATCCTCACAGTGTACCCAAAATTTGCCAGTGCAGGCTACTAAACATATGGCCCTGTATGACTAACCATCCTGCGAGATGGGGACCTTTATTACCACTGCTACCTTATTCAATCTTGTGTTGATGATATCCTCAAAATGCATCCGGAATCTGCCAGTGCAGACTGCTTATCACATGCCTCTGTATGACTAACCATCCTGTGTGATGGGGATTTTCTAGCATCAACTAGTTAGCTTTTTGACACACTGTACTCCACTTCATATAGTCTAGGGTAGCTGCACTAATGCAGATGTACCTAAGGAATTAATAAAAAAAAAAAAAAA
>WNGS01164858.1:10826432-10838044 GCA_020271785.1 Procambarus virginalis
TCCTGCTAATCATACGCGAGGAAGCCTGCTAATCATACGCGAGGAAACCTGACTAATCATACGCGAGGAAACCTACTAATCATGCGCAAGGAAGCCTACTAATCATACGCGAGGAAGCCTGCTAATCATACGCAAGGAAGCCTACTAATCATACGCAAGGAAGCCTACTAATCATACGCGAGGAAGCCTGCTAATCATACGCATGGAAGCCTGCTAATCATAGGCGTGGAAGCCTACTAATCATACGCGTGGAAGCCTACTAATCATACGCGTGGAAGCCTACTAATCATACGCGTGGAAGCCGGCTAATCATACGTGTGTAAGACTGCTAATCATACGCGTGGAAGCCTACTAATCATAGGCAAGGAAGCCTACTAATCATACGCGAGGAAGCCTACTAATCATACGCGAGGAAGCCTGCTAATCATAGGCAGTGAGTAGCGAGTGATGCAGTTACTCAGGAAAATCCAGAACTGCCAAGTATAGACAAAGTTTGCCGGCGCCAAAAATGACGGGAGAGACCTGTCTAATATTGGACGGGTTCCGACACTCCCCAGTTCCCGTCTCCTCGCCAGATGATAACTTCATATATCCAAGGATAAAAGTGAGAGTTGGATATGCTCTTGAGCCTTCTTGCCTATCCAAGAATGGCACTTCTCTTCACATATAAATATTAACGTAACACTCTTTTTTCTTTATATTTTGGGCTATTATTTTATCCATTGTAATTTTGGGGGGAATTTATCCCATGAGCCTATTGATACGTGTTAATGTGATTTATTTGTGTAATAACAATTATATTTTATTTTTTAACAAAATACAGAGGATCAAATCACAATAATTACAGTCTCTGTGGATACACTTGGATAACAATTATAGTCTCTGTGGATACACTTGGATAATAATTAGTCTCTGTGGATACCTTGGATAACAATTAGACTCTGAGAATACACTTGGATACCAATTAGTCTCTGTCGATACACTTGGATAATAATTAGTCTCTTTGGATACACTTGGATAACAATTAGACTCTGTGGATACACTTGGATACCAATTAGTCTCTGTGGATACACTTGGATAATAATTAGTCTCTGTCGATACACTTGATAACATTACAGTCTCTGTGGATACATTTGGATAACAATTACAGCCTCTGTGGATACACTTGGATAACAATTACAGTCTCTGTGGATACACTTGGATAACAATTAGTCTCTGTGGATATACTTGGATAACAGTTACAGTCTCTGTGGATACACTTGGATAACAATTACAGTCTCTGTGGATACACTTGGATAACAATTACAGTCCCTTTGGATACGCTTGGATAACAATTACAGTCTCTGTGGATACACTTGGATACCATTAGTCTCTGTGGATACATTAGGATAACAATTACAGTCTCTGTGGATACACTTGGATAACAATTACAGTCTCTTTGGATACACTTGGATAATAATTACAGTCTCTGTGGATACACTTGGATAACAATTAGTCTCTGTGGATACATTAGGATAACAATTACAGTCTCTGTGGATACACTTGGATAACAATTAGTCTATGTGGATACATAAAGATAACAATTAAGTCTCTGTGGATACACTTGGATAACATTAGTCTCTGTGGATACACTTGGATACCATTAGAACATTAGTCTCTGTGGATACATAAGGATAACAATTAAAGTCTCTGTGGATTCACTTGGATCACAATTACAGTCTCTGTGGATACACTAGGATAACAACAGTCTCTGTGGATACACTAGGATAACAACAGTCTCTGTGGATACACTAGGATAACAACAGTCTCTGTGGATATACTTGGATAACGTAAATTTGAGAGAATACCTTAGTTAATGCTGGTTTACGAAACGGTTATAAATTTATGGAACAAATTATGAGTAACATTATAGAAGTGGGACCGCAAATTTGTTTTTGTATATATGTGAGGCATCTCTCTCTCTCTCTCTCTCCTCTCTCTCTCTCTCTCTCTCTCTCTCTCTCTCATCTGGGGAGACATGATTACCATATATTCTCAGAGAGGTGCTTGCCTAGATGTAATTACCTAACAGTACTAATCCTAACAGTGACTGCACTAAGGGAAAATTAGATATATTCTCAGGGGGAATGATAGGGTAAGGGAATGTTATTTAGCACGGGTGGTACACGAACAAGGATATACAGGTGGAAACTGAGTACCAAAATAAACCACGGAAATATTAGAAAGAATTTACAGTGTTAGAGTAGTTAAAAGGTGGCAGTGATGTGGTGGAGGCTGACTCCATACACAGTTTCAAGTGTAGATATGATAGAGCCCAGTAGGCTCAGGAATCTGTACACCAGTTGATTGACAGTTGAGAGGCGGGACCAAAGAGCCAGAGCTCAACCCGCAAGCACAAGTGTGTACCGTTCACAGTGCTGTGCTCTCACTCTCAGCGGTGAAAGAAGTGAGGATGAAAGACACTATCCAATAGTTGTCTTGTATCCTGGAGCTCACAATGGAACAAACGGGTCTTCTTCATTGTTACGTGATTACTGTCTTGGACTCATTGTGAGTATTAGTGTGTCTGACTCATTGTATTAGTGTGTGACTCATTGTGAGTATTAGTGTGTCTGACTCATTGTAAGTATTAGTGTATCTGACTCACTGTATTAGTGTCTCTGACACATTGTAAGTATAGTGTGTGTTTGACTCATTGTAAGTATTAGTGTGTTCGACTCATTGTAAGTATTAGTCTGTCTGACTCATTATGAGTATTGGTGTCTCTGACTTATTGTGAGTATTAGCGCATTTAGATAGTTTGGTTGAGTCAAAATGATATAAAGTTAATTTTGCATAATCTTGGTTTAACAAACCCCTTCACACAAAAAGAGGTGGGACTAATCCTCTGATCAGAGATTTTTCTGACAAGTTTAAGACCCCTTGCTTCGTGCGGGTCTTCCTGTCAGACTCTCAACTTGCTTAAAGCTCCAATTACAAAAAAATGTGTTCCTTTCAACGATAATAATCAGGAAAATTTCTCCTGAGAATTATTGAATGTAAACATATAAAGATTTGCCTCTTACATCCTTGTTAAATACTTGGCTCTTAGAGGCTCCTTGCGCCTGAGAGGTAACGTAAAGCCTTTGAGGCAGCGCGTGAATATGCTGTCAATTCGGCAGTAAAAGATACTTCATAACTGCTGTGTAAAAACAATCATCACACAGACTGATGTATGGATAGTGTGAACAGCTGGGTGAGTGGCCCACGTGAGGTTATGTTGGAACAAGTTGGCATAACTGTGCGCTTAGTGTTGTGTTCGTCACCTCCCTCCCAGTGGTGGTGAAACATCATTATGACTCGTTGTGAGCTTCCTCCACCACTCTGGCCTCCAGACTCTGTGTTACACACACACACACACACACACACACACACACACCACACACACACACACACACACACACACACACACACACACACACACACACACACAAAAAATACCAGAGTGCCATAAATGAATATGTCAGGTTGAGAAGAGAGGCAGAAGGGCAATACGAAAATGACATCGCAAGCAAGGGAAAGACTCAGCCTAAATTGCTGCACAGCCACATCAGGGGAAAAACAACAGTAAAGGAACAGGTAATGAAATTGAGGATAGGGGCAGAAGGATTCACTACAATGACAAGGAAGTGTGCGAGAAACTGAATAAGAAATTCCAGGAGGTCTTCACATTTGAGCATGGGAAAGTTCCAGAGATAAGAGAGGGAATAGTTAATCAGGAACCACTAGAAGAGTTTTATTACCAGTGTGTCCAGATACACTTGATAGATTACCAGATAGATATGGTGTAAGGAAGCTCTTGCTAGAGTTGAATGAGACAAAGGCTATAGGCTCGGATGGAATCTCCCATGAATACTAAAGGTAGGAGCAGATGCACTGTGCCTGCCACTCTCCATAGTGTATAACAAATCACTGGTAACAGGGGAATTGCCAAAAATTTGGAAGACTGCTAATGTAGTCCCGATATACAAGAAGGGGGATAGACAAGAAGCACTGAACTACAGGCCAGTGTCCCTAGTAGGCTTCCTCGCGTATGATTGTCAGGATGCCTCACGTATGATTAGTAGGCTTTCACGTGTATGATTGTCAGGCTTCCTCGCGTATGATTAGCATTCCATGTAAGCTGATGGAGAAGATTGTGCGAAGAAAGCTAGTGGAACATTTGGAGCGAAAGAACTTTGTAATACAGCATCAACATGGGTTCAGGGATTTTTTTCAGGGATATGCCTGCGCGGGCCCTAAGCCTCTGGCTGACCCACTAAGTGTTACTTGTTTCTGTTTTACTTGGGCGGAGTATGAGTATTTATGACTCGTATGGTCGCTTCAGTAAGATTTTGCCATATGTGTTTAACAACTTCTGCTCTGTTGAATCTAAATTGAAATCTTAATGGGGTTTGTAACTGTGCACTGTGTTAGATAATGTTCCAGTGGTCTGTCGGGCATTTCTCCAGTGCTGACATTTCCGGTTCAGGGATGGCAAGTCCTGCCTCACAGGATTAATTGAACTCTATGACCAGGCAATAAAAATCAGGCAAGAAAGAGAGGGGTGGGCAGACTGCATATTTTTGGATTGCCAAAAAGCCTTTGACACAGTACCACACAAGAGGCTAGTGAAAAAGCTGGAGATGCAGGCGGGATTGAAAAGGAAGGTAAAGGGAAAGGAATTGAATAAGGAGTACCTAAGCAGCAGAAGACAGTGAGTCACTGTGAGGGGTGAGGCCTCAGATTGGCGAGACGTCACCAATGGAGTCCCGCAAGGTTCAGTCCTTGGACTCATACTGTTTCTTATATATGTAAATGATCGTCCAGATGGTATAGAATTGTTCCTCTCATTGTTTGCTGATAATGCAAAAATTATGAGGAGGATTAAGACGGAGGATGATAGTAGGAGACTATAAGATGACCTAGACACACTGAATGAATGGTCCAACAAATGGCTACTAAAGTTCAACCCGAGTAAATGCAAGGTCATAAAACTAGGCGGTGGAAACAGGAGGCCAGACACAGGATACCGAATGGGAAATGAAGTACTTCATGAGTATTTCTTTATGAGTATTAGTGTGTTACGAGAGGCTGACTAACATCAGAATAACCTTCAGGAACCTGTGTAAGGACTCATTCAGAACCTTGTACACAGCATATGTAAGACCAATCCTGGAGTATGCTGCCCCAGCATGGAGCCCGTACCTTGTCAAGCACAAGCCGAAGCTGGAAAAGATTCAGAGGTATGCCACTAGGCTAGTCCTAGAACTAAGAGGCATGAGTTACAAGGAAAGGCTGCGTGAAATGCACCTCACGAGACTGGAAGATAGAAGAGTGAGAGGAGAAATGATCACAGATGGAGACTGAGTACCCAAATGAGCCACAGGGACGTTAAAAAAACTTTTTCAGTGTCAGAGTAGTTAACAGATGGAGTGCATTAGGCAGTGATGTGGTGGAGGCTGACTCCATACACAGTTTCAAATGTAGATATGATAGAGCCCAGTAGGCTCAGGAATCTGTACACCGGTTGATTGACAATTGAGGTGGTAACGAACAAGTGGATGAAAGGTATAACATATGGGGTATTAATTGGGTATTAAATTAATGTATCAACAAGGGCAGCTTATGTTCCTAAGGCAGGGTCACTGGATCCTGTCTGTCAATTGGCTCGGGGTCTTGAAGTGGGTAGAATGTAACTATGTGTTAGCTCCTTGTTGTTTGTTGGTCTTGACTTCTTGATACGTAGCGTCTCGCTGATGTCCAGTCTTCTGCTGTCATTATACTTGTCGATTATTTCAGTGTTGCTTGTCAAGATGGACGGTAGAGCGAGGGTCTCATTTAATACAGGTCGGAATTCAATCCCCGACTGTCCAAGTGGCTGGGCACCATTCCTTCCCCCTGTCCCATCCCAAATCCTTATCCTCACCCCGTCCAAGTGCTATATAGCCGTAATGGCTTGGTGTTTTCCCCTGAGAATGCTCTCTCTCTCTCACTGTATCTTTATTTCTTTGACTCTCTTTCAGCTTATCTATTTTCCTTTATCTGAGTGGAGATTCTGCCCCCAACACTCTAGGTCTGGACACGTGTTTGGGATGTGTGATGGTGGTGGCCAGGACTGGTGGCCAGGACTGGTGGCCAGGACTGGTGGCCAGGACTGGTGGCCAGGGCTGGTGGCCAGGGTTGGTGGCCAGGGTTGGTGGCCAGGACTGGTGACCGGGGCTGGTGGCCTGGGGTGGTGTCCAGGGCTGGTGGCCGGGGCTGGTGGCTAGGGGTGGTGGCCAGGATTGGTGGCCAGGGCTGGTGGCCAGGATTGGTGGCCAGGGCTGGTTGCCAGACTGGTGGCCAGGCTAGTGGCCAGGACTGGTGGCCAGGACTGATGGCGAGGACTTATGGCCAGGGCTGGTGGCCAGGGCTGGTGGCCAGAGCTGGTGGCCAGAGCTGGTGGCCAGGACTGGTGACCAGGACTGGTGGCCAGGACCAGTGGCCAGGGCTGGTGGCCATGGCTGGTGGCCAGGACTGGTGGCCAGGGCTGGTGGCCAGGACTGGTGGCCAGGGCTGGTGGCCAGGACTGGTGGCCAAAACTGGTGGCCAGGGTTTGTGCTAGAGCAGGTGGCCAGGGCTGGTGGCCAGGGCTGGTAGTCAGGGCTAGTGGCCAGGGCTGGTAGCCAGGGCTGGTAGTGGCCAGGGCTGGTAGCAGCCAGGGCTGGTAGCCAGGGCTAGTGGCCAGGACTGGTGGCCAAAACTGGTGGCCAGGGTTTGTGGCTAGAGCAGGTGGCCAGGGCTGGTAGCCAGGGCTAGTGGCCAGGGCTGGTGCCCAAGACTGGTGGCCAGACTGGTGCCAGGACTGGTGGCCAGGACTGCTGGTGCCCAGGACGGGGTGCCAGGGTGGTGGCCAGGGCTGGTGGCCAGAACTGGTAGCCAGGGCTAGTGGCCAGGACTGGTAGCCAGGGCTGGTGGCCAGGACTGGTAGCCAGGGCTGGTAGCCAGGGCTAGTGGCCAGGACTGGTGGCCAAACTGGTGGCCAGGGCTTGTGGCTAGAGCAGGTGGCCAGGGCTGGTAGCCAGGACTGGTGCCCAGGACTGGTGGCCAGGGCTGGTGGCCAGGGCTGTGGCCAGGACTGGTGGCCAAACTGGTGCCCAGGGTCTGGTGGCCAGGTCTGGTGGCCAGGTCTGGTGGCTAGGGCTGTGGTGGGTGCCCCCCCCCCCTGGGTGGAGCCACGGGGGTGTTGACGTCATCATAATTTATGTGTCTTAATCCAAATCCTATTTTCACTGCTACAGGTATGTAGCAGCGAGTAGAAAATTAAGATGTATGATGAGTAGAAAATTTGAATTAATTTTCCAGAGATCAATGCATAATGTTTTACAGTATTGCGAGGGGGGAAATTTGTATTTAATTTTTGTTTTCAAGTGTGAAGGTTGTGGCGAGCCAATTGTCTGAGGCTAGCCCCGAACCTTGGACAGTCTACTCTATATATACAGATGTGATAGCAGTCTTTCTTGCAGATATATGCTATTAAATATTACTAATAGGATTAGATCAATGATGCTAGCACGGATCTTCACTATATTTCTCGAGAAGGAAGCTGAAAAATTAATTTTCCTTAGTTCGGTTTAGCTCGATGTGACCTGGCACGTGCTGAAGGGAATGTTTCCTTGAAGCTTTCTGCACCATGTACGGAGGGAATGGGAGGGCGGGAGTACATTATATATAATAAATATATATACACCAAGTCAGCGGAGGTGGAGTGAAGGGTTAGACAGGTGGTGTGGGCGGGGCTGATGGTGTGGTGTTGGGAGAAACTAGGTTTTCCTAAACAAACATGACCTAAGTACAGTCCTGAATGTACGTAACGGAATTTCCTTAGGTTCGTTGGCAGTTTTTTGTGTAGGTAAATCCATACAATTTATAGGCCTACGCCTGTGAGGCTTCCAACAACCTTGACAGGACTGGTTATTTATAGGCCAATACTTGTTTCGCGCGAGACCTGCCAACAAACTTGGAAGTTACTGTTTGTACGACTTAAAATTCAGTGCTAAGTCTCTTGCGTCCATGAAATCGATTAAACGCTACGATCTCTTGAGACGCACGTCACCGTCCTTAGAATTACCGCTCAGATCTTGGTAGAGATAAAGTTTGGTTTAAGATGATACAGAAGGACAGCAGGTTGAGGGCGGGAGGGAGGCTGTGAGTCAGGGGCTCGGAGACCCCCTAGCCCCCCGCCACTAAGGCTCGCCCGCTCTCCAGACTTCAACCCCCACACAATCAACCTTATACACATTCCTTCCATTTTACGCTTATATCTCCAAACGTGTGGAAGTCTGAGGTTCGCTGTGCACCAAGGAACACGTTCGTTTGTTTTTTTCTAAGTCAGTGCAAACATAAAATCCCGATACAAAATTTACTTAAGTTCAAAGGAAAATAAGGAACCACAACAATTGTATCACAGACAGGTTAATGCATCAGAAGAACAGTACGAAAATGGAATGGTTGTAGAACTGAATTTCAATTATAATTTATAAAGCTGATATGACCGAAAAATAGGCAGGGAGTCACTGCATTAGACAACCGGCAACTGGAAAGGCGGAATCCAAGAGCAGAAACTCAATCCTGAGCAGCCATAAAAGAATAGCTGCATCCTCCCCTCACCTAAAGAAAAGAAGGAATAAGAAACATGTTAATGACGTAAAAGATTCTAAGATGATTGTACAAGCAGACGCAGGGAAACTATGCTCGAAATCAACAACAGTAGAACAGGAAACATAATGAAACTAACACTCGGATAACACAGAGATGTCAGACATATATGATAAGAATAACAAATAAATTAAATTTATTATATAATATTTAACTTCTATACTAGAAGAGAGATTGTTTGTCTGTCTGGTTTGTCCAAAGTTGGAGATCTAGGCTTGGGGCTAGGCTGACACAAATTGGTAGAAGGAATAGTCTGGGGAAAGGGATGAACAAGGCTGGTCAAGAGTCGCCAGAATTAAAAGGAAACCGCTTTCCAGAGTCACATTCACCCCCCCCCTAGACAACCTGGGTTAGCCCCACTGGTTGTCGGCTACCCTGCAAATATTTTAAAAACAATAACCAAAATCAATATTTTTTTCTTTAATATATTTACTGATACCAGGAAAATACCTAAAATTTCTGGTATTCGTATTTCGGTGTAACCGTAAACCGTCAGTTAAATCCAGCCACCATCCTCCATAGCTCCACCAACGAAGGCACACACCTTTACCACAGCACAAGCAGATGGGTTAAGTATTTAATCTTACAAATTCCTACCAGTTTTTTCTTATAACTATACACACCATTATATCATTGATTCAAAAAAACATTCAGATATCCAACTTGAGCCGTACTACCATAAACACAATTCTGCCATACTACCATAACTTCAATACTGTCGCTTCTCTCCTGACAGCACCCGTCCAACTTCCCAAGGCTACACAGCAATGGAGGTGGAAACTCTTTCATTTTATACACATACCCAATTAACACAAATCATTCTAGCACCTTCTACAGAAAGTATAAGATAGCGATGACTTCAGATTTACGAGACGAGATGAGATGCAAGAAGTGACAGGAAGTCGAAGATGTGGTGACTGAGAGAGAGAGAGCGACGAGGAGAGAGAGGAGCGCAGGTCGGAGAAGTGAGAGATAGAGAGAGGAGAAGAGAGAGAGGATAGAGGAAGAGAGATGGAGAGAGAGAGTAGAGAGTGGAGAGAGGAGAGACAGAGAGTATCGAGACAGAGACCGCTGACAGACAGAACAGACAGGACAGACAGACAGATCAAGACAGACAGACAGACAGGACAGACAGACAGACAGACAGACAGAACAGACAGGAAACTGAGATGTTCCTTCCTTCCCAGAATTCGTCGTCGCACAGCTCCCCTCACACCACAATCCCCCCTCCCAAACAATCCACACACACACCATAGATTAGATGAATATAATACAAGTGTACTCACAGTTTCTATCTGTCCTCACCCTATACTTCATCTTTAATTAGCAAACTACATGGGGGCGTGTGAGTCCACAAACATCCTTCGATGTAGATTAGTAATTCCTAGCAGATTAGCAGGGCCACAACGTTACCTCCTAGGCACCTGACCTGACCTGATACCCCAGCCTTGGTTGGCACCCAAACAACACACCCACACAACTACCACCGCCCCCCCCACACCGCACCAAACACCCTACACCTCCTTCTACACCCAGACATCACACACATACTCTCCGTCCCACACATTAGCATCCCATACACACTCCGTCCTACAGACAAACCCTTCATACACTCAATCCCACATTAGTCACCACACAAACACACGACACTCTTTCTTCCACATCCAGACAATCCCAATTATACTATCCCTCCCACACACCTTCTCTCTCCACACACAGGTTTCGTCATCACTCCACAACCACACTTTCTCCCTCGCCCACACCCCACATCTCACTTCCCCAACACACTCCCCAACACACACAGATGATAACAATGATGACTAGTACAGAAAATACTCGACCTTCAGGAGGGTGAGCGTGCACAGTTGTTTAATGAGTCAGAGGCTACACTTCCCGCCAGCAGCTGTGACCAGGTGCTTGTGCCCGGGAGACTGCCTGGCCCTCAAAGGGGAGAGAAGATCTGCGGTGCAGGGCGGTACTATCGAACCAGCCGTCCCTGGGTCACCCCCCAGGTCATGGCGCGCACAAAGCAACCCCTGGACGCTTGGCTTTCGATCTTGCCTGCAAAAGATTTACTTACAGATTGATCACAACGTTACACTGTGACTTCATTTGTGTTTACACACAGTCATTGACAGAGTAGAGCGCGGAGAACAGGGAAGAATGACTTACGTTTATCCCAACAATTATATACCTCCCTCTTGGCGCGATATTAATTTACATCCTGAAGGGAAGCGAGGAGTAAGGTGGACATGATTGTAGTGCATAGTGGTATGTAAAGGGTTATCACAAAGTGCATTATAAATAAAGTGCTACATATTTACAGTAAACTAGAACCTATAAATGAACTGAAAAAACTACAACTACACCATTCATCCAGCTTAGTACACCTTTATCCCGTCACCCCTAACTTTCCGCCTTTCCAGCGAATGTTATATAAGCTTTGCCAAACTTTCTTCATATGATAGGCCCTTTGCAGTTAACCTTATTCTTATGTTCTTATGTTCTTATGTCTTATATTAATAAGGGTATAAACTAGTATCACACCACAAGACAGAACACGAAACAAGGGGTATAAATGGAATAAGTTTCGATTTAGGAAAGACATGGATAAATACTAGGATCTTGGAAGGATCTGGGTTCAGTAACAGGGTTGTTGATTTGTGGAACCAATTACCGCGTAACGTGGTGCGTGGGGGGGGGGGGTCCCTTGATTGTCTCAGACGTGGGTTTGGACATGTATATAAGTGGGATTGGATGGTTATAAATAGGAGCTGCCTCGTATGGGCCAATAGGTCTTCTGCAGTTAACTTTATCCTTATGTATTCTTAGTCAAAGTTTTTAATGTATGATAACTTTGTCCATACTGCATAGCTTTACATATATCTCCAGCC
>WNGS01164858.1:10838069-10851387 GCA_020271785.1 Procambarus virginalis
TAGATATATATATAATATAATATATAGGATATATATATATATATAATATATATATTATATATATATTATATATATATTATATATATATATATATATATATATATATATATATATATATATATAATATAGGGGGTACCACCTCTGGTGCAATTATAGGGACCCACAGCCTCAGAGAAGGGAACACAGAGCATTCAGGGAAAAACTTGCCATTTAACTCTGAATACATGAGGGTGTTCGCTTCTCCTACCACCCCCCTTTTTTATGGTGTACACTTTATTAAGCAAGGTTATACAGTTACATATCTGATTGTATACAAAAAATGAGCATTAAGAGGACACAAAAATAGTTCGCTTCCTAGAGGCTGTAGATTTCCTCGAACTCCTCCGACGTTGGGCAGGAACCGAGGATGCAGCGAGCATTCCCCCTCTGGATCGCGACACTGAGGCGCTGAAAGAGAAAACTTGCCGCTCTAGGGTCTCTTGTGGTGTCAATGAGCTTGGAACCAAGATCCTTTAGAAACCTTCTTGCACTCTCTCCCCATGGGCCTAGGGTCTCAGACCCTATTGGAACGAAGTTGTACCGATGATCTAATTGCCTATACTTGGCTGACTTGTCTCTTTCTCTGTGTGTCGCCGCGGCTCCTGCTGTGCCGGCAGAGAGGTTGATGTATGTGGCTGCCAGGGTGGATACGCAAGTATAGTCCCATGCCAACTGTCTGCCACCCTTCCACGGACGCAGTGTGATTCCGTCTGGTCGGCCGGCAAAGCTAACAGAGTCACGGTTCAGAAGGTTGCGGGGCTCTCTCTCCGCTGGACACTGGGCAGAGGCAAGGCTTCTTTTAATGATGTCGTTGACTTCGTCATGTCTAGTGTGCCAACCACCAGATTTTCCACAGTGCAGGCCATGCAATCCATATTCGTCAGCATCTGCCTCGCCGCAAATACACCTATGAACAGTGTGGATAGGGGCAGCAAGACGGAGAGCGACTGCAATACGGAGCTCCTGCGGATCAAGACGTGTGCCTGTCGCAGACATAGGGACTGCCAAAAGGAAGTCCCCTGCATGGGGAGCCTGCACAGCTGTGAGGCGTGCACGATCACTGGGGGTTGTTGCTGCCTCCAGCAAAGCTGTGGCTTCTTTGTCTGCAATGGGGCTGTCCCAACTGGATTGTTTCTTGGCTTTCGGCATGGCTGGTCTGAGTGCTGGGTCTGCCATGGCACCCCATTTCGTGTCGCATTCCGTGTAGTGGGGGTCCTGTATCCCCGCTACATCACTGAGGGTGTCAGGTAGAATTTCCTTAACCAGGTCATCTGATGCTGAGGAGGAAGACAGGAAGGCTGGGACAGCAATTTGGGTGGCAGTGCGGACACCCAAGCCACCGAGCCTAACAGGAAGAGTGGCTTGTTTCCACTGGCACTCGTTGAGGGAGAGATTAACAACTTTTTCCAGCATGGTCTTCAGTAAGAGGTCATACTCTTCAAGCTTTCGGTTGTCGTAAGATGGGGCGCACCTCAGAAAGTAGGTTAGCCTCGGAAGGGATAGGCATTTGGTGAGGAGATAAAAAGCATCGTGGGCATCGATGTCACCTATTCTGTCTTCCATCCTCCTAAGGTCTGCGATTTTCTTGTCAAGGATCTCCTCAATGGCATTAGACCCGAGGGGGGCTCCAAGGAGGGTGCTGTTCTCGGCCCTAATGACATGGGCTCCAGGCAAGGCAGACCTTATTCTATATATATATATATATATATATATATATATATATATATATATATATATATATATATATATATATATATATACATATATATATATATATATATATATATATATATATATTATATATATATATATATATATACAGTATATGTGTATGCACGTATAGAGGAAGGAATATAGTTGTGGCAGGGCAAAGACTTGGCTGGTGTGTGAGGCAGCGACCATGACTCATCACTGAAGTGACTTACGGGGATAATTCTTTCCCCCAGAGAGGGCCAGGTGTGCCAAGGCTCCAGGTGGAGGGTGCCGCGCCTCTCCTCTACAGCGGCTGGTGGGTAAAATGGGCCTCTGGGGGTAGGGGGGGTTCAGCAGCAGCACAAGACTTGACACAACCCCATGAGAATAACGAATCGAGGAGGTGTTGGAATGGTATTTTGTTTCTGGGCATGAGAATAGCCTATGGGGGAGAAATGCTTCGACAGACAAAAATTTACGAATGTGATAAAGCTTGATGAAGAGGGCACAGACACGTCGAGTAAGTGACTTAGTGGAGAGAGATGTAGAGAGCTTGCTCGTGTCAGCTCAAGGCCTGACGGTAGCCGTACCGTCAGGCCTTGAGCTGACACGAGCAACAGCAGTAGGGAAGGTACGGGTGGGTGTGGACATACATGGTGTGGCGGGGGAGGGTAGGGAAGGTATAGATGGGTGTGGACATACATGGTGTGGCGGGGAGGGTAGGCAAGGTATGGATGGGTGTGGACATACATGGTGTGGCGGGGAGGGTAGGCAAGGTATGGATGGGTGTGGACATACATGGTGTGGCGGGGAGGGTAGGGAAGGTATGGATGGGTGTGGACATACATGGTGTGGCGGGGAGGGTAGGGAAGGTATGGGTGGGTGTGGACATACATGGTGTGGCGGGGAGGGTAGGCAAGGTATGGATGGGTGTGGACATACATGGTGTGGCGGGGAGGGTAGGGAAGGTATGGATGGGTGTGGACATACATGGTGTGGCGGGGGAGGGTAGGGAAGGTATGGGTGGGTGTGGACATACATGGTGTGGCGGGGAGGGTAGGGAAGGTATGGATGGGTGTGGGACATACATGGTGTGGCCAGGAGGGTAGGGAAGGTATGGATGGGTGTGGACATACATGGTGTGGCGGGGAGGGTAGGGAAGGTATGGGTGGGTGTGGACATACATGGTGTGGCGGGGAGGGTAGGGAAGGTATGGATGGGTGTGGACATACATGGTGTGGCGGGGAGGGTAGGGAGGGTATGGATGGTGTGGACATACATGGTGTGGCCAGGAGGGTAGGGAAGGTACGGATGGGTGTGGACATACATGGTGTGGCCAGGAGGGTAGGGAAGGTACGGATGGGTGTGGACATACATGGTGTGGCCAGGAGGGTAGGGAAGGTATGGATGGGTGTGGACATACATGGTGTGGCCAGGAGGGTAGGGAAGGTATGGATGGGTGTGGACATACATGGTGTGGCCAGGAGGGTAGGGAAGGTATAGATGGGGTGGACATACATGGTGTGGCCAGGAGGGTAGGGAAGGTATGGATGGGTGTGGACATACATGGTGTGGCCAGGAGGGTAGGGAAGGTATAGACGAAACATCAGAGACCGGACACAACATCAACAAACATTGGACAGTCCAACCAACGTTATCGATGTTAAAGTGACTCTTATCTTGAGGTTATCTTGAGATGATTTCGGGGCTTAGTGTCCCCGCGGCCCGATCCTCGACCAGGCCTCCACACCCCCCCCCCCAGGAAGCAGCCCGTGACAGCTGACTAACTCCCAGGTACCTATTTATTGCTAGGTAACAGACGCATCAGGGTGAAAGAAACTCTGCCCATTGTTTCTCGCCGGCGCCCCGGATCGAACCCGGGACCACAGGATCACGCGTCCAGTGTTCTGTCCGCTCAGCCACCGGCTCCCTTCCGCACGAACGAAAAATGGAAGTGGAATTATCAGGGAAAAGCGCCAAGCCATTACGACTATATAGCACTTGGACCGGGATAAGGATTTGGGACAGGACGGAGGGGGGGGGAGGAATGGTGCCCAACCACTTGGAGTACGGTCGGGGGATTGAACGCCGTCCTGCATAAAGATACCGTCGCCCTCCTGTCCAGCCCGTGGTTGGGAAGGAAGCCTGATGATAGCACGTGAAGGAAGCCTGGTGATAGCACGTGAGGGAAGTCTGGTGATAGCACGTGAGGGAAGCCTGTGATAGCACGTGAGGGAAGCCTGGTGATAGCACGTNAATATAATTAAATGTTTATTCAGGAAAGGTACATACATAGAGAGATTTTACATAAGTGATCGATTTATAGATAGAGCTAGTACATACAATGCCTAAAGCCACTATTACGCAATGCGTTTCGGGCAGAAAAACATTAATATCTAAAACTTAATACTAATGAGACAAAAAGAATAAAATGTTTGAGAACAGATACAAATAAGGTACAAAAAAAAGGGGGGAACATGACTGAAAAGCAGCACAAATACAATATGTAGACAAACAGCGTGAATAAGAAAAAAAAAAAAAAAAATAGACATGGGTTGACAATAGAGGGGTAAGGTAGGTTACAGGGAGTTTAACAGGTAGTGTTAGTTTTAATCTTAAACTGGTTGAGAGAGGTACAGTCTTTAACATGGTTGGAAGGTCATTCCACATTCTGGGTCCCTTGATTTGTAGAGCATTTCTAGTTTGGTTAAGTCGTACTCTTGGAATATCAAAACTGTATTTATTTCTGGTGTGGTGCTCATGGGTTCTGTTACAGCTTTCAATGAAGCTTTTGAGGTCAGGATTGGCATTACAGTTCAGCGTTTTATATATGTATAATACACATGAGAGAATGTGCAGTGACTTAATATCTAACATATTGAGAGATTTGAGTAGGGGTACCGAGTGATGTCTGGGGCCAGAGTTGGATATTGTCCTAATAGCAGCTTTGTGTTGAGTAATTAGAGGACGTAAATGATTTTGGGTAGTAGAACCCCAAGCACAAATACCATAGTTGAGATATGGATAGATGAGGGAGTAATAGAGAGTCACCAGGGCAGGGCGGGGTACATAATATCTGATCTTGGAAAGAATGCCAACAGTTTTTGAAACTTTTTTTGATATATTTAGAATGTGTCCCTGGAAATTAAGCTTGTGATCAATGAGAACGCCAAGGAATTTGCCATCTAATTTGTTACAAATTTGGGTATTGTTAATCTTGAGATTTATTTGGTTAGAGGATTTATTGCCAAACAGAATATAGAAAGTTTTGTCAATGTTAAGGGTGAGTTTGTTGGCAGTTAGCCAAAGATGGACTTTATTAAGCTCGGTATTTACTGTGGCATTTAGAGCAAGGGGGTCAGGACTGGAGTAAATGAAGGTTGTGTCGTCAGCAAATAGAATTGGTCTAAGGTGTTGGGAGGCATTTGGAAGGTCATTAATGTAGATGAGAAAGAGGAGAGGGCCAAGTATACTGCCCTGAGGAACACCAATGTTGATGGGTAGGGTAGGAGAAATTGAATTGTTCACAGAAACATACTGGAGTCTATCAGTAAGGTAAGATTTGAGGTATTGCAGGGAGAGTCCTCTGACTCCATAATGATGTAATTTAAGAAGAAGGTTTTGGTGGTTCACAGTGTCAAAAGCCTTACGCAGGTCCACAAATAACCCAACAGGGAACTCATTTTTATCAAGAGCTGCATGAATTAAGTTAATCATACTAATCAGTGCATCGTTAGTGCTTTTTTTAGGTCTGAAGCCATATTGGCAAGAGCTAAGTATATTGTGCTTGGCTAGATAAGAGTAGAGCTGCTTGTAGATTAGTTTTTCAAAAATTTTGATAAGTTAGGCAGGATTGAAATAGGTCTGTAGTTGTTAACATCTGTGGGATCACCACATTTGTGGACAGGGGTTACTCTCGCTTTTTTTAGAATATCTGGAAAGGTTTGGAGTTCAAGTGACTTGTTGAAGAGCAAAGCAATTGCAGGGGCTAAGGATCTGGAGGCTTTTTTGTAAATTAATGTCGGAATCTCCTCAAGGGCACTAGACTTGGTTTTAAGGAAAGGATTATCTCATTGACATCAGTGGAATTAGTAGGCTTTAGGTACAGAGACTGTGGATAGTTACCTGTAAGGTAGTCCTTAACCTCAGTACTGGAAGAAGGAATATCATTTGCAAGGGATGACCCAATGGAAGAGAAGAACCTATTGAACTCAATAGCAGAATCAGATGCTGAAAGCTGACCATCGTTATTTGACAGGAGTGTTGGTTTGTTATTTAAAATCTTCTTTGATCCCAAGATTTGTGAAATTGTGCTCCAAGTTTTTTTAATGTTGCTCTTTATTTGGGTAAATTTATCTTCGTAGTATTTAGTTTTGGCTCGTCTAATTATCTTAGATAGCAGTAAAGAGTAATTCTTTGAGAATTCTTTAGAGACGGTTCCTAGCCTATACTTCTTCTCAAGGTCATGTTTTTTATTAATGGATTTAAGTATTCCCTTTGTAAGCCAGGGATTGTTAAGCCTTTTGGTAGTGACTTGTTTTGTAAGCATAGGACAGTGGGTGTTATAAAGGCTTAGAGTTTTTTGAAGAAAAGATTGTACTGCTAGGTTGATGTCCCATATGTTACCTAACTCTGATTCCCAGTTGACATTATCAGCAGCAGTTATAAAATTGCCTATAGCAGATTCATTGTGCAGCCTAAAACTTATCTCCCTTGACTCTAGAGGTGGTTTGTTAATGGTAGTTAAGAGAAATGTGGGGTAATGGTCTGTAGTACTGTCGGTGATTATACCTGAAGTAAGCGGAGAGGTTATGTTGGTCCAGATGTGATCTAGAGTCGTGGCAGTACTATCAGTGATTCTGGTAGGTCTAGTGATTAAGGGTATGAGGAAGCAGGAATTCATACAGTTGAGGAAGCTAACAGTAGTAGGGTGCTCAGGCTCGCAGAGGTCAATATTAAAGTCCCCTGCGATAATTAGATGGTTTTTGTTAAGTCTGTTATCGAGTATTAGATTTCTAAGGTTTGAATTGAATTCGGGCACATCAGTGTTAGGAATCCTATAGACTGCTCCCACAGACAGGATAGACTCGGTACCCTTTACTCTGAAACTGGCGAAGATATACTCCCCACAGCAGTCTCTAGTTCTAATTACTTTTAAGCATGTTAGTTCATGATGGTAGTAAAGAGCAGTACCACCACCTCTCTGAGTTTGACGACAGTTGTGAATTGCCAAGTAGTTAGGCATGTTAAAGAGTTGAGTAGTATCCTCTTTCAACCATGTTTCAGTAAGTACAATAAAAGTGAATTTGTTGTCAATAGTTTCAATTAAGGCACTAACATCATCGAAGTGTTTACCTAGGGATCTAACATTTAAGTTGATTACAGAGATATTGTGATTATGTGATAATACATTGTTTACATCATTTGCTGTAAAATATCTGCAGTTCAGATCATTAAAGTGATGATTGTCATAGATAGTGGATAAGAGGTTTAGTTCTGGGTCTATACTTGTCTGCATAAAAAGGCTGGTTATTAACCAGAAATAGTATGAACTTATTTAAGAGAACAAAATGTGATCAATAATTACTTTTCAATAGAAAAGTTAATTATAGCAAAACACAACAATACAATAATATAACAATACAATAAAAGCTTACAAAGTACTAAGTCTACTAAAATTAAAGAATAATTATAGCAAAACACAACAATAAATGCAAATAAACAAAAGAAAATAAACAAATAGAAGTAGGAGAAGGACACTAGATAGCCTTGGAGGAAACACAAGTTTGGTGGAGAGAACAAAAAATCGGTAGAGACAGTCAAGATGATTATATAAAAAAATTTGTCAAATGATAAATGTAAAGTAAAATAATCTTAAAGATAATAAGTTTTAATTAGCTTAGTTATTAATATAGAATTAGTATGAACTTAGTTAAGAGAACAAAGTGAGATCAATAATTACTTTACAATAGAGGACATAAATCAATACAATTAAATTTAAATTTTAAAAATAGGGTAAGATTAGATTTAAGAGCAAAATTTTACAATGATAATGAGGTAGATGCTTGGATAAGTGCATGGAGACTTGACGGATTATTTAGAAGATCATATGAATGAGAGAACATTTGGTAAATGGTAATGCAGAGACAGCACCTTGGACAAAGTTAGATTAAGTTAGGTTAGGCTCAGGCACTGAATGAGTTATTTTAAGTACTGGCATTGGTCGGGTTCAGGTTTTCCGATATACCACAATCACTAAAGAAGGCCAGTAGTTGTTGGTCACACTTTATTTCATATCTTTTCCCTGCACTTTCCTTCTTAGCAATGATCGTTCCATTCCTAGTGTAACACTGCTTGATAAGACCAGGGTTCCGTTTGCGAAATTGACGCAGCCTGAAGAGGAGGGATCCACGCTGCTTTGTAAGACACTCATTTATATAGAGGTTGGTTTTTTGCTTAGCAGCTGATTGTATAAGGTCAGACTTAACAGAGGGATCTGCAAGTTTGATGAGCAATCTCCTATTGCTACGGGGACTGTTTTTATCTATCCTGATAGCTGATTTGATAGCAACTTTGACTTTGATCTTTGAATTAATTAGGGTGTGGGCTATGTTACAACAATTCTCACCTTGTTGTTCATCAGGTAGATCAGTAGAGCTAATTATCAGGGAGTCATGAAGTTGTTGTTGCTCTAGGTCATCTTCGGAAGCCGCCTGGTGAATGTGAAGGAGATTGATCTGTTTTTCCAGCTTTTGTAGGAGGTCGCTTTGAGCTGAGAGGGTTTCCTCTGCCTGAACCTTTCGTATTTGATCCATTGCATCATTTGCAACAGTTTGTAGGTTGAGAATTTCTTGGTTGTTGTTCGTCGATGATTCAAGGAGGCGATCTATGGTATGTTGTTGTTGGGTGACTGTGGCTTGGAGGGCCGAAATAGCTTCAGATTGCCTTAGCACAAGGTTGTGCAGTTTCTGCAGCCATGGGTTACTTCTGAGAGGTTTGAAGTTTGGACAGGGAGCCATAGATTGGATGAATTCTGAAGCTAGAGATTCAAGTTGAGTTGAAGGGGTGGAGTGAGGAGGGGGAGCGGATGCTGTGTTTACCAACATCGGCGAGGATTGCAGCGTTGCCAGTGTTCCATTCAGATCTCTAGGAGTTAAGGATGGAGAGCGAGAGGCACCCCTACCTTGCTTGTTGCTATGTTTGGGCATATTTTCGTCGATAGATACTTGGTAGTGTTCCTAGAGATAGATACTTGGGGAATTATAGTGGGGATAGGCGTATGGTGAACGCTTGGCAGCAGGGTCGTGGATAGGCAGGCGAAAATTGGGTAATTTTGGTTGATTTCTGTTGAGGTTCACTGTGAGTTATGGCATATTAAGTCTCCATGCACTTAACTCATGCTGGGCAGCAGTTAGGCCATGCAGCGTTGAGTGGAGACGAAATTAACACAAATTTTCTGCAGAGGTGCTGGTGCCGGTCCACCCGCCAGCGCTCAGTTTGTTTTCTCGGGGGTCTCGAGAACTACGTTCTCGAGACCCCCGATAGGCGGCGGAAGACCCAGCTGTGCCACATTAACCTGCTTAAACTTTACCAGGGTGTTCCTCCGACTGTGCTAACCACCTATTCTACATTTACAGGACCATATAGCCACAGTGAGACCTTCCCTGCTTCTCCTTCCGAAAACACTGACACTGAGACAGCGCTTTCTAATTCGGAAATCCTTACTGACATTTATAATCACCTTCAGGACAGTAATTGTGCTCCTTTATCATATTCTAATACTTCTCTCGCCTCGCCAGATATCAAGTCTCCCATCCTCCATAGCGACGCCAGTGGTACCGGCAACGTGGGTGACCTGGTACAACGAGGCGAAGAGACTATACGTACCAACTACCATAAACGACACCACGAGCAACAAGGAGCTACTCGTCGTCCTGAACGGGCAACACTTTGCTCCATACCAGCAAAGTACTCAGTCCACCACCATCTACATGGACCACAACCATCTTCATTTCCTACAGACAGCCCAACTCAACCATCGACTACTTCTATAATGGGCTGGCCAGCTACATTATTTCAGCCTGGAGATTGCTACACCCAGAAGTCTAACTACATCATATCAGACGCCCTCTCCAGCATCACTGAGGTAGAGCCTGCTCCACCTCCCACTCTACCTCCCGTGAACGTGACTCCACCAGAACCGCAGGCTTCGGGGGAGAGTTGTGACGATAATCTCTTCCCAGAGATTGAGCCTGCTATATCTTCTCATCGTCACGTTCTCAACAATATTGAAGATACGTTTCATAGTGGCTTAACGTATATATCAAGACAGCCACACGCACCTGCAACTCCCTCCTCCCCCCACTTCTGCACACTTGGTCGCGCCGACAGCTACAGTCCCAGACAAACTACTTGTTACTGGACACCCTGCATTCTCATTGGCCGTTCAACAACACACCACTCCAGCTCCACGCCAATCACATTCCTCGCAAGCCAATGTCAGGACTGTCCAGCAATTCTCTCACCAGAATATCTAGTGCTCTCATGCTATGAACACCTAAGTTGACTCACCTCGTGTGATCAAATAGAGGTTTATAGCTAGCGCATATATTCCCAGCACTAATATTATTTTTGCTTGTTATTGTATGTTACTTCTCCTCCCTTTAACGTAATCCAGTTTTATGTTCAGTTATTTTTCCACTTGTTGTTCTGCACCATTAAGCCAAGATTTTTGCCTTTATTTCAATTTGTTTTTTAGTGTTATTAAAGAGCATTGTTTATTATTGTGTTTTATGTCTCTTCCCTTACCTTACCACAATTTATCAAACACGCAGTCATTCTTTTTTTTTCTTTTTTTTTCTTTGTAATACTTATATGTGGCCCGGCCTTAACATCTGCCAGTGGAAGACTGCTGACCACCATACTCCACTACTTTACCGTCACAATATATATATATATATATATATATATATATATATATATATATATATATATATATATATATATATATATATATATATATATATATATATATATAAATATATATATATATATATTATATATATATATATATATATATATATATATATATATAAATATATATATATATATAAATAAATAAATAAATATATATATATATATATATATATATATATATATATATATATATATATATATATATATGCAAACAAGCCTGAATGGTCCCCAGGACTAGTGTCCTGGGGACCCCGTGTCCGTGTCCTAGTGTCCTAGGTCCCCAGATATATATATATATATATATATATATATATATATATATATATATATATATATATACAGTATATGTGGTATATGTGTATGCACGTATAGTGGAAGGAATATAGTTGTGGCAGGGCAAAGACTTGGCTGGTGTGTGAGGCAGCGACCATGACTCAACACTGAAGTGACTTACGGGGATAATTCTTTCCCCCAGAGAGGGCCAGGTGTGCAAGGCTCCAGGTGGAGGGTGCCGCGCTCTCCTCCTCTACAGCGGCTGGTGGGAAAATGGGCCTCTGGGGGTAGGGGGGGTTCAGCAGCAGCACAAGACTTGACACAACCCCATGAGAATAACGAATCGAGGAGGGTTTGGAATGGTATTTTGTTTCTGGCATGAGAATAGCCTATGGGGGAGAAATGCTTCGACAGACAAAAATTTACGAATGTGATAAAGCTTGATGAAAGAGGGCACAGACACGTCGAGTAAGTGACTTAGTGGAGAGAGATGTAGAGAGCTTGCTCGTGTCAGCTCAAGGCCTGACGGTAGCCGTACCGTCAGGCCTTGAGCTGACCGACACGCAACAGTAGGGAAGGTATGGGTGGGTGTGGACATACATGGTGTGGCGGGGAGGTGTAGGGAAGGTATGGATGGGGTGGACATACATGGGTGTGGGGAGGGTAGGGAGAGTATGGATGGGTGTGGACATACATGGTTTGGCCAGGAGGGTAGGGAAGGTATGGATGGGTGTGGACATACATGGTGTGGCCAGGAGGGTAGGGAAGGTATGGATGGGTGTGGACATACATGGTGTGGCGGGGAGGGTAGGAAGGTATGGATGGGTGTGGACATACATGGTGTGGCCGGGAGGGTAGGGAAGGTATGGATGGGTGTGGACATACATGGTGTGGCCGGGAGGTAGGGAAGGTATGGATGGGTGTGGACATACATGGTGTGGCCAGGAGGGTAGGGAAGTATGGATGGTGTGGACATACATGGTGTGGCCGGGAGGGTAGGGAAGGTATGGATGGGTGTGGACATACATGGTGTGGCCGGGAGGGTAGGGAAGGTATGGATGGGTGTGGACATACATGGTGTGGCGGGGAGGGTAGGGAAGGTATGGATGGGTGGGACATACATGGTGTGGCGGGGAGGGTAGGGAAGGTATGGATGGTGTGGACATACATGGTGTGGCAGGAGGGTAGGGAAGGTATGGGTGGGTGTGGACATACATGTTGTGGCCAGGAGGGTAGGGAAGGTATGGGTGGGTGTGGACATACATGGTGTGGCCAGGAGGGTAGGGAAGGTATGGGTGGGTGTGGATACATGGTGTGGCCAGGAGGGTAGGGAAGGTATAGACGAAACATCAGAGACCGGACACAACATCAACAAACATTGGACAGTCCAACCAACGTTATCGATGTTAAAGTGACTCTTATCTTGAGGTTATCTTGAGATGATTTCGGGGCTTAGTGTCCCGCGGCCCGATCCTCGACCAGGCCTCCACACCCCCCCCCCCCAGGAAGCAGCCCGTGACAGCTGACTAACTCCCAGGTACCTATTTATTGCTAGGTAACAGACGCATCAGGGTGAAAGAAACTCTGCCCATTGTTTCTCACCGGCGCCCCGGGTCGAACCCGGGACCACAGGATCACGCGTCAGTGTTCTGTCCGCTCAGCCACCGGCTCCCTTCCGCACGACGAAAAATGGAAGGGGAATTATCAGGGAAAAGCGCCAAGCCATTACGACTATATAGCACTTGGACCGGGATAGGATCTGGGATAGGACGGAGGGGGGGGGAGGAAGATGGTGCCCAACCACTTGGAGTACGTCGGGGGATTGAACGCCGTCCTGCATGAAGCGATATCGTCGCCCCTCCTGTCCAGCCCAAGTGGTTGGAAGGAAGCCTGATGATAGCACGTGAGGAAGCCTGGTGATAGCACGTGAGGGAAGCTGGTGATAGCACGTGAGGGAAGCCTGGTGATAGCACGTGAGGGTAAGCCTGGTGATAGCACGTGAGGGAACCTGGTGATAGCACGTGAGGGAAGCCTGGTGATAGCACGTGAGGGAAGCCTGATGATAGCACGTGAGGGAAGCCTGATGATAGCACGTGAGGGAAGCCTGATGATAGCACGTGAGGGAAGCCTGATGATAGCACGTGAGGGAAGCCTGAGATAGCACGTGAGAAGCCTGATGATAGCACGTGATGGAAGCCTGATGATAGCACGTGAGAGAATCCTGGTGATAGCACGTGAGAGAATCCTGGTGATAGCACATGAGAGGAAGCCTGGTGATAGCACGTGAGGAAGCCTGATGATAGCACGTGAGGGAAGCCTGATGATAGCACGTGAGGGA
>WNGS01164858.1:10861457-10905112 GCA_020271785.1 Procambarus virginalis
CCGGTGTGCAGACTGACGCCTGGTGCGTGGCTACAGGACGACCCAGCAGCCAGGTAGTGAGGACAAATGGGCCGTGCCACATGCAGCTACTGGCTCCCAACCTTCTCACCTGTCCTCCCACGTTGGGGCGCACCAGACGCCCATGCACGCTCTGCCTCACCACTGTTGACTTACTCATAGAACTGACAACACGTATGAGCGAGAGTGATAATAGAATAGATTAGTTAAAGCATGTGATACAGATGAGAACGTCAATCGTCTAACTCGTAGAGGTCACCTTTGTGCCAAGACAGTGCTATTATGCATAGATAATAGTAAGAAGAACCGTAATATGTGAACCAAAACCGTATATCCGCCCTTATTGTCTCCCTCATCCTCTGGTGAAATCCTGTTTCTTCAGTAGTTCTTCATCCTAAATTAGTGTTCCGTTCTCTGTCTCTCTAGCATTTACGACATGTTCTTCACTTATAAACCTTTACGCCCAATGACCTGATAACTTATAATCCTTCCAACTTGACCCCCCTGTAACCATCGGTAGTGTTTATCCCACAATATATTCTCCCTTAACCTTTACCACCAAAAAAAAAAAGCATGTGTTGAGTCATCCGTCACACCAAAGCGATGAGTAACCACGTCCTGGTGAGACGGTGAGTCTGGGTTATTAGTTGTGTCCGCCTCAACACGTTTAGCGAGGCACGGCAGCATCCCGTCCTTGTCATCTCCCTCTCAGCTCCCGCTCTCACACTTCTTGTGACTGATGATCCCCGTTCATCCCGCCCCGAGTGCGCTCTTAGATATTGGGTTTCTCGCTTTCTAGCTCAGCTGGTAAGTCATGTTTAAGTTTCAGCTTCAGTAAGTCATGTTTAAGTTTCAGCTTCAGTAAGTCATGTTAAAGTTTCAGCTTCAGTAAGTCATGTTAAAGTTTCAGCTTCAGTAAGTCATGTTACAGCTTCAGTAAGACTAGTTTCAAGTTCAGCTTCAGAATGTCATGCTTCGTTTTCAGCTTTAGAAAGTCGTATTAAAATTTCACAATAAAAAAAATCATGTTTCGGCTTTATCACCAGAGATTTAAACTAAATGAAAACAAACAAGAGGTAAAAATAAACATTTTGAATCATTTGACGGTAAATTAGCTCAAAAGTTAGATAAGTATTTGCGACTCGAATTCTGGTGATAACGCCAGCTTTAACCCCACCACCACTAGGTATTCTTCCGTGCCGGTGTTCTGGGCGCTCTTGAGGAGATCCGTGACGACCGTCTGGCCAAGATCATCTCGTGGCTGCAGTCCTGGATCCGAGGCTACACCAGCCGCAAGGCGTACAAGAAACTGCAGGAACAGCGAGTCGCCCTCATTGTCGTCCAGCGCAACCTGAGGAAGTTCATGCTCCTTCGCAACTGGTCTTGGTACCGTCTCTGGCAGAAGGTCAAGCCCCTCCTCAATGTCACCCGTATCGAGGACGAGATCCGCGCTCTCGAGGAGAAAGCTGCAAAGGCTGAGGCAAACTTCGAACGCGAGGCTAAGCTTCGTAAGGAACTCGAGGCCGCCAATCTTGCTCTTCTCGAGGAGAAGAACAATCTCATGGTTGCTCTAGAGTCGACCAAGGGCAACGTATCCGAATATCTGGACAAACAAGCCAAACTTCAGAGTCAGAAGGCAGACCTCGAGGCCCAGCTCAACGTAAGTACCGCTAAAAATACCTGCTTGCAACTAAATTTTCCAAAACCTCTAACTTGCTAAATATACATTCCAAGTAACCTCGTTAGAGGCAAGATATCTAAAACTCCCACTTGGGCTGAACGGTAGAGCGACGGTTTTGCTTCTTGCAGGTTGGCGTTCAATCCCCGATCGTCCAAGTGGTTGGGCACCATTTCATCCCCTCGTCCCATCCCAAGTCCTTATCCTGACCCCTTCTCAGTGCTAAATAGTCGTAATGGTTTGGGGCTTTCCCCTGATAATTCCCTCCCTCCCTCCCACTCAAGCGCTCCTTTACAGACATCGTCACTTCAACGCCCTTGCGAGTTACCTCCCACTGCTCTATTTAGCTCCCCAGGTAAACAAGTATGCAGAAGAAAGTATGAAATCATGTATAATTTTGCACCCATACCTGCCTCTGATTACCTTCAAATATTTCTAATTTCAATATTGGCATTTGCCCACACTCGCGAAGGTTTTTTTTTGCGAAATGCGGAACCAATGTTTGCAAAAATATTGGGTATAAATTTAGAATTTGATGTGGGTGGGTTGTTTACGTAAGCGGTGATGAGGTGGGCCAGGTGTGGGCTCGTGAGTCAACCTCACTGAGCTGGGGTTGAGGGCAGCTTCTACGCCCAGTCTGGCCCAGGCAGCGACATACGAACGACCCAGCTTCTCTCTGTGGTCTTGTGTACGATCTGTAACGAGTAGCCCCTACCCCTCCCCTTGTTCACTTCCCCTGTAAACTCTAGCTGTAGCCACCATGGGTTCCTTATACGCTCCCCACTCCATCGTGGAGGTAGGACTTACCACGATTTCCTAAACCCTAGTGTCGTGTTCGATAGTTTTAGCAGTGTTTGTGTCTTAGTGTTCTGTGATCGTGTTCTTTCTAAATAAGCTATGATTATAATTACGGAATGGTGACCTCAGACATCTTACCCACCCTCAGGAAACCACGGAACGTCTGCAGCAGGAGGAGGAAGCCCGCAATCAGCTTTTCCAGAGTAAGAAGAAGATAGAACAAGAACTCAGTGGACTGAAGAAGGATATTGAGGACCTTGAACTCTCAGTTCAAAAGGCTGAGCAGGACAAGGCCACCAAGGATCACCAGATCCGTAACCTCAATGATGAAATTGCCCACCAGGATGAGCTCATCAATAAAATTAATAAGGAAAGAAACACCTTCAAGAATGCAACCAGAAAACCGCCGAAGACCTACAAGGTATTGAAGACAAATGCAACCACCTTAATAAGGTTAAGGCAAAACTGGAGCAGACTCTTGATGAGCTTGAAGACTCTCTTGAGCGAGAGAAGAAGCTGCGAGCTGAAGTTGACAAGGCCAAGAGGAAGGTCGAGGGTGACTTGAAACTAACACAAGAAGCTGTTGCAGACCTAGAGCGCAACAAGAAGGAGCTCGAACAAACCATCCAGCGCAAGGACAAGGAAGTTTCTTCCCTTGCATCTAAGCTTGAAGATGAGCAGGGTCTTGTTTCCAAGCTTCAGAAGCAGATCAAGGAACTCCAGGCGCGCATTGAGGAGCTCGAGGAGGAGCTTGAGCATGAACGCCAGGCTCGTGCCAAAGCTGAGAAATCCAAGACTCACCTTGGTCGTGAGTTGGAAGAGCTGGGCGAGCGCCTGGATGAGGCTGGTGGTGCCACAGCTGCCCAGATCGAGCTGAACAAGAAGCGCGAAGCTGAGTTGGCCAAACTCCGTCGTGATCTGGAGGAGTCGAACATCCAGCATGAGGGAGCTCTCGTTAACCTTCGCAAGAAGCACAATGATGCCGTCGCCGAAATGTCTGAACAAATCGACCATCTCAACAAAATGAAAGCCAGGTCAGTAACGCGTTTGTAACTAATGCTTTTCATGTTACAGGTTATCAACTTTAGTAAAAGTCTCAATCAAACATGTGGAATAATGATAATTATGATCATACTTTCTTGTGGATAATCGTCTCAGCACATTAATATCGAGACATCACGAGTTCTAATTAATAATCAGATGCTCTCTCATAGTTCAACAGACCAGCAATATTTTAAGTTACCTAACCGTGCTAACTGTAGACCTATGCTCACCACTTTTTTTTATTATACACGTTTTGCTAACTGATAACCAAGCGCTGCTCAAGGGTTTTATTTTATTTGGTGGTGTATAACCCGTCCCCCCATGTAGGGTTGAGAAGGATAAGGACTCCTTGAAACGTGACGCTGATGACGCTAAAGCTGCTATGGATGGGCTTGCTCGCGATAAGGTAAAATTAACTAGTCACCCTTTAATTTCCATGGCTTGAACCTGGTTTTCTTTATTTCCCTTAGTTTAGGGTTGCTGGCTGGCCATCACCCCGGCAACCGGTCCTCCCTCCCAAACCCTTCATCTCCTGGCTGACAAGCTAAAGGACGCTTCTCATAGATTTCGTTTCTGCTTTGATTTTTTTTGTCTCCCCTTCATCTAGTCATTCCTTCCCTTATCAAGTAAATCTGGATATTCCTCGGAGAAGTTTCTCCTGAAGAATGCCTAGTATTTGCTCTTGAACCACCACAGGGCGGAGCGCGAAAAGACTACTCTCTCGTCGGAACTCAATGATGCACGGTCTGCAGCTGATATTCTCAGTAACGAGAAGGTAAACTCAATGAGGCTCACCAACATACACTAATGAATCACTACATTTCTCAAGCGGCCGCGGCCACAATTTCCAAATTTTATGGATGGGGCACAAGACTCACGGAAGCCTCCTCCTCCTCCAACCCGCTGGAGACGCCGCCAGCCATAAAATTATGAAATTGCGCCGGGCGGGCACGCTTCTACAGTGTTGTTTCTATGTAACTTCTGCCACTGCTAACACAAACTATCCTAACAGGCTTGAAAAGGAAAAGGGTCAGTTGCAGAATCAGGCTGATGATCTTAAGATTGCTACAGATCACATGGCCGCCGACAAGGTAAACACAACGCCTCAGCCTTGACTAGCAGGCATTCGTGCTAGGATTAGATGCGCGCTCTTACGTCTAGGACGCTAATGAAGACTTTGTTAATGTGGATACATCTGTACTAAAATATGTCTAGAATGTTGAGCAATGGCGTCATGTAGAGGAAATTAACGAAGGGGTATGTGGCTCTTGTTATTTACAATGTCTAGGTTTCATCAGTGTCCTCTCATAGAGAAAGAATAATCACATTTAGATAAATATTTGTTTCTGAAATGTCTAGACTGTTTATCAACACCGTCATGTTCAGTACGATCATTTGTATGTCAGTATCTGTTAATAATAAGCTTAAACTGTTGAACACTTCTCATCAAAAATGTGAACACGTGTCCCTCATTCGTTAGTGTTGTCGAGAAACGTGATGATGTCTGGAGCGTTGATGATACACAACGGGTGATGACGTTCTCTCTGCTGCTGGAACGGTGTTCTACATAATGTTCAATTAGGCTGAGAGCAGCAGACACACCACAGATGAGGAAATTCATCGTACACTATAGCTTAGAAACCCAAGTGCATGCTTTAATTCCTTATCTCCCGCTTGTTCATACATTCTTCCCTCTGTATATGATCACACGACTTGCAGGAATTTATATAAAATACGTATATATATATATATATATATATATATATATATATATATATATATATATATATATATATATATATATATATGTGTGTGTGTGTGTGTGTGTGTGTGTGTGTGTGTGTGTGTGTGTGTGTGTGTGTGTGTATCACGAAAATAAACACGTGATTAAAAATGTGACAATGTCAGACCACGGAGGAAAAATGAAACAGGAATTTCCTTAAGTACTTTCGTATATTCATACATCTTCAGAAGGAGTGCTTAAGGAAATTCATGTTTCAATTTTCCTCCGTGGTCTGACACTGTCACATTTTTAATCACATGTTTATTTTCGTGATACACACACACACACACACACAAACACACACACACACACACACACACACACACACACACACACACACACACACACACACACACACACACACACACACACACACACACACACACACACATATATATATATATATATATATATATATATATATATATATATATATATATATATATATATTATGCCATACTAGGAAACGAAATTGATGTAAATATACTGGCCGGTTAACATGCAAGATACCCTTCCTCTAGGAGTTATAATTAACACAACCAAAATATTCCTCTGAATGTACTTGAAGTGCGGAAGAATACCTTTTGGTACCGACTATCCATATCTTACCTGTTACCCGCTGCTGGTCTCTCCTTGGTAACCTGGGGCCTTGAGTCTACCATTCTCCTTGTAAATTAAAACATTGAAGTGCAAAAGGCGAGAATGGAATACCCCTTAAATAATAAAGTAATTTGAGGGCCTCACTGGCCACGTTGCAAGGACCCCAGCAGGAGTGGATAACACGTGAAGACGTTCCAGCAGAAATCTTCCACGTGCGACGTGAGGTTCAGGGGCTTGGGTATTCACGTGCAAAAGCCATGAAAGCCAAAGAGGTTTCCTCAAGTGGCTATTTTACTTCAAGCAATAAAATTACTTAATTAGTAAGTTTCTAGTTGGCAGTCAGATCAATACATTGGGACAAGAAAGTATTTTTCAAAATTGTACCCCGTCCTCAATCTTCCTTAGACTAAAATTCGACATTCTTCGAATATGATCAGAGCTGTACGATGTTGGACAAGGCCCTGACTGCAGTATCTGAGGGCAGGTAGACCACCACTTAACTTACCGCCCCCTCTTGTTGCCTTCTTCAATAATGTCTTCTCTCTCACTGTAAATTCTGTTGTGTGCAACTTCCTGTTGCTTCCTGTCCGAGTACTTCAAGCTCTCACTCATTGTTTCTGCATAATGTCCTCTTCAATAACTTATTGTTTTTCATGCATAATATGAAAAAAAGTCCCTCGCATTCGTATGACCTGATGTTTGAAAATATATTCAATACATGTACATATATCATGAATTACGTTCAATAACAATATTGCAACCAAACTGTTGAGTAATTATATGAGGGCAGAGAACAAAATGAGGAGGAGACTCTTGACACTTGCTCTTCATCAGGCTGGTGCTGAGAAGATGAACAAGCAGCTCCAGCACCAGATGAACGAGATCCAGTCCAAGCTTGATGAAGCCAACCGTACCCTCAATGACTTCGATGCCACCAAGAAGAAGCTCGCTGTGGAGAACGCTGACCTCCTGCGCCAGGTGGAGGAAGCAGAGAGTCAGATTAGCCAGCTCTCTAAACTCAAGCTTTCACTCACCAACCAGCTCGAGGATAACAGGAAGCTCGCTGACGATGAGTGCAGAGTAATTATAATGTTTTCATTCAGTAATATCAATACACCCTACACCCTTTGTACCTAAATATCGTTATAAATTGCAGTTAATGCTAATTTATTTATATATTTAAACTTCGATGTTTCCACTCCCGCAGGAACGTGCTACTCTTCTTGGAAAGTTCCGCAACTTGGAACACGACATTGATGGCTTGCGGGAACAGCTTGATGAGGAGGGCGAGGGCAAGGCTGACCTCCAGCGTCAACTCTCCAAGTCTAACGCCGAGGCCCAGATGTGGCGCGCTAAGTACGAGTCTGAGGGTGTTGCCCGAGCGGAGGAGCTTGAAGCTGCCCGTCTGAAGCTTGCTGCCCGTTTAGAAGAAGCCGAACAACAAATCGAACAGCTTAATGTCAAGAACATGAATCTGGAGAAGACCAAACAGCGTGTCTGCACTGAGCTTGAGGATATGCAGATTGAGGTTGAACGTGCCCAGACCCTAGCCAACGCCGCTGAAAAGAAGCAAAAGAACTTCGATAAGATCATTTCGGAATGGAAGATGAAGGTTGATGACCTTGCCGCCGAACTTGACGCTTCGCAGAAGGAATGTCGCAATTATTCCACCGAACTCTTCCGCGTGAAGGCCGCGTACGAGGAAAATCTTGAACAGCTCGACTCGGTTCGTCGTGAAAATAAGAATCTTGCCGATGAGATCAAGGACCTTATGGACCAGATCGGCGAGGGTGGACGATCCCTGCACGAGATTGAGAAGAACCGCAAGCGCCTTGAAATTGAGAAGGAAGAACTGCAGGCCGCTCTTGAGGAGGCCGAGGCTGCCCTGGAGCAGGAGGAAAACAAAGTGCTCCGAGCTCAGCTAGAGCTCAGCCAGGTTAGGCAGGAAATCGACAGGCGAATCCAAGAGAAGGAAGAAGAGTTCGACAACACCCGGTAAGTGACGTATTTTGTGTATTCTGAAATTATATTAAACTGGCCACACTTGTGTATGATAATATATAGTGTATATTTTACTTAAATATAATCTCTACATTTGCAGCAAGTGCCACCAGCGAGCCATCGATTCCATGCAAGCATCCCTTGAGGCTGAAGCAAAGGGCAAGGCCGAGGCTCTTCGCATGAAGAAGAAATTGGAGTCAGACATCAACGAGCTCGAAATCGCTCTTGACCACTCCAACAAGGCCAACGCAGACCTGCAGAAGCACATCAAGAAGCTCCAGAGTGACATGAAGGACCTTCAGACCCGCGTGGAGGAGGAGCAGCGGCTGGCCTCAGAGTACCGGGAACAGTACGGTATCTCAGAGCGCCGTGCTAACGCTCTACACGGGGAGCTGGAGGAGTCCCGTACTCTTCTCGAACAGTCTGACCGCGGCCGTCGCCAGGCTGAAGCTGAACTTGCTGAAGCCACTGACCACCTTAATGACCTCACTGCCCAGAACGGATCACTCACAATGGCCAAGAGGAAACTCGAGGGAGAGCTGCAGACACTGCATGTAAGATGACATTGTTATGATACTATGCACCAATATTGATTTTACACAGCACACTGCTATATTATATATATATATATATATATATATATATATATATATATATATATATATATATATATAATAGATGAAGTATAATATATATTATATATATATAATATATATATATATATATATATATATATATATATATATATATATATATATATATATATATATATATGATTGTTAAAACCATCTTGGTTTCTTCCTCTTTTTTTAGGCTGATCTTGATGAAATGTTGAACGAGGCCAAGAACTCCGAAGAAAAGGCTAAGAAGGCCATGGTTGACGCTGCGCGCCTTGCTGATGAGCTCCGCGCAGAGCAGGAACACGCACAGACTCAAGAGAAGATGAGGAAGGCCTTGGAAGTTTCCGTCAAGGAGCTCCAAGTTCGCCTCGAGGAGGTTGAAGGCAACGCTATGAAGTTAACAAAGAAGGCTCTTTCCAAGCTGGAGAGCCGCGTCCGGGAGCTGGAGTCCCAGCTGGACGACGAAGCCCGTCGCCACGCCGATGCGCAGAAGAACCTGAGGAAGTGTGAGAGGAGGATCAAGGAGCTCACCTTCCAGTCCGATGAGGACAAGAAGAACCACGAGAGGATGCAAGACCTTGTCGACAAGCTCCAGCAGAAGATCAAGACTTACAAGCGCCAGATCGAAGAAGCTGAAGAGATCGCTGCCCTTAACTTGGCCAAATTCCGCAAGGCCCAGCAGGAGCTGGAGGAGGCCGAGGAGCGCGCTGACAACGCTGAACAGGTCGCCAGCAAGGTCAAGGCGAAGGGTCGCGCCGGATCTGTGGGCCGAATGTCCCCTCAGGTAAGGTCGCTGTCCAAGTACTTGCAGTAATATCATCAACGATAACACCAACACACACATACACTTAAACGAATAATTATTTAATTTTAACATTATTCCCATCATCTTATTCACTTGAAACTAAACAACAGTAACGCCTCGAGAGTCAAAAATATTACATGGCTAATCATAGTAATAACAACAACAATAATAATAATTATATATATATATATATATATATATATATATATATATATATATATATATATATATATATTACAAATTCCAATAGCACTCATAACATTTTCACATAAACTGCTGCACACAACCTCCAGTGAGAAATACACACTGATAACATTCGACTCATAACTCATAACAAAGAAACTCAACAAGTTAATCTTGTGCTGTTGCAGCACGTCCAGGAATGGTGATGCATGGTAGCTTGTGAAGGCGGCGGCCTGTACTTGTATGGCACTGTACAGCGCTAACCTAGTGACCTCTACCTGTATTACGGTGCAAAACACTAAAAAGGCACCTCAACTTGTCTCACATTTCCCAGAAGTAACCCATCTAGCTGTGAGTGTCTCCCTCAGCAACACTAACCCAGCGCATGCCTTCCACTCATACTTCACTAACGTTTAACACCCCCATCGTCATTATTCTTCATATTCAGATGAAACCAGTGTTTATACTTCTACTGTCTTAGCAGACTGCAGCTGTAGATAAACATATGAATGAAATGTTTTTTTGTATATCTCTCGCAGTGAGGAAAATCTGTATTACCGTATATGGTTGTGGTCTTATAGTAGAGAAGCATGTGATAAACTGTTAGCTAATACCTTGTCACCCTCTGTTTCAGCAGCTCTAAGTACCAAGTTAGTGGCATAGAGTAAGTATTGGTCGTAGCATGGAACTGTCTCTACACTGTCTTGTTTACCCTTTGCTCGCATACACAAGTTACTCTAGTTCTTTAAGTGTCTATCAATGAAACATATAGTTTATGGATGAATATATATACATATATATATACATACATATATATATATATATATATATATATATATATATATATATATATATATATATATATATATATATATATATATATATATATATATATATATATATATATACTGCATTCTCAGTCATTTTATTAAATTCTTATAAAGTTTCTTGTGGTGTTGTTGCAGCTCCTGGGCCGCAACATGTTCATGTAGAGATGACCCGACAACCAACCCACACCACCATATTGAGGACGACCTGTGGCCTGGCACTGTATTCCCGGTGAAGACAGTGCCCTTCAAACACTCCCATCCCCAGAGATCCGGGTATCCCTCGATACTTCCATCTTCACTGTGTATCGTCTTTTGATCGACTAATTCTCTATTATGTTTCTTCCTTTCTGTTGTGTGTTTGTACGAGGCTAATATTCTTAGTGCGAGGTTATTGTAGTGTCACAAGGACATCAGGGAGGGGTGACAGAGGGGAAGGGGGTGACATGTGTCACTTCATTACCCACATCTCGGGAGCACACCATCGCGCCGAGCGGAAACAACAAAGAGTCAGACACACACACATAGAGCCAACAAGAACAGCCTGGGTATAACTTGTCACACGTTGCTCCCTCCGCTCTCTCCCTCGCCCTATAATGGTCTCCAGCCGCCACCTGACTTAAGCTTCTACAGTTAACCCCGTTGGGTATTTATTTTTATACATAGATGAGTTTTTATGCGGCCGAGGGTTCAGTCAATATTCCGTCGAGGGATACATAGCGAAAGGCCACAATATTTGACCCTTTTCCCACTCTTATCTTCCCTTAAAGATTACCTACCACTGCTCACCATTACCATTGCCGGTTGACAGGGAAAGGAATTTTAATGTGTGGATTTCTTTAGATTAGTTCACACTCAAATACATTACTTTAACTCCTTGTGTACTGCAAATGTCGCAGGATGTATGTATGGATCTGTATCAGAATATATTGTATTAATAAATACATGGCTGGGAATATTGCATTTTATCTATCCAATTATGTATGTCTTAATTTTGTATGTAACAAGAGGAAAATATGAAATATTTAATGAAAATATTGTTACGAAAATTATTAGTCTATCAGTTCTCAAAAGCAAAAATATAAATGCTGTGGTTTACACAATTATCATTACAAAAGATCTACACAACATAAAATATATCTGAAAGCTCCAAGAAAAAAGTCTAATTCTTAAAGTGAAATTCAATAAACCAAAGAAAAGCAATATTAATTGATGCACACTGGGCGACTCGCTCTCTCTCTCACACACACATATGCCACACTAATGCAGATGGAATTACAAACAAAGCAGAAGAAATAAAACGAAGGGTTAGTGTAAAAGTACCCGATATGATTGCAATTGTGAAAACCAAAATAAATGATAAAATTTCTAATACAATATTTCCAAGCAAATACCAAGTAATAAGGAAAGAAAGGAAACGAAGACATAGAGGAGGGAGTGGCATTCCTTGTAAAACAAAAGTTAGAAGACGTATAAGATGGAAATACAAGTGGATACACAGACCATGTCACAGGGAACACAGACAGTGGATGGAAAGTGACAGTGGTCGTGATAATATACAACCCCCCAGCACGGACAGAAGACCCGGACAGGAATACAATGACTCAGACAAAGCATGCAATGATGAACTGCAAGACGGCAGCAGCATCAGAAGCATACAGAATGCGACCTAAACTACTAGTCATGAGGGACCTAAATCAAATCTAGAAACATCAGTTTTTTAAATAATTGTAGAATTCAAAAATTGTTGAACTACATAACACAACATGTAATGATGGGAGAGGGAAGGAGACGCACCTAGTCTACTGGACCTGATCTTCACACAGAATGAAGAAGACATCCAGGACTTCCAACATAAATGCCGCGAGACAGAGACTATTGTGATAAGACAGTATCTGGGAAATGTGCAATGAGAGGAAGAACTTAAGAGGGGAGACAGTCCAGGAAATAATGGATCACGTCAAAAGAGGTAGAAGAAAGATACATACCAACAATAAATTAAATGAATATGAGAGAGTAGAGCAACCCACGATTCAGTAGACAATGCCACATACCTAATCCGAAAAGCCGGAGGGAGTGGACTAATTCAGGGGATAAAAGAAAGCCAGAGTAGCTGCAGCAGAGCTACGAACGGGTTTATAAACATAAAACAAATGAAGATTACATTACTTCCAAAACCAAGTAACACTCTAAGCTACTACACAACTACATAAGAATAAAAAGAACAGTGCATGACAAAGTGACTATAATACGAAAAAAGGGAAGGAGAACACGTGGGAAATGAAAAGGAACTGTGTGTGGTTATTTTGAGGTTATCTTGAGATGATTTCGGGGCTTTTTAGTGTCCCCGCGGCCCGGTCCTCGACCAGGCTTCCACCCCTAGGAAGCAGCCCGTGACAGCTCACTAACACCCAGGTACCTATTTTACTTCTAGGTAACAGGAGCATCAGGGTGAAAGAAACTCTGCCCATTGTTTCTCGCCGGCGCCTGGGATCGAACCCAGGATCACAAGTCCAGCGTGCTGTCCGCTCGGCCGACCGGCTCCCACTACAGTGTAGTGGAACTACAGTGTAGTTTCCACGGTGTGGCAGGACAGAGAAGGTTTGACAGATTACGCATTTCTGGCCTCCCAAGAAGCCTTTTACACAGTACCACACAAACTTGAGAGGTATGAGGAAGTAAAGAGAAGCACACTGGTATGGGCAGGAGGAACTTGCCCAACAGACAGGAGCCAGAGAGTGAAAGTGATGGGCGAGATGTTTGAGTGGCGCCTGGTTACAAGCAGAGTACATCAAGGACTGGCACTCAGACCCATACTATTCCTCAGCTATGTTAATAACCTATCTACAGGAGTTGAGTCATATATGTCGATGTTTGCAGACGATGCAAAATTCATGAGAAGAGACGAGACAGATGAGGATTGTAAGATATTCAAGAAGACTAAGACAGGCTGCTAAGTTAATCAGAGAAATGTCTTCTGGGTGTCAACACCAGCAAATAAAAAGTGATCACAAACCAAAAAATACACAAGCGATACACAATGCAGTCGTTACTATCTCGCTGTAACGACTAGAGAAAAAGATCCGGGAATGGGTAAATCCCAAGCCTAACTCCCGAGGCACAGATAGTGAGGATAACAACACAACACCACACTCTACCCTGGCAAGTCATAAGAACATCCAGGAACCTAATGAGGAGGCATTTAGATCACGCCACCTACTTGAGACCAGTCTTAGCATATGCAGCCCCATTATGGAAGCCCTCATCTCAAAACCACAAAGAAACTTGAAAAGGTACAGCGGTTCTCTCAGAATTCAACCACTTAAGTTGGACGACAGAGCGATGGTTTCGCTTCTTGCAGGTCGTCGTTCAATCCCCAACCTTATCTAACACAGTGCAGTGTTACAAACCAATTAAGATTTCAACTACGATTCAACAGAGCAGAAGTTGTTAAACACATTGGGCAAAATCTTACTAAAGCGACCATACCAGTCATAAATACCATACTCCGCCCAAGTAAAACAGAAACAAGCAACACTTAATGGGCCAGCCAGAAGCTTAGGGCCCACGCAGGCATATCCCTGAAAAAAAAAATAATATTAAATAAATAAATCCCCGACCGTCCAAGTGGTTGGCCACCATTCCTTCCCCCTCCCCCTCCCCCGTCTCATCCGAAATCCTTATCTTGACCCTTTACAAGTGCTATATAGTCGTAATGGCTTGGCACCTTTCCTGATAATTCCCTCCCTCCTCTCAGAATAGTGAGTGACGGGGTATGAAGAAAGTCTGATAGAAATTCTCCCCCACCCCATCCCTACCCCACAAAAAAAATTGTTTTTAATAAATGTTGTACATTTATAATTGTTTACACAAAATTCCGCTACATTAATTACGTAAGAGAAAATCACAGTAATAACAATTAACACACTAATTACAATCATTATAATCTTAAATCAAGATTAAGAAGCTGTATCAATTTACGAAAAACATTACAATTGTGACATCCGTAGAGAGCCAGAGAAGGGTCTTACAGCGTCCGTTTACGGCTGTGAGAAACATTCACAATATATATGACATCAAATTAGATTGACGAGATGTAAATTTGAAGAATAAAATAAACTGGCCACAAAGAAATCACAATGCGTGATATGTCAATTAAAATCATTTTGAGGCAATGAATTCTTGAGGCACTTGAATTCTCAACCAGGTGACTCCCAGACGACTGCCTTAACCGCTCGGCCACGGTGGTACAACACCTGACCAACCCAGAACTCCACTGAGTCCTCTGGGAGGTTCTGGAAGCCCCACCAGGGTTTTCTAGCCAACCCGACCACACTCGGGCCTAGGGTAGTGGTCGGGTTGGCTAGTAAATCCTGGTTGGGCCCCGGTCTGGGGCCTCCAAAAGTTCCCAGAGGACTCAGTAGAGTTCTGGGTTGGTCAACTGTCGTACCACCGTGGCCAAGTCGTCTGGGAATCACCAGGTCGCGACTTCAAGTCCCTTCATTGCCTCAAAGTGATTTTAATATTAATATAAACTGGCGTCGATCGAAAAGATAGAAAGATTCATCTCTAAACTTCGTAAAGATTAGAGGGAGGGAGGGAATTATTAGGGGAAAGCGCCAAGCCAATATACAGTCGTAATGGCTTGGCGCTTAACCCTGATAATTCCCTCCCTACCCCCTAGTCTTGACCAAGTCTGGTGAGAATGGTCTGAACATGAGAGCCTGCAACACCGTCGTGACGTTGGTGGTCTTACTGTGATGTACAACACCAACATTCTCAAAGTTCCGCACCTGGCCCAACTTTGCGGCCAGAAAGTTGTTGGCGGCCGTATCACAAGACTCTAAACCTTCAACAGTCTCATGCTGGAAGTGTCTTTCTCAAGAACATCACTCCATCAATGAGCATCCAGGCTGACTCACATCTGGAACTTGTTTTCTCAGCAAGTTGACACACGGGCGATCATGCAGGTCAGACATGAAGGCTCTGGCACACAGTTGGCTACAATCTCAGTCTATTTCTTACATGATTGTTACTTACTGTTAATTTTTTTTCCTAATGATGCATTTAATAAACTCAATAAATCAGTGGGTCTCTAGGGGCGAGTTTCATCTGAGCAGAGGTAGGATTACAGCTCTATACTTTCAGTTTCACCAAATACCTGTTCCTTTATAATATAAAGGAACAGGTATTTGGTTCATCATATAAAGTTTATATGATAGTTAATCAGTTTCAAAGAACATTCTCATGAAATAAAGAGTCTCTAGGAGCAGGCTTCAGATGAGCTGAGAAAGGATAACAGAACTTGGTTGTAGTGTCACTATGAACTTCAATCGACAGCCCTAATGAACCCTTGTCTTAGTTTAGAGAGAGAGAGAGAGAGAGAGAGAGAGAGAGAGAGAGAGAGAGAGAGAGAGAGACAGACAGACAGACAGACAGACAGACAGACAGACAGACAGACAGACAGACAGACAGACAGACAGACGGACAGACAGACAGAAAGAAAGAGAGACAGAGACAGAGAGAGATAGACAGAGAGAGAAACGCCAGTAAATATGTACTGGTGTTTGGAACCCGGTGAAGTGTCGCCACTATATGCTACCAAGCAACCACTTACTGAAGCGAGCATCTGAAGGCTCTCTGCTTCTGACAGCTGTCTTAGGGGACACCGAGCCCTTATGCCAGATAATACTTCATGGTTTTTATTGCGAACTAAAATGACTAACAATTTAACATAAAAGACTTAATGGGTCTTTATAATGAAATGGAGAAGACTCAATATTCCTGTATTTAGTAAAATTTCCTGTCGTATAATCCGTAGATGACGCTCCTTATTGCTACTTTGGAGTGTTAAAGGCAGTGTGGGAGTGTTGGAGGGAGTGGAGGAGTGTTGGAGGGAGTGGAGGAGTGTTGGAGGGAGTGGAGGAGTGTTGGAGTGTTGGTGGGAGTGTTGGTGGGAGTGTTGGAGGTAGTGGAGGGAGTGGGAGGAGTATGAGCATCCCTCATGTAAGGGTCGCAAGGAAAGGTCAAAACTACATGTGAACAAACCCGGACTCTGTACAGATCCAGTGTGTTGTTACGGGTCGAACTGCACATTCGGACAACCTTCACAAGACTTTAATGCCCCAGACAGCAGCCAACGTGGTGAAACACCAGCAGGAGGGGTCATAACACAAAGTAAATTAATACAGCTTTATTATAATAAGTGAACACATTATCACCATCACTACCTTCATAAACACTAAAGTGTCTGTACGTGTGTGCTACCACAGGTAAACAATAACACTAAAGGTATCAGTTACCACGCTAGACAAAACCGTGACCGTAGCAAGAGACAAACCATACACCAAGATTTATATCATAAAGAAATTAAAATACAATCTAATACAAACCAGTTGAAGAGTGTAGAGTCCTTCATGTAGAGTCACGGCCAAACCAGTACTCACCCTCCATACACTATGTCGCTGCGTGGTAGCGGGGTAGTCAAGCCCCGATCACCGGGGTGCCTTCACCCCCACCACCGTCCAGCTGGGTCATTGTGACTACCTGTCCGGCGGAAGTTGCGTCTCTACGCCTAAAACTACGGGGTAAAAGCAGACTTATACTCTGATAACAGCTTACCCGAAGTACGACATTCCTACGACAACGACGACAAGATCCTCAATACTATCTATGAGTGTCGTTTCCCCAAGCTAGCTAAACACATCCTAAACAAAGATAAACGAAATACCTAGGACGCACACCGAACCGTTGATGGGTCCGGTCAGACGACATCTCTCTTCAACCCGCTCTCCTCAACAAAGGCCTAAGTCCATTCCAAGCACCCGCCACACCCCCTGTTTATGAATGAAAAACGGTTTACACACGACTCACAACTGTTGACGTTCGAACATTTCCAGAACAAGTGCTTCACTGACGAATTTTGTTCGAACCACAACGCTGTAAATGCTTCACCCACGTACTACAAATACAAATAATAGCCAACAGAACCTAAACACGTAACCTAACCTATGCCTATATATGCACAATATGCTAATATATAATAATATTAATTTATATTTGAGAAAATTCATATTTTGAATGAACAGCATGTTAAAATTGATGAATGCGTCTTTGGGGCCGACCGCAGGATAGCATGCAACCCATCCTCGACTCAAGTCCATTACATTCAGCGGTCAACCCCACAGACGCATTCATAACTTTTAACATGCTGTTCATTCAAAAGGGAATTTTCTCAAGTATATATTAATCTTATAATATATTAGCATATTGTGTATAAATAGGCATAGGTTAGGTTAGGTCAGGTGTTTAGGTTCTGCTGGCGATTATTTGTATTTGTAGTACGTGGGTGAAGCATTTACAGCGTTGTAGTTCGATCAAAATTCGTCAGTGAAGCACTTGTTCCGGAAGTGTCCGAACGTCAACAGTTGTGAGTCGTGTATAAACCGTTTTTCATTCATAAACAGGGGGTTTGGCGGGTACATGGAATGGACTTTGGCTGTTGTTTATGAGGACGGGCTGTAGAAAGTCAAGTCTGGTGAACCGAAACCTCAGTCAATGGCCTAAACCAAAATGAGTCAGGCGTCAGCCCGTCCTCCAAACAAAGACCCAAAAGTGATTCCATGCACCCGCCAAACCCCCTGTTTATGAATGAAAAGCGGTTTACACACGACTCACAACTGCTGACGTTCGAACATATCCGGAACAAGTGCTTCACTGACGAATTTTGTTCGAATCACAACGCTGTAAATGCTTCACCCACGTACTACAAATACAAATAATCGCCAGCAGAACCTAAACACCTGACCTAACCTAACCTATGCCTATATATACACAATATGCCAATATATTATAATATTAATTTATATTTGAGAAAATTCCCGTTTTGAATGAACAGCATGTTAAATTTATGAATGCGTCTGTGGGGTTGACCGCTGGATGTAATGGACTTGAGTCGAGGACGGGTTGCAGGCGTAGCGCTCTCACACTGTCAAAACCACTGTTTGAACAAACAGTTAAATTATTATCCGGCAGATCAACGCATCTTCTCACTACCTTCAACCGTGGAGAGCAAGGAGATGAATACTTGCGTTCGTAATAAATGAAACAATCTAGTGATTATACGACTATTATTTTACTATGGTAATCTATTCCACAAATTAACTACCCTGTTAAACCAGTATTTACCCAGGTGTAAATTTAGCTTCTTTATTCTCTCTTCATATTTCTAATGTGCGGGATTAACTTTGTTATCCTACGCTGGACGCGTTCTATAGGGAATTTATGTTCATTCTATACTATGGCGACCAAAACTGAATTGTATGATGTAAATGAGGCTCAACAAGAACAAGATACAGCTGAAGCATAACACAAGTGTTCATTGTTAACGTCTCTAAAATAAATCCCAGTATCCTATTTGCTTTATTTCGTACATTTTTGTACTGATTTTTTTTGTCTTTAAATTCTTACTAAACATGACCCCAGACATGTTTTTGCAATCAGACCTTAATCTCAGTACCATCCAACTGATATCCTGCAAAACATCATTATATTGACTCAGAATCTTACATTTGTCACCATTAAACTGCAATTGCCAATCGACCACTTATAAAGGCAATTAGATCGTCTTGAAGTGATTTTGAGTCTCCTTCTGAATCTGATTGGGCCGTCAGGATTAAGGACCACATCAACAAAGGACTTTCTGCTCATGTAGACATTCGCAACCAGGACGCCGAAGGAGCATCCCACGACGACACCATCTACAGCAGTCCATCAGGGCGCAGAAAGGTGCCCCCTTTCGTACATGTTTCCAGCAGATGCCTAAGGACGCATTCTGAGATGTCAAGAGTGATGCAAACCAAATCCCGATAAACCTTGCTTGTCATCATGCCATTATCGACGGGACGTTGATGGACAGGGAATCAACACCCGGACATGACCTCACACCCAGCGCCTGCCATCCCACTACAGGTGGTCGACAAATTCCTTCGGAAACATGTAAGGGTGAGAGCGCATGGCAGGTATGGAGTGAGCGGAGTGGTGAGTGGTTTAGCCGGTGTGTGTGTGTGTGTGTGTGTGTGTGTGTGTGTGTGTGTGTGTGTGTGTGTGTGTGTGTGTGGTGTGTGTGTGTGTGTGTGTGTGTGGGTGAGGGGCTGTGGCTGATGAGCGCGCTTCTTGTGTTGTGGGTCTTCACAACAGGTCCGGACTTCACCTGTCACCAGCTGCTGGAAAGTACTGTACAAGCCTGTGGGAGGCTCGTCAAGAACTTTAAACCTGGTTCCGAGCATTAGCCGCGCTCTATAGGACTATTCGGAATGGCTTCATCACACCGCTCTATACAGCTATCTATAAAGTCCGGGGGAGAGGAGCGAGAGGCGTCGTGAGAGCAACAGAGGAAGTGGAGTGACAGAAATAGAGGCAGAAGACTTGGGCCCTGTTAGTAGTAAAAGTTTATCGTTCGTCACGCCGCGCCCCTACACCTCACCACCCACCGCCCGCCAAGCCCGCCCACCCACCTTCCTACACCCCGCCCACCCACCTTCCTACACCCCGCCCACCCACCTCCCTACACCCCGCCACCCACCTCCCTACACCCCGCCACCCACCGCCCTACACCCCGCCACCCACCGCCCTACACCCCGCCACCCACCGCCCTACACCCCGCCACCCACCTCCCTACACCCCGCCCCCCACCTCCCTACACCCCGCCCACCCACCGCCCTACACCCTGCCCACCCACTAACCTACAGCCAGCCCACCAACCGATTACAATGGTTAGAAAATCAGTCGAAGAATGAAACACATTAGTGAACACAGAGCATCTATATCCGCCACCAAGATAATGTTATTAATACAAGACTAAACCAGTGTGGTAAAACAGAAGCGAAAAAGAAACGGGGGAAGAGGAGGAAACCCCACCTCTATTTAAAACTTTGACCCAAATATCACAGTAACAAGGTTATCGTGAATAATCAAACTCAATTACGGGCTCACTATAACCCGTGCTACATGGACATTTCGTTCTGAGTAACTAAATCTAAAACAACAAATTTGTTCCTTCACTTAAGAATGAACCATGTTGGTTCGAAACGTTGTGTAAATTTAAATTAAGTATTATATATTCTACAGTCAATTATTTATTTTTCTTCACCTCGTAATAAGATGACATTTGGAGAAATCTTCCTCCAATTAAACCAAGATGCAAGAGCACTTGTCAGAGTGATAGAAGCCCTAAACAAGAAAATACAGAATATGCAGTCACAATCAATGAAACATATCATATATATATATATATATATATTATATTATATATATATATATATATATATATATATATATATATATATATATATAGATAGATAGATAGATAGATATGACAAAGAAGGAAGGATTAAGACACGAATTTCCTGAAGTACTTTCGTATTTAATAATACATCTTCAGAAGGATGAAGACATCTTCAAAACATTTTCTTCATCCTTCTGAAGATGTATTATTGAACACAAATTTACTTAAGGAAATTCCTGTCTTAACCTTTCCTTCGTGGTCTGACACTGTCACTTTGTTCATCATTAGTTGCCGGCATTTTTATCCTCGATCAGTGCTACAGGTGAATTACTGAATGAAATACTACCAGAATACCTAAGAGATTCCACTGGGATTCATGATCCCAAATTCGCGGAAGGAGTTGGCCAGTGGGTCAATCTTGCCAACTCTCACCTTCGACCAACTTTTCCAAACGACGGCATACAGTCTAAATGGGATAGCCCCATAGTGGAGAACATCGCCACAGCATTGCTGGAGGCAGCGTCTGGCAAGGACAGAGCGTGTCTCCTAGCTGTACAAGCTCCCCATGCTGGGGACTTCCTGTTGGCTGTCCCTAATTCCGCCTTGGGCACCCGCCTGGACCATCAGACCCTAAGTATTAGTGTTGCCCTGCGCCTTGCTGCCCCTATCTCTTCCGAACACCGGTGTATTTGCGGCAATGCACGGGCGGACCAATACGACAGCCATGGTCTCATCTGTCGTAAGTCACCGGGAAAGATTGCCAGACATGAAGCAGTCAATGACACCATCAAGAGAAGTTTGGCTACAGCTGGGTGTCCAGCACAAAGGGAACCTCAGTTGTGCAGACCTGACAACAGCTAAAAATGCCCAGTTGGAGTCATCCTGCAGCCATGGAGGGAAGGTAAACAGGTCGTGTGGGATTTTACGTGTGTGTCTACATTGACTGATACCTATCTACCTTACAACACAGCTTCAGGGAGACCCAGAAAACCAACAAGTACAGAGACCTGGAACGTTGTTATAGGTTCGTGCCGATAGGCTCTGAGACTCTGGGCGTCTGGGGTAAATGTTCACTGAAGTTCCTAAAGGAGGTGGGTGAGGAACTCATTGGGAAAACTAAAGACTCAAGAGCAGCTGGTTTCCTGTTCCAGCTCCTCAGTGTCGCGGTCCAGAGGGGAAATGCGTACTGTATCTTGGGTACGCATCTGACCCCCGAAGAGCTGGACGAGGTCTTCGAATACTGATTGTTATATATGTGTGCATGTTCTCTGTAAACGATAGCAGTGCAATAAAATAACAAAAAATTAATAAAAAAAGAATGGGGGTGGTAGGAGAAGAAAAGATTAAAGTGTTCAGTGGGAATCTGGGAATCTACAAGGTCTTCTCTGAATACTCATTATTTTCTTCTTCGAGGCTGTGGGTCCCTATAATTGCACCAGAGGTGGTAGGTACCACCATTATATATATTATATATACATATATATATATATATATATATATATATATATATATATATATATATATATATATATATATATATATATATATATATATATGAATGAAAACTCACACCCCAGAAGTGACTCGAACCCATACTCCCAGGAGCAACGCAACTGGTATGTACAGGGATGCCTTAAACCACTTGACCATCACGACCGGACATAAGGAAGTGATAGCCTGGGCTATTGAGCCACTTCCCCGCCGGCACCTGGATGGTTATCTTGGGCATAGCATTTTATCAAATCACCTCATTTTTTGGGGCAACACGTGAGGAACACAAATGCGAACAAGCCTGAATGGTCCCCAGGACTATATGCGAATGAAAACTCACACCCCAGAAGTGACTCGAACCCATACTCCCAGGAGCAACGCAACTGGTATGTACAGGGATGCCTTAAACCACTTGACCATCACGACCTGACATAAGGAAGTGATAGCCTGGGCTATTTGAGCCACTTCCCCGCCGGCACCTGGATGGTTATCTTGGGCATAGCATTTTTATCAAATCACCTCATTTTTTGGGGCACACGTGGGAACACAAATGCGAACAAGCCTGAATGGTCCCCAGGACTATATGCAATGAAAACTCACACCCCAGAAGTGACTCGAACCCCATACTTCCAGGAGCAANACGAAAGATAAATTAGAGAGATTATTCCTTATATATTATAGATATTCATAAATCAATAATGTGAATGGGCGAGACAATTCCCTGCGTAAACTGACTCTCTTCCTAGTGAACTTATTAAATAAAATCATTTATGGGGTTAAACCTGAAGCTCCTGCCATCAGCAATTGGACGACGTACGACCCGATAAGTAACTTTTGTAGCACATGCCGACCAAGATTGGGTCTATCTGGAACGTCCCGACCACCCGTAAGCCCGTGTGGCACACACCGACTAACTATAGGTCCATATGGCACACCCCGTCGAGCAGTAAGTCCACATGGCACGCCCAATTAACAGTAGTTCCAAGTGGCACGCCCCGACCAATAATAGATCTACGTGCCACTCCCCGACCAACAGTAGGTCTACGTGGCACGCCCCGACCAACAGTAGACGGGGCGGGTCCATGTGCTCGCACTGACGAACAGTATTCCAGTAGCACGACCCGACCAATAGTTAGGTCTACGCGGCAGCTAGTCCCCTGACTAATACTAAACCCATGTAAGCATCCCCGACCATCAGTAAGTCTATACGTGGCATTCCCTGATCAACCTCAGACCTACGAGGCGCGCCCCGACCAACAATATATATATGTGGGCGCGCCCCGACCCACAGTAGGACTATACATGACTTGACTGCCATCAGCAGAAGGGTGGTAGTCCAACACCTGCCCAAATGTATTTATAGCGTAGGTGAGGTGTCAGGTTGCCGGGGGGGGGGGGGGAGCTGCCAAGTGGGGTCTGGCCACCCACCACCCAACTCCACCCATCCCCACCCTCGTGCCCATCACGTTCGCCCCTATGCCCCTCCTGGGGCTGGGTATATGAGAGCCACGCCCAGCTCCCCTCGTCAGTCGTGGTGTGGTGGGTGAGCAGGAGTGTAGTGTGACTGATCAAGGAGGTGCACTGAACCCTCTCGTATGTTGCAAACTTTCTCATTTTTCATTGTTCATTGATACGCTCAGTGTTCATCACATGTCTCTATTTGGAATTTGTGAATTTTGAAATATCTCGATTTTATCATTATTTTTTTTAATATATGGTTATTTGATCATTTTAATATATGGTTGAATCATAGCTAACCAACGCGAATAAAATATCATGGTATTTCATGTTGGCTTTTTTGTTTTCGGGGACAGGAAGCCCGTTAGACCTACCGAAGCGCCCTTGGGCAAGGACTAGCCATTTATCAGAGGCAACCCATAAAAGTTTATTAACTCCTGGGGATTTATTGTAAGGAAATGTACCCAAGCATCTTGCTTTGCCCGGGATTCGAACCCAGGACCAGTGGGTTTTGAACCGACTGTACAAACAATTCACATACAAGATTAACATTTCTTCTCTCGTAAAATTAAGAAGAGTGATCATCCAATGTGTTGGTTGTTGCTACTTGTTGGGGGTTCAATGTGTCAGTAAATACATGTTGAGATTTAATATATGTTAGTAAATACAGGCTGAGGTTCAGCATGTGTTAGTATGTACATGTCTCTACTTCAGCTTAGATGATTTTGATTTTCCGATCTTTTGCTGATGGTGTGAAGCCTGGCGTTGTAATATATAGCCAATCTCTTACTGGGTACTATGTTAAGTCCCTTGAGAGCCACAGGGGATTCTGTGGCTCTGACAGGCACAAGGGATTCTGTTAACGTTTTGAGAGCCACAGGAATCTATATGATAAGGATCTGAGAGCCATACGGGACTTTGATAAGGCTTAGTGAGCAACAGGGAGCTATGCTAAGGCTCTGAGAGCCACAATATATCAGGTTAAGGCTCCGAGAGTCACAGGGGACTATGTTAAGGCTCTGAGAGTCACAGGGGACTATGTTAAGGCTCTGAGAGCCACACGATATCATGGTAAGACTTCGAGAGCCACAAGAGATCATGTTAAGGCTCCGAGTCACAGGGGACTATGTTAAGGCTCTGAGAGTCATACGATAGCATGGTAAGGCTTCGAGAGCCACAAGAGATCATATTAAGGCTCCGAGTGTCACAGATGACTATGTTAAGACTCTGAGTCATACGATATCATATTAAGACTTCGAGAGCTAGAAGAGATTATGTTAAGGCTTAGAGAGCCACACGGGTGCATGGACTCCGTGAGCCACAGGGGATCATGTTAAGACAATTTCACAGTAATAAACAAATCTTCCCCATGTGTTTTGTACAATATAAATACCGCCCCTCCATACAGTGACTAGCTGGGAGGAATATATCATGCTGATTGTATCGTGAATGTGCTCATGACTGGTGTTCTGTTGCAGGAAAGTTCCAGGGCTGTTCTGCCGTACAGTGTGTCTGACTTAACTTCGACTGCTTCCAAGCAGCAACCTTCACCATGCCTGGCCATATTGTTATGAAGAGCACCGGGCCCGACCCCGACCCCACCGAATACCTGTACGTCTCCCTGGAACAGAAGCGCATCGACCAGACCAAACCTTACGATGCCAAGAAGGCCTGCTGGGTTCCCTGCGAGAAGGAGGGTTTCGTCCTCGGCGAAATCCAGGGCACCAAGGGTGACCTGGTCACTGTTGGCCTGTCCGGCGGCGAGACCAAGAACTTCAAGAAGGACCTCGTGAACCAGGTCAACCCTCCAAAGTTTGAGAAGTGCGAGGACATGTCCAACTTGACCTACCTTAACGATGCCTCCGTCCTGTACAATCTCAAGTGTCGCTACGTCACCAAGCTCATCTACACCTACTCCGGACTCTTCTGCGTCGCCATCAACCCCTACAAGCGCTACCCCATCTACACCAACCGCGTCGTCAAGATCTACCAGGGCAAGAGGCGTAATGAGGTGCCGCCCCACATCTTCGCCATCTCTGACGGTGCCTACATGGATATGTTGCAAAGTAAGTCCTCTACATTTCAGCATGTTGAACAGCGTGTTATGTAATAAAACTCATCCATACATGTGTACGCGTTACTCTTACATGTCTCATTCATCCACATGGCTGAGTCATAGTTACATGACTCATTCATCCACATGGCTGAGTCATAGTTACATGATTCATTCATCCACATGGCTGAGTCATAGTTACATGATTCATTCATCCACATGGCTGAGTCATAGTTACATGACTCATTCATCCACATGGCTGAGTCATAGTTACATGATTCATTCATCCACATGGCTGAGTCATAGTTACATGACTCATTCATCCACATGGCTGAGTCATAGTTACATGACTCATCCATCCACACGGCTGACTCACTGTTACATGACTCATCCATCCACATGGCTGACTCACTGTTACATGACTCATCCATCCATGCCTCTAAAATAAAAGCACTTATAGTAACGATATGGTCAATAGTAGACTAAAAGTCTACTATCTGATAGACTACCAGAAAGTAGACTTTTGGTTTACTGAATTTGGATAAACCGAAATTTTTTACTATTTATGTTGTTAATAAAACCTAACCATCTTAGGCCTAATTGACGCAATCTGAGGCTTAATATAGAACATATATATGCTATAGTAGGCCTAGGAATATATAAGTTTGGATTTAGCTTTATTTATTTTTTTTGCGGACCAAAAAAAAAATACAAAAAGTGGCTTACTTGGGTTCCATAACGCCATATTGGTACGATGGTTCACTTAGTTACAAAAAGTGTTATCATTTCAGGAGGATGGGTTGGACTCATCTCTCACATGGATAGGTCGCTACCACATGACATTCACACACATGGATGAGTCGCTTTCATATGACTCATCTATTCACGTAGATGAGTCACTGTGACATGCCTCATCATACGCTCGGATGAGTCACTTTCACATGACTCATGCCATATGTCTCACACACATACAATCATAATATCACATTTTGTGTCACATGATTCATCATATACATGGATGAGTCACTGTCACATGACTCATCTCCATACGCATTAATCATATATACAGTAACATAGTTATATAATGATTTATGTTCATGAAACATGAAGTAAAGTTTAAGTCTAGCCAACACGAGTCTGGTTGATCAAGGGCACCAGTGAAAGAGTAGTCCCAAAGGCAGATAATTTACAATACAATTCATCTCTTTGATTAATTAAATATATAATAGTGATTAAATATACAATAGTGATTAAATATACAGTAGTGATTAAATATTCATTAGTGCATATTTAAGTAAATTTTGTCCAAATGTGGAGATAAAGACTGAAATATGGCTTCCATTATTAGTGGAGGGGGAGGGGATAGGGTCGCCCAGAAAGGGGAAGAGGGCAAAGGGGATGGGGAGGGGGGTGGGTGGTGGGGGACGGGCGTGAGAGTGGTGCCAGCCAGGAAGCTATTTTAGTGTCAGTTGGCACATGCTTCACTGGCACCGACCCCACCCCCCCCCCCCCTCACTGGCACCGGCTCAGCAGCATACCGTATATGGCCAAGCAGTGAAGCAGGACACTCTCACATATAATAATATCATCTACACGCTGCCAGCCTCCTACCAATAGCACGAGAAAATAATAATTTATTTGCAAGCAAATCCACAATGGAGAAATGTTAGTTTTGAGGTGTTGTGGTCAGTAGCGGCCGGTGCCTGAGGGTTGGTCCTTGCTCTCAGGCACCGTCACGAGAGCACGGGTGTGTACGTGTACGACACCCCCCCCCCCCTCCCCACAGGTAAAGGTGGATATGCAACTCAGTTACTGTTTTCTGTCTTCCAGATCACGAGAACCAGTCCATGTTGATCACGTGAGTCAGTGGGCCTCTCCGGAGGCCTCGCCCCCTTCTCTCATAACGTCTTCACACTCAGTCTGTTCTTGCACTTACTATTATCTGTAATATCTTCCTTCTGAAAGACAGACGGATTAGCGAATGTTGTTTTATATTTGATTATAGTGAGATAATTTCCTGTTATTCTTAATGCGAGTGCTATATTGTGATTTATGAGCGCATCATTCCCATACAGTCTGTATCCCTGGCGAAAATAATTTTGTATCTGGAATCTGCAGGACATTTTTCCAGTATAGGTTTTTTTATGGAATTCATAAGACTAATTCCATATCTTTTCTGATGCCTGAAAATTTTTGAGATCTGATGGTTTGCATTTTTAAAAAATTGCCTTGCTCAAAGCTTGTAAATTAATCAGTGTTTACCCTATTATTATCGTTACAGTTTATTTGAGGCCATTTATCCTAATTCTAAAACCCCAAAACCGACATGTTAACTTCCACCGGCAATGTTATATATTAAGGCATAAATGTTGTACTTCTTCGTGTGTGTGTGTGTGTGTGTGTGTGGCGAGGGGCGAGGCAGGGTGGCGTGGACCTCCTGTAGGACGAGAGTTTGGGTCCCTCTGCCTCGCCCTGGCCTCCACCTCTGCGTCATCAGTAACCTCCGCCATCTTACCTCTTCCTCCTTCCTTTGACTCTCCTGATTAGTGGCGAGTCAGGGGCCGGCAAGACCGAGAACACCAAGAAAGTTATCCAGTATTTTGCCAACATCGCCAGGAGAACTGATAAATTTGAGTCGAAGAAGCAGGAAATCAAGTTCTCTGGTGGTGGAGTAAGTTTCCTTGTGGCGTCCCTCTCACGGTAATGCTCTCTACTGTGCCTCGGGCTCCTTTACCAGAGCTGCTCCTTAAGGCTTCCTTCAAACACGGCTCAGTCCATACTCAATCACTAACGCTAAGCCAACATTAACTTCATTCAACTACCGTACTAGCTAAACTGGCTTTGTTTAAACTCGCTACGCTCCAAATATTGTAAACTTCTCTGCTCACCGTGTACCCAGTATATACTGTTTCCAACATTAGCTTCTACGCTATACTGACCAAGATTCTGGTGCCCTCACCAAGCACACCACTTGCTGACGGCGCTGACCTATGACTGCTTGCACCAGGTTATGGTGAGATCCGCTTCCCGTGTGCCTGTGTGACCCTGGAACCCTGCCTGCTGGTTCTACCTTGTTCCATAACGTTACTCTCGCTTCATTTCCCTCTTCAGCTTCCGCTAACTATGTAAATATGTTCTCTAACGCAGTGGTGAGTCTGGTGCTGGCAAGACTGAGAACACAAAGAAGGTTATTGCCTACTTCGCTAATGTCGGCGCTTCCACCAAGAAGAAGCCAGAAGAGAAGAAGCAGGTAATGTATCAAGACGAGAGGCCGTCCATACCTAGCCTCGGGGACTTTTCCGTGTACTGGAAGAACAAGAAGCCTCTCTATATGACATGAGGCTGGGGGACCACATGTATTTGTTCTTTCAGTTTAAGACACCCTTGAACTTCTAATGGGACACCAGAAGTTGTAGTCTTGATATTGTATTACTGAAATGTGCAAGTTTGTTATCCATCAGTATTAAAACGGTACTCACTGTCCCACCCTTCCAATCCGTGAGATGGTTCTCTGAACGCCAGCAGTGATGCCACCCTGGCACTCCAACGCCTGTCTTGCCTTCTGTCTTAACCCCGTCCGCTAATTTGAGCTATAAACTTCCGTATGTTGGCCTACAGTTTCTTGCTTCTTTACCATCTCCTTGGAATGACTGAAGTAATATACATCTCAGATTAAATTCTGAAGTCTCGCAAGTTAATTCTAATGATAAAATATAATCATGTTATTGATGACAGAAGTATTTTCTTTATGCACAGTTGCAACTCTGCTTCGAGCGCTCATTTTGTAATTGTTGACAAGGAACCTCTCGTCAGGATAAGCGCGACTCAGACACTAACGCCTCCCACCACTCCCCTCACAGAACCTGGAAGATCAGATCGTGCAGACCAACCCCGTCCTGGAAGCCTTCGGTAACGCCAAGACTGTTCGTAATGACAACTCCTCTCGCTTCGTGAGTATCTTCCTTCCTCACAATAACTTACACTAAAGTTATTTTTAGTCGTATTTTGTTTTCCAATGATTCCGTCCGACAGATACAGTTGTTTAATAATTGTGAAGTTTTCTTTCCTGTAAGGAAATCAGATCCACCACTCTCCTCATGTCCTGAATGACCCTCACGCTCTTTTTCTAATATAGATGTAAATGATTAAGCACGTTCATATCCCCTGTGTAACCACACGCGCGCCTCGCCCACAGGGTAAGTTCATCCGTATTCACTTCGGGCCAAGCGGCAAGCTGTCCGGCGCTGATATCGAGACCTACCTGCTGGAGAAGGCCCGTGTCATCTCCCAGCAGCCCCTGGAGCGCTCCTACCACATGTTCTACCAGATGATGTCCGACCAGATCAAGCACATGAAGTGTAAGTTATCTCAGGTTTCGTTTTTGTTTACACTCACGCCTCACACTCGCGGGGAACATTGTCTACCCCTCAACACACTCATTCTTAAACTCACCAGGCACATCTCAATGGTTTCAGATTATTCACACCTCACACACTTACCGAGGAACTTTCTCCACCCCTCAACATACCCATTCTTAAACTCACCAAGCAAGTCTGTTTACACATTGTCAATGTAATCAACTTTCCAGTGAACAGTACGAACATTTAATGACCCCTACATGACCTCGTCTTGTTTATATTCTTCCGTAATAGCTTACAACGCAATACCGGAAGCTCCCTGACAGCTCAGATAGTCTGGTGGATCATCAACCCAGAGTCCTCATAGCGAGTGTTAAATACTTATATCCTCCTCATGACACTTTGTTCAGGAATCATTATATGAAACACTTGTTGTAAGACTTTCATTAAGTCTCAAACGATGAACAATCTTAATGATCCTTAATAATGATCCTCTTAGCACCTAGTTTATGCTCTTAGTACCTAACTTAAGAGCCCACTCACTTATTTAATCGTCTTCTTAGCAGAGCGTCGCATTTTGACGCATACTCTAAGGCCAAAAATTCACTTACTAGAAAATGGCATCGGTTCGCAAAAGTGACATACTGTCCCGTTTTCTGTTTTGGGTCCTCTGGTAGGTTAGGATAAGAACACTTTAGTACAACAGTTTCTTGACGTTGGGTAACCTTAGGAAGACAGACTGTGTTCAACACGCGTCAACTGTCAACTATAGTCAAGGTCTAAACCCCTTTAGGAAGCAGTTACCTTGTAAATGTTCATTAATTATATTTATTTTGCCAAGGTAAGTTAATGACAGACACCCATTGGTCTATACCAATGAGATGTGTACACCCAGTGACAGTACACAGGCCTGTCAGTGCCAGTCTCCATAATAGCGCACACCAATCAGCAGCAGGTATTTAGTTCGTACCAGAGTACAAACCAGTGTGCACAGCCATAGTACATATCAGACGTACCACCCCAGTACAGACCCAACTGTACCACCACAGTACAGACCCAAACTGTACCACCATAGTACAGACCCAACTGTACCACCACAGTACAGACGCAAACTGTACCACCACAGTACAGACCCAAACTGTACCACCACAGTACAGACCCAACTGTACCACCACAGTACAGACCCAACTGTACCACCACAGTACAGACCCAACTGTACCACCACAGTACAGACTAACCAGCGGTAGGAACACCCACAGAACAGACCATTGTGTACCATCGCAAGACAGACCATAGCAACACAACTGGAAGATGCTAAACCTGTTACCTGGGACCTCGCACCCTGTTACCTGGGACCTCGCACCCTGTTACCTGGGACCTCGCACCTGTTACCTGGGACCTCGCACCCTGTTAGCTGGGACCCTCGCACCTTGAACTAAGAGACTGACGCAACAACTTTAGAGTGAGAAGATCTGACTACTCCAAATATTTACTTACATATCATTCACATTCATTTTGATTTAATATTAGTTAATAATACATCAGTTGTTACTGATCTGGAAGAGTTGTGAGTGTGATTCACTCACATTGTCTTCACACTTAATGCTTCATCTTGGTACACTGGTGATAAACCCTTACAAGTTTAATGTTTTCTTATGAATGCTAAAACCACTGTGAATGTATACTGTTCTGATGCTTTGTTATGGGCGAGTGAGTCTAGTGTTTGTCAATCACAGTAGTGGCTCACAGCTTCCAGAGTTCCATATAAGCAATCCAGCAAGCCAAAGGAAATTTTAACACAAGGAAAAGTGTGGGTTTTCGGTGAAAATTTCATGTTTTTATTAAACATAAAATGTTCACTAGGGGCTTTCTGTTTATCGATATGAACTCTAGTGGCTTTCTGTTCATCGCTATAAGCTCTAGGGACTTACTGTTCATCGTTATAAGCTCTAGGAATCCAAAGCTCATCGTTATAGCTCTAGGAGTTCAGAGTTCATCGTTATAAGTTCTAGGAACTCAAAGTTCATCGTTATAAGCTCTAGTGACTCTCTGTTCATTAATTTCAGCTAATATATCGAGGTCGCTGGTTACAACTATATGTCCTCATGTCCTGTATCACAAACAATAATATTCTCAGTAGGATGTTACGTTTAAGGTGTCAATTCGCTTAAATTTATCTTGAAATATATCCAATATCTGCAGATCTACAGATTTGTAGATAATGACATTGTAATTATGTAAAGCAGTGTCTGATAGTCATTTTTTCCTGAAGCAAATCTCGCTCTGAATTTACTTTAATTTATGTGAGCGCCACCATCTCCCTAGGGGCCTCGACTGGGACAGGAAGCCGGCGGCTTGTGTAAGGTTCTCCAGTTTGTTATTTTGTTTTCTAGACGCAGGAAGAGATTAGGGAAAACTATTTTCGAGTATACACAGAAATCACACTAACGTGATTTCCTCGTCACGGCTCTCGTGGATTTGTTCACTTGATTATTTTCGAGTAAAAATTTGTTGGTAAGATAATTACAGGTTCATATCTTGTTTTTTTATGAGATTTCATTCAATGGTACTTAGAAAACATGTCTTGTTTTAATAAGTTATTGCAGACGGAGAGGCAGAGAAGGTGTCACAAACTCAGTGACTGCTATTAACAAACCTTACTGATTCATATTCGTATCTTAAAATTGTCTATTTTAGATTTTAGTTGAAGGGCTTGATTTATCATTAAAGTACAGTGAATCCCAGGCATTTCAGACTAAAACGAACTAAAATAATTTAAGTTTAGTCTATGTGTGTACAATGGCAAGCATATAACCCGTCACGCTGCAAAGCTCTAGAACAATGCCTACTTAACGTAGAATCTAGACGGTAAATCAAAAAGTTTGTTGAATGGAAGGGGGGGGACTGATGTGTAGTTCGTGAGTATGGGGTCTGGCTCGTCCCTGACAGTGGCTTCCCAGTGTTCTTCAGGTAACAGTTCCTTCATTCATTGCAGCTATCTGCTACCTCTCCGATAGTATCCATGACTACCACTTTGTGAGTCAGGGTAAAGTTACTGTGGCCTCTATTGATGATGCTGAAGAAATGCAGTTTACCGATGTAAGTGGTGAAGGTAGCGAAGTGTGTGTGTGTTCCTCCCTCACTAGAACAACCCGAGAACGGGGATGTTCTCGGGTTAACCCCGTCTTAGATCCACCCTTATGTTGCCTGAAATCGTTGATTTTGTTGTTGTTAAGGTTTATTTTAAGCCCTAGAACTTATTTCATACGAAATATAAGTCTAGAGGTCTTCCAAATTATAGCTAAACAATTTAGTAGTTTATTTCATCCTGTGTTATATTTCATCTAACAACTCTGCATCCAGACAAACTGAATTTTGTCTACAGCAGAAATAGAAATGTAGGTTATTATAGTCAAAATTCTAAACCTAACTGGGTCTGAAAGGACAATGTGATTGTTCCCCCCCCCCTCCCCTTTCATCTACTAACATATACCAACCTAAGTAGTTTATCTTCCACATAGGCTCATCCGGGCAAGCCTATTAAGCAATGAAAGTTCACAATATTGACAAGAATACTTATTGTTTCTAGCACTGTGCTACTTGTCTAACGACATCCACGACTATCACATCGTGTCCCAAGGCAAGGTCACTGTGGCCTCCATTGACGACAAAGAGGACATGCAGTTCACTGACGTAAGTGGCGGGTCTTCCTCTGACCCAGATAATGAAGACAGCATGAACGAGAACAAAATGTGGAAACCGTATAGGCCCTTTGTCCAGCTTGTCCATCATAGCTCTGGAAGCCCCTCGAACCAGAATTATAATGACAGTTGGACACGAGAGCTAACTTTCCTCATTTTATCTCATACAATATCCTTTTTTTTAGCTGCACTGCATGCAGTGCAGCTAAATTAGCAGATATGCTAATGCTTGTGCCAGCATAAAGCTCTTAAGAAGCTTGGCTGTGGCTTATTTCAGCTTGTGTATGTGTGTTTACAGTGGTATGAGCTTCCTGCCCAAGACAGCTCTTGGTGATGCTGACGCTCTCAAGGTGCCAGGCCTGGCACCTTCACGTCTCTTGCCACCAAGTGTGTGTGTGTGTGTGTGTGTGTGTGTGTGTGTGTGTGTGTATGTGTGTGTGTGTGTGTGTGTGTGTGTGTGTGTGTGTGTGTGTGTGTGTGGTGTGTGTGTGGTGTGTGTGGTGTGTGTGTGTGTGTGTGTGTGTGTGTGTGTGTGTGTGTGTGTGGTGTGTGTGTGTGTGTGTGTGGTGTGTGTGTGGTGTGTGTGTGTGTGTGTGTGTGTGTGTGTGTGTGTGTGTGTGTGGTGTGTGTGTGTGTGTGTGTGTGTGTGTGTGTGTGTGTGTGTGTGTGTGTGTAGTGTGTGTGTGTGGTGTGTGTGTGTGTGTGTGTGTGTTGTGTGTGTGTGTGTGTGTGTGTGTGTGTGTGTGTGTGTGTGTGTGTGTGTGGTGTGGTGTGTGTGTGTGGGTGGTGTGTGTGTAGTGTGTGTGTGTGTAGTGTGTGTGTGTGGTGTGTGTGTGTGTGTGTGTTGTGTGTGTGTGTGTGTGTGTGTGGGTGTGTGTGTTTTATGCATCAAACTGATATTCACGTTTAATCACAAGTTACCTCCTAACATTGAATGTTGCCCCCGGAGGCGGCTAGTTTATTGTGCACCCCATACTCATCCTGTGAGCGGTAGCGCAAAAAGAATTACAGAGGGCACAAAATGTCTATCAGACCTCAACGGTGATGATTACATTAACAATTTCATCTATCCTTGAAATTGATAATGTAATCATTACCGTTGAGGTTTGATAAAGACCTTCAGTGCCCTCGAGAAAAGGCAAGTCCTGTAACCATTTCTTCCTGACATGTGTGCATCATTGACATGTTCTCCCTCTCCTTCCCCCCCCTCCCCTGTATATTGTCTCCCCCCCCCCCACACACCCCAAAATGTTACCCCTGGTGTAGTGCATGGTTCTAGACCAGTAGTTACTAACCACATCCTGGGATCGTCGGCCCTGGCGGGGCACGACCATGTCTAACCTCCTCTACCTTCTCCGTCGCTGGTCTTCGCAGGCAAGTTTATATCTGGTTCTCTACTGTGAAGATATTCCTCTATTTAGCATTTATTTAGCTTGATTATAAAAATTGGATCATACAGAGTAACTTTGAAGATTATTATGGCGAAGTTGTAATTTGTTAATGCGTTATACTCGGATATCACAATTTTTGGAATATTTCTGAATATTTTGGTTAATACCTGAAATATTGTTGCATGTCCAGTAAACTTTAAAGTCAGTTTAAAAACACCCCCTTGAAAATAATGCGAGGGGTCGTCTATGGACCTGCTGTACGTAACTTGAGTACTGCATTCTGAACCAAAGCCCGGTTTCACAGGACGCCTTCGATGTCCTCGGCTTCTCTAAGGAAGAAAAGGAAAATGTATACAAGGTGACTGCCTCCGTGATGCACTTTGGTGAGCTCAAGTTCAAGCAGAGAGGTCGCGAGGAGCAGGCCGAGGCCGAGGGAACACAGGTACGACCACTCTTCTCTCTCTCTCTCTGCTCTTACACCTGACATTATGTTCCCTATATTAAACTCTGTCTTTCTCTCTCCTCTCAGAGTATGATTAATATAGGTGCAAGAAAGTCATCTTCAACGTCTCTTACAGGAAGGTGAAATTATTGGCAAGTTGATGGGCATTGAAGGCGCTGACCTGTACAAGAACCTGACCAAGCCCAAGATCAAGGTCGGTAACGAGTTCGTGACCCAAGGCAGGAACAAGGACCAGGTCAACTACTCAGTTGGTGCCCTGGCTAAGGCTATCTACGATCGTACCTTCAAGCAGCTGGTGAAGAAATGTAACGTAACCCTCGAGACGGGCCAGAAGCGAGTCATGTTCATCGGTGTGCTCGACATTGCCGGCTTCGAGATCTTCGACGTAAGTTTTGAACCACTCCAATTGTTGGCCGTTGTTGTGATATAAGGAGAACACTGACTGCACTTAATACAAAAAGTACATTTTGAAAGTCAGTTTCAACGCATGATATATTCAATACAAGAAATAAGATATTCTCTTGATAAATTCACGATGTTGATTTCCAGCAAATTTTGATACGGTATCCGTTGATGTAAGGTTGTGTGTGTTGCGAGGGTGGAGAGTCGGGCCGCAGGCGCACCGTGTATGTGGCCCCTCAGGCTGGTGCGGCGACCAGGCCGGCCTCGCCTCGCCTCGCCTCACACACACACCATATGTTTCTGACGCCCTCATTCTCTGCCCCGCCCCCGCCAGTGATGACAATGTCTCCCGTTTTATTGTAAACACAACTACGGCTTGGAGCAGATAGGCATCAGCTGCTGTACTGAAAATACTCGGCAAGTCTTCACGTATCTTTCCTGAGTTCGTATGGACCTGGAGTTTTGTATTACGCTTTTGAGAGGTACTAGTACACCCCAAAGGCTGAATATAATGTCCCTTTTGTCCCCCAACCCCCCAAATCACGCACGCCGCCCCTGCACCTCGTATGATCTTCCAGAACTGGAAAAGACTTATCTTCTCACCTCCCACTAGCAGCCCCCAGTTACTACCCTGGTTTGACTTCCTCATTCACAGCCATGACGAGGGCTCCCCCCGCTCTCTAACTCAGACTCTTACGACAGTACAGTCTGGATCGCCCTCCCTGTCACCATCCTGTCACTCACTCACTCAGCCCGCCCTGCCCCTGCCACACCCCCCTGCTCCCCGCCCCTACCCCAGCCCAGCCCCCACCCATGCCCCCAGCCCCTGCCCCAGCCTCTGCCCCGCCCCTGCCCCTGCCACACCCCCCTGTGTCCCCGCCCCTACCCCAGCCTTGCCCCGGCCAGCCCCCCCATGCCCCCCTCCGCCCCTGCCCCGCCTCTTACACGTGTTCTCCACGTCCTTCTCTTCCAGGCCGCAGGATGCCTCGGTATAACTCTTGCCGTTTACTCACCCGCTGCTAATACACAAGTTTTTATTTCGTTGTTTTCATCATGACCAAGAGGACAGTGTTGGTGCTCACACTACCAGTCTTCACCGTCCTGCTCGTGTCATCCTCCTGCGTTATCCTTCTCATTCGTCCTCCTTGTCTGCCCCGTCAACACATTTCCTCGTGTTTTCACTTCGCCCTCTCTCATCTCATTGAAGAACTCTTCCCCCTATTATATCATACTCTCTTCGCCCCACTTTGTCGCTCTTCCTCCACCCGTGTCCCTGCTGTGTCACACAACTTCCACTGTCACCATTCACTGTGTTTCTGTCCTCTTCTATCCCTACTCTGGTACGCTCCTTCTACCCCTATTCCCCCTCTGGGGTCACGCTTTTTCTAATTCTGTGTCATTCCGTATTATATATTATTCCCAATGTGTCAATCTTCTTTTCTATCCCCACTGTGTAATTTTCTATCCTATTCTATGCATACTGTTCATATCCATTCCTCTATCACCACTATCATTCTTCCTTTTGTTTTATTCCTATCACTGTTTCAACAGATCTGAGTATCGTTATACAAATATCCTTTTACAAAGTCCTTAAAGATTAGATTTTGTGCCGCTTAAGGGTAATTTTCGTAGCTTCTCGTGATTAGTAATTATCAGCATCAGAGTAGAATAAGTTCCTTTATAGTTACTATCTTAGTCGAACACACGGGAGCATTGCTGTATAATAGGCACAGTCATCCCGTTTCAACATTCTTGAGACAGTCATTTTGTTCAACATTCGGAGACAGTCATCCAGTTCAACACACGCGAGTTAGGAGATCCCCATAACTGGGTACCTTGTAGGTCTCCTCACCTTCCCCACAGTCATGTATTCATCCCCACACTCCCACACTCCCCCATACACCCCACACTCCCATACACCCATTGGTGGATATTTCTTCCTCGACTTAATGCTTCCTCTGTACACAATTATTATTTCTTGGCAGAACACCCAAGACAAGGAGAGTGCTGTTATCAGCTTTGGTGTGTTGATACCATCATCCCCCCCCCCCCAACCCGCTATTTATTATATCCCTTGAACACATATTTTATTTTGTGCCTTATCTTTTGAAGCAAGTTTGTTCTGTTTCAGTGTGAGAATACTTTACTTAACTCAATTTATTCTGCAATGTATATGTATCAAATCTGGAATTTCCGTTTTGCACGAGTCAGCTAAAGGTATTTTCGTCTTCTCTGAGATACGTTCTAAAGAAACTCATTATATGTTTTGTTGTTTTTAAAGCTAAAAAAATATCTCCAAGTTTTCCGTTCAGTATCAGTTCATAAAACATGCACTACAAGCAACTATGACAAACGGCAGAACAACCTCACCGGGGACTTTACAAACGGTAAATTTAACATTGACAGTCCTTCTCAATCCTTCCCAACAGTACAATGGCTTTGAGCAACTTTGCATCAATTTCACCAACGAGAAACTTCAGCAGTTCTTCAACCATCACATGTTTGTCCTTGAGCAAGAGGAGTACAAGCGAGAGGGCATTAATTGGGTTTTCATTGACTTTGGTCTGGACCTTCAGGCTTGCATTGAGCTTATCGAGAAGGTAACGATTTCATGGCGTATTCTCGTTTTCGAAGGATCTCCGTCCTCTTCTAACACCATTTCCCTAATAAAGAACATTTTCGGGAAATGGCGATTGTGTCTTAGAGCAGTGTCCCCGTCCCTATTCTCACTCAAGTTGTTGATGCAGCCGCCACCTGCACTCAAGCTGCCGATGCAACTCTCACTTATAGTGTGAATAGTACAGTCACCTGTCTATCCACTCTGCCCACAAACTGGCAGGACTTTCCTGTGTCCGATTTTTTTTTTAATTTTTCATTTTATTTTATTTACCTTGGGGTGACCGCCACAAAACATTACTTCCAGGATTTGTAGTACTTCCTCGCTAGGAGTTTCTCGATGTATTAACCCGTTCTTATGTGTCATTTATTTCCTTTTGTGGTCTGATGATGTGACGGACCAATCACCCCCGCGCTATGACCCTTCAGTGTGTTGTGAATTAAACCTTATCTTGGTGTATGGTCTCGCCTTTCCTAGTTCAATGGCTTCGAGCAGTTATGCATCAATTTCACCAACGAGAAACTACAGCAGTTCTTCAACCACCACATGTTTGTCCTGGAGCAAGAAGAGTACAAACGAGAGGGCATTAATTGGGTTTTCATTGACTTTGGTCTAGACCTCCAGGCCTGCATTGAGCTGATTGAGAAGGTAACGACCGCCCACCTTGCCTCCCACGCATGCTCTCCTTACCGAAATCAACGCACTGGATATGTCCTTTCTAACATGAATCTCACAGAAGACTCATGCTGTCTTGGTGTCCTTCCTTCCATCCGTTACTCCCATCTCTTCCTCCATTATCACCTGGACCAACCCACCTCCTTAAAGTCCGACGAGAAGCACAAACCTTCGGGATCTCAACAGTGTTGTAACATCTTTCTCTCCAAATTAATGTGATTCTTGTAATAACACTTATACTCTTCCCAGCATCCCAATCCCGGTGGCCAGTTAAGACGAGGCCTGACACCACATTCTTCCTCTCGTACAGTGTCGCTTGACCTAATTTCTATGCATCTGTTACCACCTTCCAGTTTAATGGCTTTGAGCAGTTATGCATCAATTTTACCAACGAAAAACTACAACAGTTCTTCAACCACCACATGTTTGTCCTCGAGCAAGAAGAGTACAAGCGAGAGGGCATTAACTGGACTTTCATTGACTTTGGTCTGGACCTCCAGGCGTGCATTGAACTTATTGAGAAGGTAAAACGACAGTGCCAATCTCAGCGTCCATCTTTAGGTCCCTGTTAGGACATGAAGGACCTGTATGTAGTCTGTTTTCTTTCATGTCATCTTAGACCCCCCGGAAGGTAGCAGGTGAACAGGTGATGAGACACCGCTCCTGAACCCCTAAACCATGTCTCCTAGTGTGTAGATGTAACTCAGTTGTGAACGTAAATCTTATTAGTTTCAGTAGTACCTTGTGACCAAACAAAGCCAACGACGGCAGGTGTTATTAGTTCCTGTGTAAACTTTGTTCTCCTTCATGTGTTCATATAACTGTATAGCCCGTTTCCTCACCTCCAGTTCAACAGTTTTGAACAACTATGCATCAATTTCACAAACGAGAAACTGCAACAGTTCTTCAATCATCACATGTTTGTCCTGGAACAAGAGGAGTACAAACGGGAGGGGATTAACTGGACCTTCATAGACTTTGGCCTTGACCTCCAGGCTTGTATTGACCTCCTGGAGAAGGTAACCTCTACAACAAAACTGTATGAGGCATTATATGTTGTCTCGTGCTCTCACGTATATGTTCTTGTGAGACCCCTCGCTGGTAATGCCCTTCCATGCCCCCCTCATCTGTGTATACTTGTACTACACAGCAGAAGGTAAACAATTAGGGCATTACCACTGAGCTCCTCGCGTCGTCTCGTCCTTAACATGCTAATCTGCGCTTCCCTGTTCCCTGTGCAGCTCCGCCTCCAGCCTCTCTCCCGGCTAACTCGCTGCCCACCAAACACAACCTAACCACAACGCTTCTTTTTCGTTGCTACAACTTGAAAATAAGGTTGTGGTTACAGCTGTGTTTGCAGGAGGGGCAGCTCCCACACTACGTCATGAATCGCATAAACAACTAGGTTGGCACTGAAAGTTCTTACATCTCACGCCCTTGCTGGCCTTCATCTTTCATTCCGTATTACTGGATAAAGTATCAGCATGTTGCCAATGCCACTCTAACCCAGTAGATCAAATTCTATCTTTTTAAATGCTCACGTATATAAATATTTTTCTGTATTTCTTCAAATATTGGCTAATTAATGAATATTTATCAGCGACAGTATTACAACACGCCAGGTAAGTTCAACGCCATTTTCTTAATGTTAATATCTCATGTTTAATTAAAATGAATTATGTATTGGTGCCTACAATATAGAAATTAACCTTCTTTCAATAGCTTGACTTGAATTAATAGTGAAGCTTGGCCTTCCTGCTCTAACTCCTCTCCTTGGTATCCCACAGCCTCTAGGCATCCTCTCCATTCTTGAAGAGGAGTCTATGTTCCCTAAGGCTACTGATAAGTCCTTCGAGGAAAAGCTGAAGGCTAACCATCTTGGCAAGTCTCCTAACTTCATCAAGCCCAAGCCCCCCAAGCCAGGCTGCGCTGAGGCCCACTTTGCCATTGTTCACTACGCCGGCACCGTCCCCTACAACCTCACTGGGTGGTTGGAGAAGAACAAGGACCCCCTCAACGACACCGTCGTCGACCAGATCAAGAAGGCTACCAACCAGCTGGCTGTTGACATCTTCAGTGACCACGCCGGACAGTCCGGTGGCCCCGACACTGGTGGAAAGGGTGGTAAGTACTCCGCTGGTCCCCCAGTGTATTTCCACGCAGTTTCTATCGTTATTGTCATTGCTATTATTACAGATAAACTTGTATGATAATTCCAGGCGTAGCTTGCTCAATACGTGACGTGTATTATTGGTAAGGTGATGGTTGGTCTCGTCCACAGAGTATGGTCGCGGGTGAGACTGTGGAGGCGGCCTGCTGAGAGCCTCGCGTCTCACAGTCAACCTCACCTTTGATATGGATCAGCTGAATATGAGTCAATGCTGCCTGGTTTGCTCTTATAACTTTCATCATATAGCTCTCCAAGCGACTTTACTTTAAATTCACAATCATGTTTGCCAGAGAATATATGACGCTTTGGATAAAATTTCAGACTTATTTTGGTATATACTTTGATGGAGCTCAGTTTATTTATTTGCCTTCATTTACCTCGTCATGATATAGTATATATTAACGTGATGAAGCCTCCACAGAGCTTTCAGACTAATATATATATATCAAGATTTCGAGACTAATGAGTTATTTTGTGGCTAATGTATTTTTTATGACTAATGTATCCATTTTGAGTCTCTTTATTTCTCTTAAATAGTAATAAATTCATACAGTTTGCGTGCCTTGAAGCATTTCCAAAATATTTGCCAGTAATACTAATTTACCATGAATACATATATATATATTTTTTTTAAATAAAACATGTGGATACTTTGACAGGACAAAGTTGTTTGTATCCCACAGTGGGAGTTGCCACTGCTGCATGTCGCCTCTATACTTTACACTTAAACTTTACACTTTACATTGACCACCACTTTACTGACATTTTTACCAATACAGATTATTTAACTTATATTGCTTAAAAGTATTTGATTTATATCTTCATTTTGAGTGAGAAAGTTGGAGTCGTCTCACTTGTGACATGAGACGACCCCGGCCTGAGTAGGGCGAGGGCATGACTGGGTAGACACACTGCAAGAATCAGGCTCGAATCTCTCGTCCTTAGTCACGGATAATGAGAGCGTTGTCTACCAACAGGTGGAAAGCGAGCGAAGGGCTCTGGCTTCCTGACAGTGTCCGGGCTTTACAGGGTAAATATTAATCAGTGTTGTAAACTGCAGAAACGTGTCTAAGCGGCCTGGCACTTGGTAGAATGCCTCCATGTTTGGTCTTGTCCGAGTCTGCGTGTGTTGTTGCTGGATGCTTTCTAGAAACAGATGTGTAATACAGTTGCCTGTAACGATTCCAGCGTGATCCGTCTGGCGGCTAACACCATGTTTACAAAGGCTTAATTGTTCTTTTGTCTTGCGGTAGAGCAAAGCTACTGCAGCTTAGGTGAACCAGTCTGTGTTCTCCCTGCAGGCGGCAAACGTGCGAAGGGTTCCGGCTTCCAGACGGTGTCCGGCTTGTACAAGGTAAATATGCTTCCTAGAGGTGCGCTTGTGTTGTGTTATGTTGTCTTCTTCCCCCACCCCCCACCCCAAGACGAACCCCCGCCCCCATCTTCCCCCCCCCCCCCCGCCCGTCCTGTGACAACTGTCTCTACCCGCACCGACACCCTCACACCCACCAACACCCTCAATCCCCACCGACACCACCAACACCCTCAACACACACCCACTACACACTCACTCCGAACACTAGCAGGAGAGCCTACCCCTCGTTATACTCGCACATACGATTTACATTTGTATAGAATATTGTGTTTCTGACACTGACACTACCCGCCCTCCCCCCCCCACCCCACCCCACCCGCCAGAGCATCAGTGTTCTCTGCTGATTGTTACGTACTCGTATATAAACCTTATTATAACACAATAACACTTGTACTTAACCTGTAATATAACCTTGTAACTTATTTTAAGTCCGTCATATGATTTTATTGCATACAGTATTAAAATTAGAAGTATTGATCTTAATAGGTTTACGTTACTCTTCACAAATTCTCCTACAAAAGGTAATTTGTTTACCATGATGGATAAAAACTGAAATTATAATGACTCCACAGACTAAGGGCTAACACAGGCGGGTTGATATGGAGTAACTAGTGTCAACCCCATGTCTGTGTATATATATATATATATATATATATATATATATATATATATATATATATATATATATATATATATATATATATATATATAGTTGGAAGGAAAAACAATGTTCTTGGCTATGATGAATATCAGAACAATGACATCATAAACAGATGATAGATTATAGGAGATGTATTTATATAACAAATGCGCTTATGTAATTCTTAAATTAAAGTTGCTGAAGAGCAAACTAGTAAAA
>WNGS01164858.1:10916010-10926010 GCA_020271785.1 Procambarus virginalis
TAACTGCAGAGGCCTATTGGCCCATATTTCTTGATGCTTCTATCTTCCATTCTTACCTTCAAATACCCATTGTTTCGTGTTCTATCCTGTGTTGAAAGTTTTGTTCACCTCATCCAAACTGTTGTAACATATCACCTCACCCAAAATGCGGGTATAAAATAAAATGAAAGCTGTTTAAATCATAGCATATTAAGAACTCTGTTTAGTGTTTGCAGGTTATAGTTGTGTGTGTGTAAACTAAAAGTCTTTGAAAATGTAATAAGTTATTACGAAACGCGTTCGAGTGTCGCGTCAGACTAGAAATAAAAATGAATTTTGAAGAATTGATTTTTCAATTACCATCAACAATCAACAGTGATAAGAAATATTGAGAAAATTCGTGTTAGAATTATTAATCTTACTTTTTCGGTCATATTTAATATATATATATATATATATATATATATATATATATATATATATATATATATATATATATATATATATATATATATATATATATATATATATATATTTTATATATATATATATATATATATATATATATATATATATATATATATATATTTTATATATATATATAGGACAGAAGACGTGAGGCCGGCAAGGTCACCCGGCTAATGTGAGGGGATGGTGCCAATGCCCATCGAACCGGCGGTGTTTCATAATAGTGACACAAATTCAGGAGCACATGGCCGTGATCAACACCAGGAAGCCATCAGTGTCCCCGTTCACCACAAGGGGGGTCTGCCAACCCGTCCCTCTTAGCTACTGCCTCTATTGTTGGACGTTATGGTCCCCTGCGTGCAAATTAGAAAGTACTATGAAAAGTATAGCGCCTCACAAGTATCAACGTTTTCAAGGGGAAAGCACCAAGCCATTACGACTAAACGGCACTTGGAAGGGGGGTCAGGATAAGGATTTGGGATGGGATGAGGGGGGAAAAGGAATGGTGGCCAACCACTTGGACGGTCGGGGATTGAACGCTGACCTGCATGACGCGAGACCGTTGCTCAACTGTCTAGCCCAAATGGTTGGGTGGGGATTGGGGGGGGGGAGACACAGATACGTACCCTGTCATCGCCAATGTTTGGAAAATAGTAAAAAATTGGAGAACATGCGGAGGAGTGGTTGATTATCTGACAATGTTTGGCAAATGGAAGATAAAATTATAATGTTTGGGAATGATAACACTTTTGATCATTTTGGGGTCGCGAGATTATTTGATAATGTTTGGAGAATGGTAGAATTTTTCATATGGTTTGTACAATGACTTGCCTGTATAAGTACAATCTGTAGGCCTCGTCATTGGCCAGGCCTACAGAGTTAATGCCTTGAAAGTGAATTTGACTTCGAGCATGCAACTGTTTGAATATACATACATACATATATGTATATATATATATGTATATATATATATATATATATATATATATATATATATATATATATATATATATATATATATATATATATGTATATATATATATATATATATATATATATATATATATATATATATATATATATATATGAAAATAACAGTAAAATAATAATCCATATATATATAAATATATATATATATATATATATATATATATATAATATATATATATATATATAATGTGTGTGTGTGTGTGTGTGTGTGTGTGTGTGTGTGTGTGTGTGTGTGTGTGTGTGTGGTGTGTGTGTGTGTGTGTGTGTAAATCACGAAAATAAATACGTGATTAAAAATGTGACAGTGTCAGACCACGGAGGAAAATTGAAACAGGAATTTCCTTAAGTACTTTCATATATTAATACATCTTCAGAAGGAGTCCTGAACACTCCTTCTGAAGATGTATTAATATACGAAAGTACTTAAGGAAATTCCTGTTTCAATTTTCCTCCGAGGTCTGACACTGTCAAATGTATATATATGTATGTATGTCGCACCAAGTAGCCAGAACGCACTTCTCGGCCTACTATGCACGGCCCGATTTGCCTAATAGGCCGAGGATTTTTTATTTTCAAAAAATTTCCCATTGGTTTATATGAAATATTATTATTATATTATATTAAAAACATAAATTATTGACTTAGTTATGTTAGTTTAGGTTAGGTTAGGTAGGGTAGGTTAGGTTCGGTCATATATCTACATTAGTTTTAACTCAAATTAAAAAAATGAACTCATGCATAATGAAATGGATAGCTTTATCATTTCATAAGAAACAAATTAGAAAAATATATAAATTCAGGAAAACTTGGCTTATTAGGCAAATCAGGCCTTGCATAGTAGGCCGAGTGCTGTATCTAGCTACCAGGTACAACATACACAAAAATAAAAGATAATGACATTACCTTCGTCTTCACTTCGGAAGTATCATTCCTATTGCGAAATACTTTCAGATTTGTAAGTTTACCTCTCTACGTCTACACAAGATGTTGCTGATGCTACTGCGCTTAACAGTCAAAACCAAGGCGGACCGCAACACACTCTCCCAAAGAACGAGTCGAAGAATACACAAGTGAAGCAACTAGTGTGGTGTGGCGGTGGTACATCCCTGGGGAAGTTATGGGGTCACCTTCTCCTGGTGTTGTGTGACCACCAGTACCTGCTCTGTCACCTCCTTGTACATCACCACTCTCAACAATCTAAGTCTAAGGAAAGAAAGTTACACATATGGGACATACCTCAGCACTCGTGTTGAGGGTTCTCAGAATCCCCCCCACCCCATCCCCTCCTGCCTCAGCACCGTGTTGAGGGCTGCCAGCACTCTCAGCAGCGATACCGCTCCAACATGGAGGCCTCTTTAGTAATGGGCGAGGGCGACCTGACAGACAGCAAACGGGGACATCCACTTGATTTTACCAGGTTAAGTGAATAGTCTTGTATGTGCCGGCGGTCCCGTTTAGCGCAGCCTGGGTCCTCTTCGGTGGGAGAATCTTGGCTTCGGCCCCCGACTATCAACCTAAAAAGGCAGGGGAGGGGGGGGGGGAGGCTTACGTCACTAGTGCCTAAGATGCCCATAAGAAACAGCTTTCAGAGCTCTTCGATGATTGGTTGCCGGATACAGTAACGGGGCTAAGCCCGAGTCGTCAGCCAATGGTTGCGAGAGTGATGAGCACGAGCCCGGGGGATCATATTGCACGGGTACATATATACTGACCAGACCTTCGTCTCTACAGAACAGCTTTCGATCCGTGGTGAGCAACACTCCTTTGTTTCTGAGGATTGTTCAGTGGTGCGTGTCGTGTGCGTGTCCTAGAGCAGCCACCTCCCAGTGTGGGTGTCCTAGAGCAGTCACCTCCCAGTGTGCGTGTCCTAGAGCAGCCACCTCCCAGTGAGCGTGTCCTAGAGCAGTCACCTCCCAGTGTGCGTGTCCTAGAGCAGCCACCTCCCAGTGTGCGTGTCCTAGAGCAGCCACCTCCCAGTGAGCGTGTCCTAGAGCAGTCACCTCCCAGTGTGGGTGTCCTAGAGCAGTCACCTCCCAGTGTGCGTGTCCTAGAGCAGCCACCTCCCAGTGAGCGTGTCCTAGAGCAGCCACCTCCCAGTGTGCGTGTCCTAGAGCAGCCACCTCCCAGTGAGCGTGTCCTAGAGCAGTCACCTCCCAGTGTGTGTGTCCTAGAGCAGTCACCTCCCAGTGTGCGTGTCCTAGAGCAGCCACCTCCCAGTGTGCGTGTCCTAGAGCAGCCACCTCCCAGTGTGCGTGTCCTAGAGCAGCCACCTCCCAGTGTGCGTGTCCTAGAGCAGTCACCTCCCAGTGTGTGTGTCCTAGAGCAGTCACCTCCCAGTGTGCGTGTCCTAGAGCAGCCACCTCCCAGTGTGCGTGTCCTAGAGCAGTCACCTCCCAGTGTGCGTGTCCTAGAGCAGCCACCTCCCAGTGTGCGTGTCCTAGAGCAGTCACCTCCCAGTGTGCGTGTCCTAGAGCAGCCACCTCCCAGTGTGCGTGTCCTAGAGCAGCCACCTCCCAGTGTGGGTGTCCTAGAGCAGCCACCTCCCAGTGTGGGTGTCCTAGAGCAGCCACCTCCCAGTGTGCGTGTCCTAGAGCAGCCACCTCCCAGTGTGCGTGTCCTAGAGCAGCCACCTCCCAGTGTGGGTGTCCTAGAGCAGCCACCTCCCAGTGTGGGTGTCCTAGAGCAGTCACCTCCCAGTGTGCGTGTCCTAGAGCAGCCACCTCCCAGTGTGCGTGTCCTAGAGCAGCCACCTCCCAGTGTGCGTGTCCTAGAAATATCATATGTGAAATAATTATTACAGTAATTCACTGGAAGAAGTTAGTGATATAACTGCCACGTTAACCAGCTCACTCTGTGGCACTCATGCACTCTTAGGCAGTCATGCACTCTTAGGCAGTCATGCACTCTGTAGCAGTCATGCACTCTGTGGCAGTCATGAACTCTGCGGCAATTATGCACTCTGAGGCAGTCATGAACTCTGTGGCAGTCATGCACTCTTAGGCAGTCATGCACTCTGTGGCAATTATGCACTCTGAGGCAGTCATGAACTCTTAGGCAGTCATGCACTCTTAGGCAGTCATGCACTCTTAGGCAGTCATGCACTCTGAGGCAGTCATGCACTCTGAAGCAGTCATGCACTCTGTGGCAATCATGCACTCTGAGGCAGTCATGCACTCTGTGGCACTCATGCACTCTGTGGCAGTCATGCACTCTGTGGCACTCATGCACTCTGTGGCAGTCATGCACTCTGTGGCACTCATGCACTCTGTGGCAGTCATGCACTCTGAGGCAGTCATGCACTCTGTGGCAATCATGCACTCTGAGGCAGTCATGCACTCTGTGGCAATCATGCACTCTGTGGCAATCATGCACTCTGTGGCAGTCATGCACTCTGTGGCAATCATGCACTCTGTGGCAGTCATGCACTATGTGGCAGTCGTGCACTTTGTGGCAGTCATGCACTTGTGGCAGTCATGCACTCTGTGGCACTCATGCACTCTGTGGCAGTCATGCACTCTGAGGCAGTCATGCACTCTGTGGCAGTCATGCACTCTGTGGTAGTCATGCACTCTGTGGCAGTCATGCACTCTGTGGCAGTCATGCATTTTGTGGCACTCATGCACTCTGGCAATCATGCACTCTATGGCACTCATTCACTCTGTGGCACTCATGCACTCTGTGGCAGTCGTGCACTTTATGGCAGTCATGCACTCTGGCAATCATGCACTCTGTGGCACTCATTCACTCTGTGGCAGTCGTGCACTTTGTGGCAGTCATGCACTCTGTGGCAATCATGCACTCTGTGGCAGTCGTGCACTTTGTGGCAGTCATGCACTCTGTGGCAATCATGCACTCTGTGGCACTCATTCACTCTGTGGCACTCATGCACTATGTGGCAGTCGTGCACTGTATGGCAGTCATGCACTCTGGCAATCATGCACTCTGTGGCACTCATGCACTCTGTGGCACTCATTCACTCTGTGGCAGTCGTGCACTTTGTGGCAGTCATGCACTCTGTGGCACTCATGCACTCTGTGGCAATCATTCACTCTGTGGCAGTCGTGCACTCTGTGGCAGTCGTGCACTTTGTGGCAGTCATGCACTCTGTGGCAATCATGCACTCTGTGGCAGTCATGCACTCTGTGGCACTCATTCACTCTGTGGCACTCATTCACTCTGTGGCACTCATGCACTCTGTGGCACTCATGCACTCTGTGGCACTCATGCACTCTGTGGCAATCATGCACTCTGTGGCAATCATGCACTCTGTGGCAGTCATGCACTCTGTGGCAATCATGCACTCTGTGGCAGTCATGCACTCTGTGGCACTCATTCACTCTGTGGCAATCATGCACTCTGTGGCACTCATGCACTCTGTGGCACTCATGCACTCTGTGGCAATCATGCACTCTGTGGCAATCATGCACTCTGTGGCAGTCATGCACTCTGTGGCACTCATGCACTCTGTGGAAATCATGCACTCTGTGGCACTCATTCACTCTGTGGCAGGCATGTACTCTGTGGCAGGCATGCACTCTGTGGCATGCATGTACTCTGTGGCAGGCATGCACTCTGTGGCACTCATGCACTTTGTGGCAGTCATGCACTCTGTGGCAGTCATGCACTCTGTGGCAGTCATGCACTCTGTGGCAGGCATGCACTCTGTGGCAGTCATGCACTCTGTGGCAGGCATGCATTCTGTGACACTTATGCAGTCTGTGGCAGTCATGCACTCTGTGGCAGTCATGCTCTCTGTGTCAGTCATGCACTCTGTGGCAGTCATGCTCTCTGTGTCAGTCATGCACTCTGTGGCACTCATGCTCTCTGTGTCAGTCATGCACTCTGTGGCAGTCATGCACTTTGTGTCAGTCACGCACTCTGTGGCAGTCATGCTCTCTGTGTCAGTCATGCACTCTGTGGCACTCATGCACTCTCTGGCACTTATGCACTCTGTGTCAGTCATGCACTCTGTGGCACTCATGCATTCTGAGGCACTCATGTTCTCTGTGGCAGTCATGCGCTCTGAGGCAGTCATGCACTCTGTGGCACTCATGCACTTTATGGCAGTCATGCACTCTGTGGCAGTCGTGCACTCTGTGGCAATCATTCACTTTGTGGAAGTCATGTACTCTGTAGCACTCATTCTCAGAGTATACATAACGCTATGGTGACAGTATTTAGCTACATCACTCATCCTGTGAGTGAACCCACCGTCATAGTGACAGTATTGGGCAACGCAAGTCATCCTGTGAGTGAACATACGGCCATCATGTCACTGTCATCCTGTTCACCAAGTCACCAGACATAGGCGGGACAAGCTTAACTGTCTCAAGTGAACATGAGGTGGGGTGTGGGGGGGAGGAGAGTGAGGTGGGGTGGGGGGGGAGGAGAGTGAGGTGGGGTGTGGGGGGTGAGGTGGGGTGTTGGGGGGGGAGGAGAGTGAGGTGGGGTGTGGGGGGGAGGAGAGTGAGGTGGGGTGTGTGGGGGTAGGTGGGGTTTGGGGGGGGAGGAAGTGAGGTGGGGTGTTGGGGGGAGGAGAGTGAGGTGGGNTCTTTCTTATTAAGTCCGACTTGAATATCGCTAAGGTAATATTTTTGTTATCGTGGAAATTTTCAAGACTTGGCGCCTGTTGAAGCGATTTCACACTCGTGCAAGTTGGAGTAAGACATTCGTGTGTGCCAAATGTGTACACATACAAACACAATACAGACTATACAGATCGACATGACTGGAGTATCTCCACGGCATAACTGAGCGGTCCAGGTCTCCATACTGACGAGAATAAAAGGCATTCAGAGGAGACCTTGCAAACTCCCCTTGAACACTTGTTGAGTATTTCTTCTCCAACCGCCCCTAATTGTTTATTATTTTATATATTTGATTTATATATCTATAATTTATGGCATGGTACTTCAGCGTGCAGAATACAGAGATATATGGCAGTCACTCTTTAGAAACCGCATCCAGCTCTGTAGAGTGGGGCTGTGTGCCCAAGCAGGCATTTTTCCTTCGGATCGAGAGAATGAAGTGCTGGAGTAGGAAACTGGCTGCTATTGGATCTCTGTTTCGCATAATGAGTTCCTTTCCTACCTCCTAAGTCCTTGTGTGTAGCTGTATACTATAGTCCCACACAACCTGTTTACCATCCCTCCAGGGCTGCAGCGGGACTACTTGGACGCGCGTGACGCGCGGTGGTCTGCACATTTAAGGTTCCCTTGTGTGGGACACTTGGTTGTAGCCGAACTTCTGTTGATGATGTCATTGATTTCTTCATGTCTAACAATCTTTTCCTTTGACTTACCGCAGATGAGACCATGGTTGCCGTGTTGGTCTGCCGACGCATGGCCACAGATACACCGGTGTTGGATGGAGACAGGGGGCGGTAAGGCGCAAGGCAATACCAATACATAGGGCCTAATGGTCCAAGCAGGTGCCCAAGAAGAAACTGGGGACAGCCAACAGGAAGTCCCTAACATGAGGGGCTTGCACATGTTGTTTGTTGTTTTAGATTCAGCTACTCAGAACAAACTTTCCATGTGGCAGGAGCTATAGTGAGCCGTAATTGAGTTCGGTTATTCAAGATAACCTTGTTACTGTGGAGGGAAGGCTTGCACGGTGAGTAGGTGTGCTTTATACTTCGAAGAACCTGCCTCCAGCATTATTTAGGCAATGTTCTCCACAATGGGAACATCCAAGGTCGTCTGCTTGCAGATGGTTGTAGAAGTTGGTCAGGGTGACGTGCCTGCAGGAGTATCTCGCTGGCTGGCTCCTTCAGTGATTTTGGGATCATAAAATGAAAGTTAACTACTCTGGTTTGAGCTCGTTCACTAATTCACTCGCAGCACTGGTCGAGGATAAGAATGCGATCAATGGTAGCTGTGTTGCCTTACATATACCTATACCCCCGAGTCTAACTGGGAGCGTCGTTTGGTCCCTTTGGTCGTCTTCCAGGAAGAGGTTTAACATTTTCATGGGTATTGTTTGATTTATCATACGGTTAATCGGAAGGACTATTGCAAGTGTGCACGCAACTTAGGAAGTACGTAAGCTTTTGCAATACCAGTATAAAGTGCGGTAATACCAGTGCGCAAGAGCCCCTTCCTTTAATACACTTACAATATCAGTGCGGTACAAAGCATCGTATGAATCCAAAACTGTTCTCTCGTTCACACTTCTCAGGTCGTTCAGGTATTCTTTACTGTTTCGCTTGAATGATTTTGCACTTTGACGGATTTAGAGTCGTAATCCCTCTTCCTTATATATCAGGAGCTGTAAATCCTTCAGAAGGGACTGTTGTGTATCTGCCAGGGGTGATGTCATCCAGAACCTGATGACGAAGTCGCTGGTCAACCTGCATGTTGACCTTAGCTGTCCTTAGCAGCTATGCAGAAAGGAAAAGGAGCAAGTGGATACTCCTGCTGGACACCTCCTCCAGGAGATTCTCTACGCTCCCCAAACAACAAGTGTCGATTTCTTACTGGATTACGCTGAAAAAAAGGGCAAGAGGCAAGGAATCACTTGCTCCAACTTTTTCCAATACCACTCGTCTTTTTACCCGATGTAAAGTATTGCTTAATTCTAGTTTAATTACTGCTAAATTTTCAACGAGGTCATTAACAGAGGCTCGCGCAGCAGCCACTGCTGCTTCACTGCTGTGGGAGGAACACCAAAATCAAGTAGACGTCTTCTACGTCTTATTGTTAAATCCAGGAATCACATTGGCTGGACATATACGAGTAACATTAGGAAATCACAAGAGGAAATATGCAAGTAAATACAATAATGACATTTCGTTCCCGAGAGAGCAAATCAAAGCTGTATATAATTAAGTCAAACTTATACCTTCAAGAAAGTTTATTGTTTTAGTGTTGGTATAGGGACCAATGTGGCCGATATAGGACCAATGTGGCCGATATAGGGACCAATGTGGCCGATATAGGGACCAATGTGGCCGATATAGGACCAGTGTGGGGTGATATACGGATTAGTGTGGGTGACATATGGCCAGTGTGAGTGATATAGGGCTAATATGGATAATATTCGGCCAGTGTGGGGCGATATATGGCCAGTTTGGGTGACATTAGGCCACTGTGGGCGATATTGGGACCGGTGTGGGTGATATAAGGTCAATAAGTTTAATATAGCCAGTGTGGGTGATATAGGACCAGTGTGGGTGATATAGGACCAGTGTGGGTGATATAGGACCAGTGTGGGTGATATAGGACCAGTGTGGGTGATATAGGACCAGTGTGGATGATATAGGACCAGTGTGGATGATATAGGACCAGTGTGAATGATATAGGACCAGTGTGGGTGATATAGGACCAGTGTGGGTGATATAGGACCAGTGTGGGTGATATAGGACCAGTGTGGATGATATAGGACCAGTGTGAATGATATACGACCAGTGTGGGTGATATAGGACCAGTGTGGATGATATAGGACCAGTGTGGGTGATATAGGACCAGTGTGGATGATATAGGACCAGTGTGGGTAATATAGGACCAGTGTGGATGATATAGGACCATTGTGAGTGATATAGGACCAGTGTGGATGATATAGG
>WNGS01164858.1:10928510-10931978 GCA_020271785.1 Procambarus virginalis
ATATATATATATATATATATAACATATATATATATATACATAATATACAATATATATATAATTATATATATATATACATATATATAACATAATATATATATATATATTATATAATATATATAATAATATATATATATATACATATATACATATATATATATATATATATATATATATATATATATATATATATATATATATATATATATATATATATATTATATATATATATATATATATATATATATATATATATATATATATATATATACACGTTTCATTGAATATGACAGCATATTCTGTATTGATTATTTTCTTGTTTAGGGCTTCTATCCCTCTGACCAGTGCTCTTGCATCTTGGTTTAACTGGAAGAGGAGTTCTACAAAAGTCATCTTCGTTCGAGGTGAAGAACTATAAATAAATAACTGTAGAATGCATTACACTTAATATAAAATTACACTACGTTTCGAACCTACAAGGTTCATCCTCAAGTGATAGAAAATCACTTGAGAATGATTTGAAAGTCATGTTTCTACACAGTTTTTGTGTTGAAACAACAACACAAAAACCATGTAGGAACCAAGACCCTCCGAAAGTTGACAGCCCTAAACGGTGGACAGTTAAAGATCCCTCGTCCGAAAGATGACTACATAAACCTTACAACTCACGATCTTACTCAGGACCAACCAACAGGGACACACACTCGAACACTGTATCTTGGATTGTGGTAAAATTGAGCCATTTAGAGATAAATCTAAGCTCACGCTGTGTGATATGGCAACTTATCTTATTACCAAGGATAAAATACCTGAAATCCTTGCACTGTATCCATATTTCGCTCCCAGTAGATAAATGACATATGAGATTGAGAAACACAGTATTGCGAAGACTAATAATAAACAGCAGCTCTCCCTATGACTGTAATATCTCCAGTGCTCAAATTATTATGTATTAACGATAAGACCTACCAATAATGTATAATGACTTACTGTAAATATATAGCTCTTGAAATAGAACATTCTCTGTAACTAACTGACAAGTAACTATAAGTTGTGAAGGATAGATGAAATTGTTTATGTAATAATCTAAGATGAGGTCTGATAAAGACCTTTTGTGCCCTCTGTAATGCTTTTGCTCTACCGCTCACAGGATGAGGATGGGGTGCACAATAAACTAGCCGCCTCCGGCGGCAACAGTAAAAAAATCCTGAATCTTGGTCTAAATTGTACATTTTTATCAAACCCAAAAAAGCATCGAAAACGACTCGAAATCGAAATGCTTCTGGATGACATCCACAAGTTAGAAGAAAACAAAAAAGTCATCACCACTGACACACTTCAGGCTGAACTACTAACAGAGGCGGGGAAAAAACGAGGAACATACTCATCAAAAATCTTAACCCCACGACTCAAAGAAGCAGCACAACAACTAAACAACCTGGAAGGTGTAACAATTAGAAAAGCCGACAAGACAGCAGCATACGTGTGATCCCTACTTAAGAATATATGAATAAAATTAGCGATATCCTCAGTGATGACACTAAATTTCAACGAAACACGAGGAATCCTGTGCAAGACCTTAAGCGCAAAGTGAACAAAACTATTACTGCAATCAACGTACAGAGAAGTATCGTTCATTTCATCAAACTTCAAGGCGACTAAGGCTTAGGATATGCCTATGACAATGTTAAGACACACAAACCAGGTAACCCATTACGCCCAATAATCAGCCAATTATCAGCTCCCACCTACCACATGGTAAAAAGACTTAACGAACTATTAACTCCACACACTCCAAGCAACTATAGTCTACAATCATCAGCAGATTTCCTAGAAATAATCAAAACTACACAGCCAGATGGAATCATTGCTTCCCTGGACGTGGAATCCCTATTTACCAACGTCCCAATCGACACAACCATAGGAATGATACTGGACAGAGTATACAGAGACGAGAGCACCCGCAAACTAGACATACCTGAGCCACACTTGAAGAGTCTTCTTGAGGCATGTACAAAGGAAGTTCCTTTCATCAGTCCACAAGGGGACATGTATCCACAAATAGACGGAGTAACAATGGGCCCCCCCTTAGGTGTGTTATTCGCTAATTTTTACATGGGGACCATCGAGGAGAGAGTCTTCAGTAGTAGGCAAAAACCAATGGTATAATGCCGTTATGTAGATGACATATTCGTCATAGTAAAAGACCCAGATGAACTAACCGGCCTAAAAAGCCATCTAGAGAGAGAATCAGTACTTCGGTTTACCCATGAAAATAGTGAAAATAATAGTCTGCCATTCCTAGATGCACTAATAACAAAAACAGGAACCTCTCTCAGCACCAGCGTATATACTAAACCTACCAACATAGGATTATGCCTAAATGGTAGGAGTGAGTTACCCCAAAGATACAAAGCCAGTGTTCTCAACGCTTATATTCGTCGAGCCTTACCCACTGCTCCGAATGGAGCAACGTGAGTAAGGAGTTTGAAAGAATAACTGAGGTGTTGTTGAACAATGGATATAGCAACGCAGAACTAAACACTACTATAAGACGACACCTGGACCGATGGTACAACCCTGAATCAAGAACAGAAACAACAACGCCTCCAATAAAATTATATTACAAATCAACCATGCACAGTGAACATAAAAAAGAAGAACGAATAATGAAAGACATAATCCGTAAAGGAGTAAAAATTACAATTCCTAACCAAGACATAGCCTTAATCATCTATATAAATAAAAATAGAAATGTTCGTTTGTTCAAAATCGCTAATCTCCGAAAGTTCTTCACCGATTGCTTCGAAATTTTCGCACAACGTTCCATTTGCATCCGAGTAGGTTTTTATATACATACTATATAGATGTCACGTCTGTGACGGTAAAAAAAACATGCATTTTCTGAAAAACTGGTGTTTTTCAAGTGTTTTTCATGTGAGGGAAATCTTCGAAACCTCTTTACCGATTGCTTTTGAAATTTTGACGCAACGTTGCATTCGAATAGGCGCGTCTTTTTATATATCTACTATATACATGCCTCACCTGTGACAGAAAAAAACATGATTTAAAAACAAACAGCGCATCTGTTTGATGTAAGAGCACACACGCTGTAATCTCCGAAAGTTCTTCACCGATTGCTTTGAAATTTTGACACAACGTTGCATTCGAATAGGCGCATCTTTTTACATACCTATTATATAGATGCCATCCCCTGTGACAGGTAAAAACATGCGTTTTTGAAAAACAGCGCCATCTGTTGCACATAAGCAACATGCACGCTATACTAAATATGTCCGAGTTCCATTTTAATGTTTCTGATTGCATTAATAAATTTTATTTTCATAGATTCCTACTGGCCAGGTATGGTTAATGATGTGAAACAACATGTAAAACGATGTCACGTATGTCAGATGGCAGGTAAACCAAACTTCTCTATCCCCAGAGCACCACTGACACCCATCCAGA
>WNGS01164858.1:10933901-10944722 GCA_020271785.1 Procambarus virginalis
TCGATTTATTTTATTTTTATTGAATTATTTTGTGTGACATTCTGTTGGAATTAGGCTGTTTGTTTACCATATCGTTCAATTCGTAAGTATAAGCACAAGATGTCACACCTGGACAGGTAAAACTATGCTTTCTTGAAAAAAGCGCATCTTTGCACGTAAGAGCAACACACATGCTATACTAAATACGTTACAGTTCCATTTCAATGTTTCTGATTGCATTGATAATTGAATTTCATAGATTTTGATTATTTTCATTTTGATTAAATATTTTGCGTGAATTGCGTTGGAATTGAGCTGTGTTGTTTACCATACCGTACATTTCATGAGTATAGAGTATTTTTTTATTTTTTCATTTAATTTTTTAATCGTTTTCTTATATTTCAGTGATGGGAACATCAATCACTTGATGTTCCCAATTTTCTGATAGAAACATCACGTCATTTGGGAAGCATCGGACGAGGGAGTGGGGAATGGTGGGGAGACGAGGCAAGGGAGGGGGTAATGGTGGGGAAGGACGAGGAGACGGGGAGTTTGGGTGGTGGGACGAGGGGATGGGGGAGGAGAATGTGGGGAGGACAAAGGGACAGGGGAGTGGGGATGGTGGAAGGAAAGGGGATGGTGGAGTGGGGAATGGTTGGGAGGCCGGGAGACAGGTGAGGGGGGATATTGAGAGGACTGGGGGGACATGGATGGTTGCTGTGGCTCAGTAACGCACACGCGTTGCTGAGCTACAGCAACGCGTGGCCGGGTACTGCTAGTATATATATATATATATATATATATATATATATATATATATTATATATATATATATATATATATATATAATATATGTCGTACCTGAGCCAGAACGCACTTCTCAGCCTACTATGCAAGGCCCAATTGCCTAATAGGCCAAGTTTTCATGAATTAATTGTTTTTTCGACTACCTAACCTACCTAACCTAACCTAACCTAACTTTTTCGGCGTGCCTGCGGAACCTTTCCACAGACTTATATGACTGTGTTGGTCCTTTACCTCGGACCAGTTCAGGCAACGCTATATACTAACCATCCGTGTCCTACCACCAGATTCCCCATAGCAGTTCCATTAAGAACATACGGCTGCTACTGTGGTGAAAAATTTGCTGAAGATCTCACCCAGTATGGATTTCCAGGGAGATTCATTGTCGAGTGACTTGCCACCAACTTCACCAGTGATCTCTTCAAACGGACACTGAAGAGTCAACACCACAGGTACTGTCCAGCCCCTATCATCCTGCTTCACAGGGTTCTCTTGAGCGTAGTCATCAGACTATCAAAGCACTCCTAAAAAGTTTTGCAATGAGACCTCTAAGGATTGGGATAAGCAACTTGATCTCATCATGTATATTTTCAGAAGTCTTCCCAATGAGTCACTAGGAGTATCTCCTGAGAGCTGCTACGGACGTAAGTGCCGTACTCCTCTCAAGGCTTTCAAAGATTCTCTACGTGATGCCACCGTCAGTGAACATCAGAATGTGCCCCAGTTTCTTCAAAACCTACAACACATTCTTGAGAGGGTACATTCCTTTGCTAAGACCAACTATTGAAAGCCCAAGAGAGGATGAAGACTCATTACGACCAGCACAGCAAAGTAAGGAAATTTAAACAGGGAGACTTCGTGCTAGCTATTTCCCTACCCAGGTTCTCCTTTGCAAAACAGGTTTTCAGGACCCTACCGTGTCAAGGAGTGCAGAAACAAAACAACTACGTTCTCGAGACTCCGATAGGCGGCGGAAGACCAGTTGTGCCACGTCAACCTACTGAAGCTATATCATGGTACTCCTCCCACTGTGCTAATTAACTACTCCACCTTTACAGGTCCATACAGCCACAGTGAGACCTTCCCTGCTTCTCCTCCCGAAAGCACTGACACTCAGTCAGCGCTTTCCAACTCGGAAATCCTTACTGATATCCATAATTACTTTCAGGACAATAATAGTGCTCCTTTACCATGTTCTAATACTATTCTCGCCTCGCCAGATATCACCAAGCCTTTCATCCTCCATGTCGACGCCAGTGGTACCGGCATCGGGGTGACCTGATGCAACAAAGAGGCGAAGAGATTCTACTACTAACTACCAGGAACTACAGGACGATAAAAAAGGAGCTACTCATCGTCCTGAACAGGCAGCACTTTGCACCATACCTGCAAAGTCTCGTCTACCACATCTACACGGACCACAACCCTCTTCACTCCTGCAGCCAGCCCAACTCAACGATCGACTACGTCTACGATGGGCTTGCTAGCTGCAGAATTTCATCCTGGAGATTGCTACACCCAGGAGTCTGACTACATCATAGCCGACGCCCTCTCCAGAGTTCATGAGGTAGAGACAGCTCCACCTACCACTCTGCCTCCCGAAAACGTGACTTCTTCCGTAACCGCAGGCTTTGGGGAGAGTTGTGGCGATAATCTCGTTCAAGAGATTGAGCCTGCTCTTCCCTTCAATCGTCACGTTTATTGCTACATTCAAGATAAGTTCAGCAGTAGCAAAACGTTTGTCAAGGCAGCCACACGCACCTGCCCCCCTCCCCCCACACTCTCACCGGCTCAGCGCGACACTTCAACGAGCTAACGACCAGTCTTCACTTGCCTGCATTTCGATTGGTTGGTCAAGATCACACCACTCCTCCTTCGCACCACGCACGCCATCTAGCTAAGCTGACGTCTAGGTCACACCAACAGACCTTCCTCAGAATATTCTCGTGCTCGAAGCTGTGAACAACTGATATACATTGTGTATCAAGTAGAGGTTCTTAGCTTGCGCTAATATTCTCAGCACCATTTATTAATTCTTTGCATTCTCGTTAACGTAACCAGTCACTTAATCATTTGTTATACTTTTTTTTTCACTTGTTATTTTTTGCACTATTTCAATGCCAAGGGATTGTCTTTATTTAAATTTGTTTCCTAGAGTAATTAAATTTCATTGTTTATACTTTGTGTTTTGTGTGTCTTCCCTTACCTTACCACAAACAGGCAAGCAGTCAATCTTTTTTTTTGTATGTGACCTGGCTTTGACACCTGCCATTGGAGGACTGCCGAACATCCATACTCCACTACTTTACCGTCACAGTTTGATCTAGAGTTCTAAACAAAATTGCGACATAACTGCAAAATTTAAACCGCCAGGCCTAGCCTAGCCTCTCTTAAACAACATACAAAATATAGAAAGTTACGCAGAAGCAGCAAATTCTCATAAATCCAAAAATGACAGTTTAAGCAAGATTTCGTGACCAATGTTTCCACGTACCTTGAATGATGTTCTTCAATTTACACAAATAGTGAACCTATTGTGACTACCTTGCTACCATGGACCGTGCAGGATTACTATGTGACTTACCAGATTATTGTAGAATTACCAGACGTCCATAATAACCCCTTAGACGGTTTCGTAAACGAGCAGACTCGTAGGTCACGTGACTTAACACCACATTCCCGGGCGGGGAAGGCGTTCACAAGCCTTAGGTAAACAAAGGGGTTGCGTCACTGCCTGCGTCACGCGCCGGTGTTTGTACGCACACCCACTATAGTGTCAGAGATGGCTGAGCGCGGATGACACTTGCCCGCAGTAGTTAAATGTATAATTATCACTAATACAGTTTTTTTTATTTGTGTATTATAGATTAATCTAGAAAATGCACCTTTACTGACAGCTGTTGTTATATTTAAAGTATATCTTCCGAACACCAACAGAGAAGTTACCATTATTGTCGTTTTCTTTTAAGTCTATAAAATAGTAAAAATAGTTCAAGCGAGCTGACAGGTCGACAGCTGCCTCGCGTCCTGGTGTGAACAAGGAGTTGTGTCGTTAGTGCCGAGGTACACAGCCTCGTCAGCTCCACCACATGGATACCTCACCCAGGCTATCACAGTTACCCGTCCACTTGGCTCTTTTGTTTACATTAATGAATGACTTAGCAATATACACAGCAATGTGCCGCTACCCTATTCTGCATGAAGGATTATAGAGTGTAGATCAGAAACTAGCTGTGAGTTCATCTAATATCCCCATCTCACAGGATGGTTTGCCATACATGGAATCAGATGAGAACATGAGATACCAGACTAATCTATTAACACTAGCAAACTCTTGAGAGAACGCAAGAATATCTTCCAATATTCGTAAGTGTGTGAAGTAGTTACAGAACTCAAAGTGCCTCACACAATTTGGTCTGAAATCACTGATAACAGGGCAATCACAGATCACAGAGTATGTCTTAGCTCTTGTTCACATAGTTTATAGTTGAAATGTACACCATTGGGCTCGATTCATTACCTGTAGCCACCTCTCAGACATCAATATCCCAGCCCAATTCTGGCAATTACAATGTCACACTGTCCAGTGGATGTTGTGTGCTACCCGTACATATTGGTCTGGGTTCAAAACACATCATAAATCTACTGTTGCTTGGCTGGTGTGGGCTGTGGCCTGAGCAGCACACCCATCACGCACTCTGCTGTGCTCGGTCACCAGTACAGTCCGTCCTCCAAGCAAAGACCCGAAAGTGATTCCATGCACCCGCCAACCCCTTGTTTATGAATAAAAAACAGTTTACACAAGACTCACAACTGATTTTGATCAAACACTTCCGAAACAAGTGCTTCACTGACGATTTTTTTCGAACTACAACGCTATAAATGCTCCACCAACGTACTACAAATACAAATAATCGTCAACAGAACCTAAACACCTAACCTAACCTACACCTATATATGCACAGTATGCTTAAATATTATATTATTTTATAATTGAGAAAATTCCCGTTTTGAATGAACAGCATGTAAAAATTTATGAATGTGTCTGTGGGGTCGACTGCTGGAGGCAACCCGTCTTGGATTCAAGTCCATTCCATCCAGTGGTCGACCCTACAGACGCATTCATAAATTTTAACATGCTGTTCATTCTAAACGGGAATTTTCTCAACTATAAATTAATATTATCATATATTAGCATATTATAAATACATAGGTGTAGGTTAGGTTAGGTTAGGTGTTTAGGGTCTGTTGACGATATTTGTGTTTGTAGTACGTGGGTGAAGCATTTATAGCGTTGTGGTTCGAACAAAATTCGTCAGTGAAGCACTTGTTTCGGAAGTGTTTGATCAAAATCCAGCCCGTCCTCCAAACAAAGATCCAAAAGTGATTCCATGCACCCGCCAAACCCCCTGTTTATGAATGAAAAGCGGTTTACACACGACTCACAACTGCTGACGTTCGAACATATCCGGAACAAGTGCTTCACTGACGAATTTTGTTCGAACCACAACGCTGTAAATGCTGCACCCACGTACTACAAATACAAATAATCGCCAACAGAACCTAAACACCTAACCTAACCTATCCTATGCCTATTTATACACAATATGCTAATATATTATAATATTAATTTATACTTGAGAAAATTCCCGTTTTGAATGAACAGCATGTTAAAATTTATGAATGCGTCTGTGGGGTCGACCGCTGGATGTAATGGACTTGAGTCGAGGATGGGTTGTCAAAATCAGTTGAGAGTCGTGTGTAAACCGTTTTTCATTCACAAACAGCTGGTTTGGCGGGTGCATGGAATCACTTTTTGGGTCTTTGTTTGGAGGACGGACTGCTGGATGTAATGGACTTGAGTCGAGGACGGGTTGCACCTGTGCTGGTCACCTGTGCTCGGAGCGACACCATGGCAGACCCGCCAAGCCTAACACTGCAGCCCGTCCTCCAAACAAGATCCAAAAGTGATTCCATGCACCCGCCAAACCCCTGTTTATGAATGAAAAGCGGTTTACACACGACTCACAACTGCTGACGTTCGAACATATCCGGAACAAGTGCTTCACTGACGAATTTTGTTCGAATCAAAACGCTATAAATGCTTCACCCACGTACTACAAATACAAATAATCGCCAACAGAATCTAAACACCTAACCTAACCTAACATATGCCTATATATACACAATATGCCAATATATTATAATATTAATTTATACTTGAGAAAATTCCCGTTTTGAATGAACAGCGTGTAAAAATTTATGAATGCGTCTGTGGGGTCGACCGCTGAATGGAATGGACTTGAGTCGAGGATGGGTTGAACACTGCCCCTGACGCAAGGGGAGGAAAACGATAAAAACAAAGTTTATTAATATAATAATTTCTGGCTTATTTAATTGCATAATTTTATTAACAACCAGATATCTTGTCAGAGATCAATCAAAAGCTGTTGAACCATCCGGATTTGTTATTCCACCTGCAAGACGGTATCAGGCGCCGTAAGACAATTACGGGCACTTTGAGCGACAGATATGAAACCTTGCACATCTTTATGCAAGGCTCAACCAGAGTTCGACTCTTGCAATAACACAATAAATAGTGAACAAGATACAATAATTAGTATCGTTGCTATCACTTGAGGATTGTCTCAGGGATGAACCTAAATAAGGATTTTCCATCCTTGGTGGGATGGGGATTACAAATGATTATAATGATGCTGGTATGATATAATGTTAACGAGCATCAATGATTTATGTTTGCATGGTGGATCAAGGTTAGGTAGAGTGCGGAATATATCATAAAAAATATGTTTATTTGTACTACTTATATTGAAACAAATGGAAGCAACCATTACTTTGAGTGTCAAGCAAGAACTACCAGTAACGAGTTGCAATAGATGAACTTGCAGGTTCATCTGATGAACATAGATGATTCACGACTGAACTCTCGTTACAGCTACATGTAACTCACTGTAAACATTGAATGTAATTTGAAAATATTTCGCAGGTGGCCAAATCAGCGCTTCTCGTCTCTAATTAACGACTCGGTCATTAATTTTCCCAATCTTTAACTCTCTCTCTCTCTCTCTCCCTCTCTCGCCCTCCCTCTCTCGCCTCCCTCTCTCTCCTCCTTCTCTCTCTCCTCTCTCTCTCTCTCTCCCTCTCTATCCCTCCCTCCGTCTCTCTCTCTCTCCCTCTCTCTCCCTCCCTCCTCTCCCTCCCTCTCTCTCTCCTTCCTTCTCTCTCTCCCTCTCTACCCTCCCTCCGTCTCTCTCTCTCCCTCTCCTCTCTCTCCCTCCCTCTCCGTCTTTCCCTCTTTCTTATTAAGTCCGACTTGAATATCGTTAAGGTAATATTTTTGTTATCGTGGAAATTTTCAAGACTTGGCGCCTTGTTGAAGCGATTTCACACTCGTGCAAGTTGGAGTAAGACATTCGTGTGTGCCAAAATGTGTACACATACAAACACATACAGACTATACAGATCGACATGACTGGAGTATCTCCACGGCATAACTGAGCGGTCCAGGTCTCCACACTGACGAGAATAAAAGGCATTCAGAGGAGACCTTGCAAACTCCCCTTGAACACTTGTTGAGTATTTTCTTCTCCAACCGCCCCTAATTGTTTATTATTTTATATATTTTGATTTATATATATATAATTTATGGCATGGTACTTCAGCGTGCAGAATACAGAGATATATGGCAGTCACTCTTTAGAAACCTCATCCAGCTCTGTAGAGTGGGGCTGTGTGCCCAAGCAGGCATTTTTCCTTCGGATCGAGAGAATGAAGTGCTGGAGTAGGAAACTGGCTGCTATTGGATCTCTGTTTCGCATAATGAGTTCCTTTCCTACCTCCTAAGTCCTTGTGTGTAGCTGTATACTATAGTCCCACACAACCTGTTTACCATCCCTCCAGGGCTGCAGTGGGACTACTTGGACGACGCGCGCGACTGTTGTTAGGTCTGCACATTTAAGGTTCCCTTGTGTGGGACACTTGGTTGTAGCCGAACTTCTGTTGATGATGTCATTGATTTCTTCATGTCTAACAATCTTTTCCTTTGACTTACCGCAGATGAGACCATGGTTGCCGTGTTGGTCTGCCGACGCATGGCCACAGATACACCGGTGTTGGGTGGAGACAGGGGCGGTAAGGCGCAAGGCAATACCAATACATAGGGCCTAATGGTCCAAGCAGGTGCCAAGAAGAACCTGGAGACAGCCAACAGGAAGTCCCTAACATGAGGGGCTTGCACATGTTGTTTGTTGTTTTAGATTCAGCTACTCAGAACAAACTTTCAAACTTTCCATGTGGCAGGAGCTATAGTGAGCCGTAATTGAGTTCGGTTATTCAAGATAACCTTGTTACTGTGGAGGGAAGGCTTGCACGGTGAGTAGGTGTGCTTTATACTTCGAAGAACCTGCCTCCAGCATTATTTAGGCAATGTTCTCCACATGGGAACATCCAAGGTCGTCTGCTTGCAGATGCTTGTAGAAGTTGGTCAGGGTGACGTGCCTGCAGGAGTATCTCGCTGGCTGGCTCCTTCAGTGATTTTGGATCATAAAATGAAAGTTAACTACTCTGGTTTGAGCTCGTTCACTAATTCACTCGCAGCACTAGTCGAGGATAAGAATGCGATCAATGGTAGCTGTGTTGCCTTACATACCCTATACCCCCGAGTCTAACTGGGAGCGTCGTTTGGTCCCTTTGGTCGTCTTCCAGGAAGAGGTTTAACATTTTCATGGTATTGTTTGATTTATCATACGGTTAATCGGAAGGGCTATTGCAAGTGTGCACGCAACTTAGGAAGTACGTAAGCTTTTGCAATACCAGTACAAAGTGCGGTAATACCAGTGCGCAAGAGCCCCTTCCTTTAATACCTTTACAATACCAGTGCGGTACAAAGCATCGTATGAATCCAAAACTGTTCTCTCGTTCACACTTCTCAGGTCGTTCCGGTATTCTTTACTGTTTCGCTTGAATGATTTTGCACTTTGACGGATTTAGAGTCGTAATCCCTCTTCCTTATATATCAGGAGCTGTAGATCCTTCAGAAGGGACTCTTGTGTATCTGCCAGGGGTGATGTCATCAGAACCTGATGACGAGGTCGCTGGTCAACCTGCATGTTGACCTTAGCTGTCCTTAGCAGCTATGCAGAAAGGAAAAGGAGCAAGTGGATACTCCTGCTGGACACCTCCTCCAGAATTCTCTACGCTCCCCAAACAACAAGTGTCGATTTCTTACTGGATTACGCTGAAAAAAAGGGCAAGAGGCAAGGAACCACTTGCTCCAACTTTTTCCAATATCACTCGTCTTTTTACCCGATGTAAAGTATTGCTTAATTCTGTTTAATTACTGCTAAATTTTCAACGAGGTCATTAACAGAGGCTCGCGCAGCAGCCACTGCTGCTTCACTGCTGTGGGAGGAACACCAAAATCAAGTAGACGTCTTCTACGTCTTATTGTTAAATCCAGGAATCACATTGGCTGGACATATACGAGTAACATTAGGAAATCACAAGAGGAAATATGCAAGTAAATACAATAGTGACATTTCGTTCCCGAAGAGCAAATCAAAGCTGTATATAATTAAGTCAAACTTATACCTTCAAGAAAGTTTATTGTTTTAGTGTTGGTATAGGGACCAATGTGTCCGATATAGGACCAGTGTGGCCGATATTGGGACCAATGTGGCCGATATAGGGACCAATGTGGCCGATATAGGACCAGTGTGGGTGATATAACGGATTAGTGTGGGTGATATATGGGTCAGTGTGGGTGATATAGGGCTAATATGGATAATATTCGGCCAGTGTGGGGCGATATATGGCCAGTTTGGGTGACATTAGGCCACTGTGGGCGATATTGGGACCGGTTGTGGGTGATATAAGGTCAATAGTTTTAATAGCCAGTGTGGGTGATATAGGACCAGTGTGGGTGATATAGGACCAGTGTGGGTGATATAGGACCAGTGTTGGTGATATAGGACCAGTGTGGGTGATATAGGACCAGTGTGGATGATATAGGACCAGTGTGAATGATATAGGACCAGTGTGGGTGATATAGGACCAGTGTGGATGATATAGGACCAGTGTGGGTGATATAGGACCAGTGTGATGATATAGGACCAGTGTGGATGATATAGGACCAGTGTGGATGATATAGGACCATTGTGGGTGATATAGGACCAGTGTGGATGATATAGGACCATTGTGAGTGATATAGGACCAGTGTGGATGATGTAGGAACAGTGTGAGTGATATAGGACCATTGTGGATGATATAGGACCAGTGTGGATGATATAGGACCATTCTGGATGATATAGGACCAGTGTGATGATATAGGACCAGTTGTGGGTGATATAGGACCTTGTGAAGGACCATGATTAGGACCATGTGGATGATATAGGACCAGTGGGGATGATATAGGACCAGTGTGGGTGATATAGGACCAGGGTGGATGATATAGACCAGTGTGGGTGATATAGGAAAGTGTGAGTGATATATGATCATTGTGGATGATATAGGACCAGTGTGGATGATATAGGACCAGTGTCGGTGAATAGGACCAATGTGGGTGATATAGGACCAGTGGTGGATGATATAGGACCAGTTGGGATGATATAGGACCAGTGTCGGTGATATAGGACCAATGTGGGTGATATAGGACCATTGTGGGTGATATAGGACCAGTGTGGATGATATAGGACCAGTGTGGATGATATAGGACAAGTGTGGATGATATAGGACCAGTGTGGATGATATAGACCCGTGTGGATGATATAGGAACCATTGGATGATATAGGACCTTGTGGGTGATATAGGACCAGGGTGGGATGATATAGGACCAGTGTGGGTGAATATAGGAAAAGTTTGATGATATAGGACCATTGTGGATGATATAGGACCAGTGTGGATGATATAGGACCAGTGTCGGTGATATAGGACCAATGTGGGTGATATAGGACCATTGTGGGTGATATAGGAATCAGTGTGGGATGATTATGGACCAGTGTGAATGATATAGGACCATTG
>WNGS01164858.1:10992845-11004970 GCA_020271785.1 Procambarus virginalis
ATATAGCCTCGGCTATCACTTCCTTATGTCGGTCGTGATGGTCAAGTGGTTTAAGGCATCCCTGTACATACCAGTTGCGTTGCTCCTGGGAGTATGGGTTCGAGTCACTTCTGGGGTGTGAGTTTTCAGTGATATATATATATATATATATATATATATATATATATATATATATATGAGAGGATTGAGGATATTGATGCTCATGATGCACTCTACCTCATCACCAGATGTCTGTCCCTCCCCAGGTTAACCTACTTTCTGAGGTATTCACCATCTTACAGTAGCCAAAAACTAAGTGAGTATGACCGGTATATAGGCAAGACAACAACATCTCTTTCCAGGGGATTAACGATGCATAAGCAACAGGGCTCTATCAAGGAACATATAATCTCTTCCCACAACCAGACCATCACCAGAGAAATCTTAACAAAAAAACACGGAAATCATCGATAGATACAGCGATAGCAGGCGGCTAGATATCTGCGAGGCACTACACATTAAGAAGTCAACACCAGCAATCAACAGCCAATTAATGCACAATTATATGCTACCCACTTCAAGACTCCGCTCCAATATAGAAGCATCAAGAAATATGGGCCAATAGGCCCTCTGCAGTTACTTCCATTCTTCCCTTTAGCTTATATCCATTGTTTCGTATTCTGTGTTGTGTTGAAAGTTTGTTTTCACCTCATCCAAAAACCATTGGAACATGTCACCTCACCCAAATGCAGGTATAAAAAAGAAAGTCAAAGCTGTTTAAACACATCTCACACGGGAGAGACATCTCCCGCCAACACATCACAAGGCGCAGTGTTTGGGTCACAATGCGACCCAAACGTCTTAAGGTCAGAGCGACTCCACTTGACGGTCATGCTATCGGAAAAAGCAATATTTTAAAGGTCCTGAAGGACGTAACTGGCCTCAAACCCGCTGACATTAGTCAGGAAGGTGAAGATATCGTGCTCTACTTTTCATGTGAAGAGGAGCTAGAAAAACTCCTCACTAACGATGTCCTTCTTCGCAAAGAGCACCACCTACATCTTCACTTCCCACGTCAGTTCCTGGCCGGAAGAACTGTTTTTACCAGCAGGACCAGCCAGTGGATCGCTGAGCGACCTCAACATCATATCATGGTCAATATCGAGGACGAAAATCCAAACCTGTCGGTATTCAACCTGAGTTCTGCAACACCGACAAAACATCAATGAAGATTACGTTCACCACCATAGCTGCGGCCACCCAGGCTGCCACACAAGGATTCTACTGCTTCGGCCTAAAAATACCACCCCACCAAATAAAAAAGGAACGATACCATGAGATCCAGCAGTGCTTTAAGTGCTACGAGCTCTCCCACCCGACCAACAAATGTCAGCACCCTGTCCAGAGGTGCAGCCTGTGCGCACTGGACCATCACTACTCCATATGCAAGGCAACAGTCCATCGCTGCTTGCTCTGTGATGGCAATCACCCTGCAATTTCCTACCGCTGCCCCCGCAGACAGGAAAGCATCAAGGCCCAGGTTGAAGCCAAGAGAAACAACCTTTCTACCTCCTCGACCAGAGCCCCAAGCGTTCAACCCACCACCTTAGCTCTCACTAATCGACCAGAAGACTTTCCGGTCTTACCAACATGTGGCTCCTCCCAGCAGGCGACACAGCCTTCTCATTGGGGACCCAAGGTCCCACAGGCTCCTTCACAGCCCCTGCATCACGTGCAGGCATTATCCCTGGTCTTCTTAAACTAGCGGAAAGGCTTGCAGGACCTGACAACCAGCGCTTTGTTAGTGAACTGAACGCATTATACATAGACAATGGCCTGGCCCCCATCATAGCCACTAGCGTAAATCTCACTGCCTCCTCTACCACTCCGGAGACTACCACCAGGACGACCGTGCGGTCAACTTCAACACCGACTCCAGAACCGCCCATGACCCGGGCGACACAAACAGAGGTAATTCCTTCTCCAGCTCCCAACACTCCTACCATCACAGTCTCAGCAGCCGCGCTAGTAGACGTGCTGTCTACAAACGATAACAGCACCACCAGCGCTCCTGAAATAGCTACAGCCACCAATCAACGACACCTAAGCCTACCTAAGGCTGCGAGGCGAAAGACAAAAACACCCACTACAGAGGTTACGGACTCCTCAGACGAGGAAATCATAGTAGGAGCTCCAGCGCCGCATCACAAATACGACACATACAAGGTTCAAGACTTCCTCATGGAGGCCACGTCACCATACTCCAGCGACAGCACTGCTCAGCCAAAGTCGCATGCAAAGAAAAAACGGAAAACCTAGAGGTCGACACTAATCACACTAGCTCCATAACTGGTATAGCCAGCCCTCTAGGCTGAAAACCAGCATGAAGACCCCGATCCATCGCCAGATCTCTAGTATCAGCTACTGGTACAGATAATGGCTCCAAAGAGCCTCCACTTACGGGCTCACCATAGCCCATGCTACTGGAACTTATTGTTATGAGTAGCGAATCTTAAACAACAACAAACAGCTGTTTAAACTCTGTTCAGTTACAGTTGTTGTGTGTGTGTAAACTAAAGTCTTTGAAAATGTAATAAGTTTTACGAAACGCGCTCAAGTGTCGGGTCAGACTAGAAATAAAAATGAACTTTGGAGAATTGATTTTTCAGTTACCATCAACAGTGAAAAAGAATATAAGAAATATTGAGAAAATTCGTGTTAGAATTATTAATCTTACTTTTTCGGTATATATATAAATAGCCTTCCTTTCCTCCTCCCACGCATCGCACGACCTCGTCAGAGATATCTTACCTGCAACCCTGAGAGACTCAGCAGGAATACACGATCCTGCTTTCACTGAATGTTCAAATCAGTGGGGTGTTCTCGCAGCCCCAGCAACCATTATAGAGCCAACAAAACAATACAAACAGTCCGGCTGGGACCACCCTCTAGTGGAAAAAGTAGCTGATGCTATGCTCAGCGCTGCAACATCAGACAAGGAGAAAGCCCGCCTCAGAGCAGTGCGTGCCCCCCATGCAGGAGACTTCCTCCTGGCAGTACCCATGTCAACAATGGGCACGCGCCTAGATCCAGAATCCCTTCGTGTAGCAGTGGCCCTCCGCCTTGGTGCCCCAATTCACACTGAATACAAGTGTATTTGCAACAGGGTGGAAGCAGACCAATACGGACTGCATGGGTTGCATTGCGGAAGCACAAAGGGCTGGCATGCAAGACACAACGAGGTCAATGACATCATCAAGAGAAGCCTCGTCTCAGCTAAGTGCCCAGCGGAGAGAGAACCTCGCATCTTAGGGGTCCAAAACCCGGATTTCCCCGCACTTCGCCCTGATGGCATCACCATATACTCATGGAAGGAGGGTAGACAGTTGGTGTGGGACTACACATGTGTATCCACCCTGGCTGACACCTATGTACACTTCGGAGCTGATCAAGCAGGTGGGGCAGCCAACCACAGGGAAACAGCAAAATCTCTCAAATACAGGCGACTGGCAGGTCAATACCTCTTTGTTCCCATAGCGTCTGAGACGCATGGCCCCTGGGGCAAGAGTGCCTTGGGATTTCTCAAGGAATTGGGTTCCAAGCTCATTGACGTCACCAGAGACCCAAGGGCTTGCAGTTTTTTGTTTCAGCGCCTCAGTGTGGCGATCCAGAGGGGTAATGCTTGCTGCGTCCTCGGTTCCTGTCCGGAAGCGGAGGAGCTTCAAGAGATCCATAACCTTTAGGCATTTGTCTTGTATGTTTTGTAACCTTTAAATACACAATAAAGCATAAGAAAAAAAAAAAAAGGAAGGGGGTGGTAGGAGAAAAGCACACAGAAACTGTATTGGAGGGGACCTACATTCCCTCCAATGCGTTATGTGTGATTTCCTCCGAGGCTATGGGTCCCCCTTCTTCCAGCCAGAGGTGGTACTCCCTTCCTCGTATGAAAAAAAAAAAAATATATATATAAATATATCTATATATATATATATATATATATATATATATATATATATTAATATATATATATATGTCGTACCTAGTAGCCAGAACGCACTTCTCAGCCTACTATGCAAGGCCCGATTTGCCTAATAAGCCAAGTTTTCCTGAAATAATATATTTTCTCTATTTTTTTCTTATGAAATGATAAAGCTACCATTTCATTAAGTATGAGGTAATTTTTTTTATTGGAGTTAAAATTAACGTTGATATATGACCGAACCTAACCAACCCTACCTAACCGAACCTAACCTATCTTTATAGGTTAGGTTAGGTTAGGTATCCGAAAAAGTTAGGTTAGGTTAGGTAGGTTAGGTAGTCGAAAAACATTAATTCATGAAAACTTGGCTTATTAGGCAAATCGGGGCTTGCATAGTAGGCTGAGAAGTGCGTTCTGGCTACTAGGTACGACATATATATATATATATATATATATATATATATATATATATATATATATATATATATATATATATATATATATATATATATATGTAAACAAGCCTGAATGGTCCCCAGGACTAGATACAACTGAAAACTCACACCCCAGAAGTGACTCGAACCCATACTCCCAGGAGCAACGCAACTGGTATGTACAGGATGCCTCCGGTCGTGATGGTCAAGTGGTTTAAGGCATCCCTGTACATACCAGTTGCGTTGCTCCTGGAGTATGGGTTCGAGTCACTTCTGGGGGTGAGTTTTCAGTTATATATATATATATATATATTTGTCCCTATAATGGATCCTTGCTGTACCCATCTTGCCATATTTCTCCAGATTCCTTCCCGTTTAGCACAATTCTTTGTTTTCCTTGTTTTAACCATTGCTTTATAATAAGATTCTAGTATTCTACCATTAATTCCATGTGCCTGTAATTTCCTTGCTATTCTTTCATCTGGTACCTTATCAAAAGCTTTAGCAAAGTCCATATAGACTACATCTACTGGAAATCCTTTGTCTAAATAGCTGGTCATCGTTTCCAAAAATGTGAGCAGGTTTGTAAGGCAGGATCTATTTTAATTAACAAACCCATGTTGCGTGGATTTTACAAGATTGGTCACTGTCATATGGTGAATGACTCCGTCCTTTAGGATTCTCTCCATGAGCTTCCAGGAGTGTGCTGTCAAGATGATTGGACGGTACTTTTCAGCTGAGCTCTTTCTGCCTTTTTTAAAAATAGGGGTAACAGTTGAAAATTTTCAATATAGGGGAACTATCCCTGGCTACAGAGATTTTCTGAGAGAGTTTCAGTGGTATGTATAGTGCATCTAACAGTTCCATTACGATTTTGAATTGAATTACATCAACACCTGGGACTTTTGTGTCTTTTAATTTGTCAATGATTTTCCTGATTATGTCTTATGTTATGGGTATATCCCTTAATTCATTCTCTTCACTTCCTCTAAACATTTGTATGGGTGATGGGATGTCATCTAATCTTTCTAGTGAGAACACTGATGTAAAGTATAGATTCAGAGTGACGACCAAATCACACACCAGAAGATGAAGAGACGACGACGTTTCGGTCCGTCCCGGACCATTATCAAGTCAATTGTGATAATGGTTGTGATTGTGCTACAGTCGACTTGATAATGGTCTAGGACGGACCGAAACGTCGTCGTTTGATTATCATATATTTTTGGTCATCACATATACATCATATCGTCATTGCTGACGATACTACCCTCATCTACTCAGACCCCAGCCCACACACACTAAATAATGTTGTAAACAATGAACTAAAAAAGTTCACTAATGGATGTCAACCAACAAACTCACACTAAACATAGAAAAGACCTACTGCATCTTATTTGGAAGCAAATCAACAAATGCAATTCAGCTTCAGATAGACAATGTTAACATCAGCAATAAAAATGATGGAAAGTTCCTTGGCCTATACTTAGACAAGAGGCTCCACTTCAGCACCCACATACAACACATAACGAAGAAAGTCTCAAAACCGGTGGATATACTCTCTAAAATCAGATATTATGTTCTAAACTCTGCTCTCCTCTCACTATACTATGCGCTAATATATCCCTATCTCACATATGGTATCTGCGCATGGGGCCCCAACATCTGCTAACCACCTCAAGCCCATCATCACCCAGCAAAAATCTGCTGTCAATGAATAATAACAAACTCGGCTTACAGACAACACTCAGCCCCCTTACTCAAATCCCTAAACATGCTAAACATAACCTCACTCCACACATTCTCTTGTGTCAATTACATTTACAGATGTTATAGAACACATAATCACCACACCAGAAATAAATATCTCTTTGATGTCCCCAGAGTCAAACTTAATTTGTGTAAACACTCTGTACAAATAAAGGAACCTGGTCTATGGAACTCACTCCCTAACGAATTGAAAAGCTGTCAAACTTTTGCCTTATTCAAAAATAAAACCAAAAAGTACCTAATTTCATCTTCATAGTTTCCTACCTCGTGCTTGAAACTCGCACTGTATCTAGTGCTACACAATTCCCCAAAATATGTACCTATGCTATACAACTTTACCATTGTTATCATTGCTGTTATCTTATATCATGTTATACATATAGTTTGCTACATTATATCTTGAAATAATCCTCAAATTATTCTAATATGTACCTGTGGATAACCCTTAAATTTACTTTAATATACCTACTTTTTTCGGTCAAATTCCTTATACAATGTATTTTTTTATACTTCCTTACAATGCATTTTTATACCTTCTTACAATGTACTTTTGTAATTTCTTAAAATGTGTTTTATACTTTCTTACAAAGTACCTGTAAACATTTTTAATTTTGCTTGAAATCACCTTAAAATTATATGTTAGATTAAGGATCTGCCCGAAACGCTATGCGTGCAAGTGGCTTTACAAGAATGTAAAACGTCTCTGTACTCTAACAAACTCAATGTACCTTCTTGTAAATAAATAAATAAATATCTTCAGCCACGTTATTGTGACTCATCGTGTGCATTTATTCAGAGTGTTTGCTGCAGACGATGAGTCACAATAACGTGGCTGAAGATATTTATTTATTTATTTATTTATTTATTTATTTATGTATATTGGGCTGAACGGTAGAGCGACGGTCTCGCTTCATGCAGGTCGGCGTTCAATCCCCGACCGTCCAAGTGGTTGGGGGCACCATTCCTTCCCCCTGTCCCATCCCAAATCCTTATCCTGACCCCCCCCCCCTTCCAAGTGCTATATAGTCGTAATGGCTTAGCGCTTTCCCTTGAAAACAAACACTGCCATTTTATCGTCCATTATAACTTGGTTAGTCTCATCATTTAAGGGGGACTACCGAGTCCTTTGTTTAGGTTTTACTTCTTATATGGGCACAGAGCGACTTTGTATCTTTATGTTGACCAGACCACACACTAGAAGTTGAAGGGACGACGACGTTTCGGTCCGTCCTGGACCATTCTCAAGTCGGTGATCGACTTGAGAATGGTCCAGGACGGACCGAAACGTCGTCGTCCCTTCAACTTCTAGTGTGTGGTCTGGTCAACATACTTTAGCCACGTTATTGTGACTCATCGCCTGCATTTGTATATTTATGTTTTATGCAGGTTTTCTTTCATAGTTTCTCTTGGCTGATCAGATTTCCGAGTGGCTGAGTTTAGTGTCCTTTTATACATCTCATAATCAATGATGTTCATCGTGGATTTATACCTTCTCCTGATGTTCCACTTAGTTATAACTTAGCTATGTTAAGTCACACATTGTGAAGGTCTGTGTAAATCACACTAAGAGTAAGAGTAAGAGAGAGTGCGCGAGCGAGTGAGCCGACGACATAGATATTATTGCTACCTCTTGAACTAGAGGGTTCAGTTCCTGAACCGATTATGTGCCTTTGTAATCCTTTACACCACCGCCACGGGATGGGTATGGGGTGCATAAAAAAAGAATAAATTGAATTCTTGTATTACCTACACCACCCACTTAAAAATGCCATGGACAACACTGCAAAACCAGGATGACATGCCAGAACTCATGGCAACTTAAAATACTGAACAATTGGAAGATGTTGATCCGGACAATTTAAAAATAAAATAAAATAAAATGTTTATTCAGGTAAAAGTACATACATTCAATATGAGTTAAAAACATAATGATGGATTTCAATATAGAGCTAATATATACAATGACTAAAGCCACTAATATGCACAGAGTTAGGGGAGGGGGGAAACATGGCAGAAATCAATTGCTATACAAGTTGGTCAACAAACAGTATTGTTTGAAAATAGCAAGACATAGGTTGACATTTAGGAGGTAAGGTAGGTTACATGGAGTTAATTAGGTAGTACATAGTTTTCTCTTAAACTGGTTGAGAGGAAGTACAGCCTTTAACATGATTAGGAAGATCACTCCACATCTGGGATTCTGGGTCCCTTGATTTGCAGAGCATTTCTAGTTGGGTTAAGTCGCACTCTTGGAATATCAAATAGGTATTTGTTTCTGGTGTGGTGCTCATGGGTTCTGTTACAACCTTCTAGGAAGGGTTTAAGGCCAGGATTGGCATCACAGTTCAGAGTTTTAAATATATAGAGAGTACACTTGAGAGGATGTGCAGTGACTTAATATCTAACATATTCAAAGATTTAAGAAAGGGTGCTGAATGCTGTCTGGGGCCAGAGTTTGTTATTGTTCTAATAGCAGATTTGTGTTGAGTAATTAGATGACGTAGATGATTTTGGGTAGAACTCCAAGCACAAATACCATAACTGATATAAGGATAGATGAGAGAGTAATAGAGCGTCACCAGGCCAGGGCGAGGTACATAGTATCTGATCTTAGAAAGAATGCCAACCGTTTTAGAAACTTTTTTTTACTATAATTTGAATGTGGCCCTGGAAATTCAGCTTGTTATTGATGAGAACACCAAGGAATTTACCATCTACTTTGTAACTAAATTGGATATTGTTTATTCTTAGATTAATTTGATCTGAGGTTTTATTACCAAACAAATATAGAAAGTTTTGTCAATGTTAAGGGTGAGTTTGTTAGCAGTTAGCCAAAGATGGACTTTATTTAGTTCAGTATTCACAGTATCGTTCAGAGTAAGAACTGGAGAAATGAAGGTTGTGTCATCAGCAAATAAAAATGGGTTGAGGTGTTGAGAGGCATTTGGAAGATCATTAATGTAGATGAAAAAGAGGAGAGGGTCAAATATGCTGCCCTGTGGAACACCAATGTTGATGGGTAGGGTGGGAGAAATGGAATCATTCACAGAAACATATTGGAGTCTGTCACTAAGATAAGACGGAAGGCATTGGAGGGAGTGACTTCTGACTCCATAATGATGTAATTCAAAAAGGAGGTTGTGGTGGTTGAGAGTGTCAAAAGACTTACGTAGGTCAACAAATAACCCAACAGGTAACTCATTTTTATCAAGAGCTGCACGTATCAAGTTAATCATACTAATCAGTGCACCGTTAGTGCTTTTTGGGGTCTGAAGCCATGTTGGCAAGAGCTAAGTATATTGTGTTTAGAGCTAGATAAGAGTAGAGCCGCTTGTAGATTAGTTTTTCAAATATTTTGACAAGGTTGCAGAATTGATATAGGTCTGAAATTGTTGACATCAGTGAGATCACCACATTACGGACTTAGGTTACTCTCGCTTTTTTTTTTTTAGACTATCCGGAAAGGTTTGGAGTTCAAGTGATTTGCTGTAGAGCAATGCAATGGCTGGAGCTAGAAATATGGAGTTCTTTTGTAAATTAGAGTTGGTATTTCAGGAAGGGCACGTGACTTTGTTTTAAGAGAAAAGATTATCTCATTAACAATAGAGGAATTAGCGAGAGTTAGGTACAGAGACTCTGGATAGTTACCTGTAAGGTAGTCCTTAACATTAGTTAGGGAGAATGGGATATCAGTTGCAAGGGATGTGACTACACTACACACAGAAATCACACTAACGTGATGCATCAAATGAACAAATCCACAAGGGCCGTGACGAGGATTCGAACCTGCGTCCTCAGTCGATTAGGGCAGTGTCTGGGATGCTCCCGAACGCAGGTTCGAATCCTCGTCACGGCCCTTGTGGATTTGTTCATTTGATGCATCACGTTAGTGTGATTTCTGTGTGTAATGATGTAAGGGCGAAGAGGGAGAACGGCCTATTGACATAGCTCGAGTGCATGGGGGAGTTGTGTAAAACCCTGGTTTGTGTCTCGGAGAGGCTGCAGGATCCAGTAAGTTCAGTAGAACTTCGGTTTCAACTCTTTTTTTTTTTTTTAACCCTGTCGTAGCTCAGTCGATTAAGGCAGTGTCTGGGGTGCTCCCGGACGCAGGTTCGAATCCTCGTCACGGCCCTTGTGGATTTGTTCAAGGGATGTGACAATTGATGAGAAGAAACTATTGAATTAAATAGCAGTCACAGGCTGAAAGGACACCATCGTCATTGAATAAGAGTATTAGTTTTGTATTAAAAATCTTTTTTTATCCTAATATTTGGGAATAGTGCTCCATGCTTTCTTAATTTGCCCTTAATTTGGTCAAATTTATTTTCATAGTATTTAATTTTGGCTCTCCTTATTATTTTGACAGCATTGATGAGTATCTCCTTGAAACTTCTTTGGAAATGACCCCTAACTTATACTTCTTCTCATGGTTATGAGAAGTTTTTTGTTACCTAATGTTTTTTTATTAATATATTTAAATATACCTTTAGTAAGCCATGGATCGAATAACGTTTTAGCTGTGACTTGCTTCATTAGCATTGGACAGTGGGTATTATAGAGGCTCAGACTTTTCTGAAGAAATGTTTACCAAAAATTTCTTCAAAAGGTCAGATGTAACACAAACAAGGAGCAACAGTTTCAAGCCCAACAAGTCACAATGCAGGACAGTGAACAGCAGATGATTTCTCACCCACAGGGTAACAAACCCAGGGAACCGCCTACTCGCCGAAGCCGTAAGTGCCAAAACTCTGTAAATATGAAAGTCCAACTGGAAAAGATCCTCAAGGCAAATAGGGAGACCTTCGACAAGCCGATGGCTTCCTGTCTCGTTGAGGCCACTAATGTTAGTGGCCCTTAGGTAAATTCAGGTAAATTTAAACATAACTTTCACTGTGTACGCGAGATTGGAGAACCTCTTAATAGCAACGTGTGTCGTCGTCCGTCCAGCAGAAGGGCCCCGGAGTGATCTATGGTCGCCGACATGTAATATGCATTAGAGACTACCAATAATTGGTAGGCTGTAGCTGACCGTTAAAACCGTAAATGGGTTTAACTATTTGTCACACATCCATATTATTACCTTTCTCCCTCTCACGCCGTGTTAATATGTATTAATCAGCAACACTTGCCCTTAACCAGTACAAGGACAGTAGTCCTCCTTGTTTGTTTATTATGGGCTCTGAAATGATTAGGTCTGAGGGCCCTATTAGAGGTTGCCCCCACTGCTGGGTCAATGGGGTATCTCGCCTCGACCTTATGTCACGCAGCGATGACACCTGACAATTAGTCGTCATTCTACTTGTTCACTTTGTGGTAAGTGTTCAATATCGGCATATGCTATGTGGCATCTACGTAGAAATATTGAAATATTTGTAAGAATGAGATTGATTCTGTTACTGCTTAAAATATATAATGTGAAATAAAAATAGCACAACGATATCTTTACCATAAAGTGAATGAAGCAGGTACGAGAAGGTGCCAGCTTTTAAATTTTTGGATATTTGATTATCGCCGAAAAAATTCAATAAAGGCTCCACTCTTTCCAGGTTAATTAAAATTGACAAGTGCAAACAGTTTGGTTGAATTTTCATTAAATAAAGTTGACTGCCACGTCCTAATTCTTAACTATTTATAATGAAAAGAGAATAATTGGCACCTGCACACTATCGCTTCGGAGACGGTCCGTTCAACTCCAAGTTAATTCACTTCATCTCTTCACATGATTGCAATAACAGATTATTTATTGACTTCCTTCGCATAAGGGAAGCAAGTCAGACGTGCAGTAATATTGCAGCCGAAAAGAGTAGTTTAATTGGTGCATGGTACTCTTAGCTGTATAGAGCCCCGGCGATGTTTAATGTTGCATGGTCTACATGCTGAAACATTTAGCCATGTTACCTAGTCACTAAATGTGGTGTTAATGAAATAATTGAAAATATCAGAAACTACTCGACCGAAGTTCT
>WNGS01164858.1:11005970-11016479 GCA_020271785.1 Procambarus virginalis
ACTGTCCAATGCTAATGAAGCAAGTCACAGCTAAAACGTTATTCGATCCATGGCTTACTAAAGGTATATTTAAATATATATAAAAAAACATTAGGTAACAAAAAACTTCTCATAACCATGAGAAGAAGTATAAGTTAGGGGTCATTTCCAAAGAAGTTTCAAGGAGATACTCATCAATGCTGTCAAAAATAATAAGGAGAGCCAAAATAAATACTATGAAAATAAATTTGACCAAATTAAGGGCAACATTAAGAAAGCATGGAGCACTATTTCCCAAATATTAGGATAAAAAAAGATTTTAATACAAAACTAATACTCTTATTCAATGACGATGGTGTCCTTTCAGCCTGTGACTGCTATTTAATTCAATAGTTTCTTCTCATCAATTGTCACATCCCTTGAACAAATCCACAAGGGCCGTGACGAGGATTCGAACCTGCGTCCGGGAGCACCCCGACACTGCCTTAATCGACTGAGCTACGACAGGGTTAAAAAAAAAAAAAAGAGTTGAAACCGAAGTTCTACTGAACTTACTGGATCCTGCAGCCTCTCCGAGACACAAACCAGGGTTTTACACAACTCCCCCATGCACTCGAGCTATGTCAATAGGCCGTTCTCCCTCTTCGCCTTACATCATTACACACAGAAATCACACTAACGTGATGCATCAAATGAACAAATCCACAAGGGCCGTGACGAGGATTCGAACCTGCGTTCGGGAGCATCCCAGACACTGCCCTAATCCGACTGAGGACGCAGGTTCGAATCCTCGTCACGGCCTTGTGGATTTGTTCATTTGATGCATCACGTTAGTGTGATTTCTGTGTGTAGTGTAGTCATATCCCTTGCAACTGATATCCCATTCTCCCTAACTAATGTTAAGGACTACCTTACAGGTAACTATCCAGAGTCTCTGTACCTAACTCTCGCTAATTCCTCTATTGTAATGAGATAATCTTTTCTCTTAAAACAAAGTCACGTGCCCTTCCTGAAATACCAACTCTAATTTACAAAAGAACTCCATATTTCTAGCTCCAGCCATTGCATTGCTCTACAGCAAATCACTTGAACTCCAAACCTTTCCGGATAGTCTAAAAAAAAAAAAGCGAGAGTAACCTAAGTCCGTAATGTGGTGATCTCACTGATGTCAACAATTTCAGACCTATATCAATTCTGCAACCTTGTCAAAATATTTGAAAAACTAATCTACACGCGGCTCTACTCTTATCTAAACTCTACTCTACCTAAACTCTACCCTCTCTACTCTACCTAAACACAATATACTTAGCTCTTGCCAACATGGCTTCAGACCCCAAAAAGCACTAACGGTGCACTGATTAGTATGATTAACTTGATACGTGCAGCTCTTGATAAAAATGAGTTACCTGTTGGGTTATTTGTTGACCTACGTAAGGCTTTTGACACTCTCAACCACCACAACCTCCTTTTGAATTACATCATTATGGAGTCAGAAGTCACTCCCTCCAATGCCTTCCGTCTTACCTTAGTGACAGACTCCAATATGTTCTGTGAATGATTCCATTTCTCCCACCCTACCCATCAACATTGGTGTTCCACAGGGCAGCATATTTGACCCTCTCCTCTTTTTCATCTACATTAATGATCTTCCAAATGCCTCTCAACACCTCAACCCATTTTTATTTGCTGATGACACAACCTTCATTTCTCCAGTTCTTACTCTGAACGATACTGTGAATACTGAACTAAATAAAGTCCATCTTTGGCTAACTGCTAACAAACTCACCCTTAACATTGACAAAACTTTCTATATTTTGTTTGGTAATAAAACCTCAGATCAAATTAATCTAAGAATAAACAATATCCAATTTTGTTACAAAGTAGATGGTAAATTCCTTGGTGTTCTCATCAATAACAAGCTGAATTTCCAGGGCCACATTCAAATTATAGTAAAAAAAAGTTTCTAAAACGGTTGGCATTCTTTCTAAGATCAGATACTATGTACCTCGCCCTGGCCTGGTGACGCTCTATTACTCTCTCATCTATCCTTATATCAGTTATGGTATTTGTGCTTGGAGTTCTACCCAAAATCATCTACGTCATCTAATTACTCAACACAAATCTGCTATTAGAACAATAACAAACTCTGGCCCCAGACAGCATTCAGCACCCTTTCTTAAATCTTTGAATATGTTAGATATTAAGTCACTGCACATCCTCTCAAGTGTACTCTTTATATATTTAAAACTCTGAACTGTGATGCCAATCCTGGCCTTAAACCCTTCCTAGAAGGTTGTAACAGAACCCATGAGCGCCACACCAGAAACAAATACCTATTTGATATTCCAAGAGTGCGACTTTACCCAACTAGAAATGCTCTGCAAATCAAGGGACCCAGAATCCCAGAATGTGGAGTGATCTTCCTAATCATGTTAAAGGCTGTACTTCCCTCTCAACCAGTTTAAGAGAAAACTATGTACTACCTAATTAACTCCATGTAACCTACCTTACCTCCTAAATGTCAACCTATGTCTTGCTATTTTCAAACAATACTGTTTGTTGACCAACTTGTATAGCAATTGATTTCTGCCATGTTTCCCCCCTCCCCTAACTCTGTGCATATTAGTGGCTTTAGTCATTGTATATATTAGCTCTATATTGAAATCCATCATTATGTTTTTAACTCATATTGAATGTATGTACTTTTACGTGAATAAACATTTTATTTTATTTTATTTTTAAATTGTCCGGATCAACATCTTCCAAATTGTTCAGTATTTTAAGTTGCCATGAGTTCTGGCATGTCATCCTGGTTTTGCAGTGTTGTCCATGGCATTTTTAAGTGGGTGGTGTAGGTAATACAAGAATTCAATTTATTTCTTTTTTATGCACCCCATACCCATCCCGTGGGCGGTGGTGTAAAGGATTACAAAGGCACATAATCGGTTCAGGAACTGAACCCTCTAGTTCAAGAGGTAGCAATAATATCTATGTCGTCGGCTCACTCGCTCGCGCACTCTCTCTTACTCTTACTCTTAGTGTGATTTACACAGACCTTCACAATGTGTGACTTAACATAGCTAAGTTATAACTAAGCGGAACATCAGGAGAAGGTATAAATCCACGATGAACATCATTGATTATGAGATGTATAAAAGGACACTAAACTCAGCCACCTCGGAAATCTGATCAGCCAAGAGAAACTATGAAAGAAAACCTGCATAAAACATAAATATACAAATGCAGGCGATGAGTCACAATAACGTGGCTAAAGTATGTTGACCAGACCACACACTAGAAGTTGAAGGGACGACGACGTTTCGGTCCGTCCTGGACCATTCTCAAGTCGATCACCGACTTGAGAATGGTCCAGGACGGACCGAAACGTCGTCGTCCCTTCAACTTCTAGTGTGTGGTCTGGTCAACATAAAGATACAAAGTCGCTCTGTGCCCATATAAGAAGTAAAACCTAAACAAAGGACTCGGTAGTCCCCCTTAAATGATGAGACTAACCAAGTTATAATGGACGATAAAATGGCAGTGTTTGTTTTCAAGGGAAAGCGCTAAGCCATTACGACTATATAGCACTTGGAAGGGGGGGGGGGTCAGGATAAGGATTTGGGATGGGACAGGGGGAAGGAATGGTGCCCCCAACCACTTGGACGGTCGGGGATTGAACGCCGACCTGCATGAAGCGAGACCGTCGCTCTACGTTCAGCCCAATATACATAAATAAATAAATAAATAAATAAATAAATAAATATCTTCAGCCACGTTATTGTGACTCATCGTCTGCAGCAAACACTCTGAATAAATGCACACGATGAGTCACAATAACGTGGCTGAAGATATTTATTTATTTATTTACAAGAAGGTACATTGAGTTTGTTAGAGTACAGAGACGTTTTACATTCTTGTAAAGCCACTAGCACGCATAGCGTTTCGGGCAGATCCTTAATCTAACATATAATTTTAAGGTGATTTCAAGCAAAATTAAAAATGTTTACAGGTACTTGTAAGAAAGTATAAAACACATTTTAAGAAATTACAAAAGTACATTGTAAGAAGGTATAAAAATGCATTGTTAGGAAGTATAAAAAATACATTGTATAAGGAATTTGACCAAAAAAAGTAGGTATATTAAAGTAAATTTAAGGGTTATCCACAGGTACATATTAGAATAATTTGAGGATTATTTCAAGATATAATGTAGCAAACTATATGTATAACATGATATAAGATAACAGCAATGATTACAATGGTAAAGTTGTATAGCATAGGTACATATTTTGGTGAATTGTGTAGCACTAGATACAGTGCGAGTTTCAAGCACGAGGTAGGAAACTATGAAGATGAAATTAGGTACTTTTTGGTTTTATTTTTGAATAAGGCAAAAGTTTGACAGCTTTTCAATTCGTTAGGGAGTGAGTGCCATAGACCAGGTTCCTTTATTTGTACAGAGTGTTTACACAAATTAAGTTTGACTCTGGGGATATCAAAGAAATATTATTTCTGGTGTGGTGATTATGTGTTCTATAACATCTGTAAATGTAATTGACACAAGAGAATGTGTGGAGTGAGGTTATGTTTAGCATGTTTAGGGATTTGAGTAAGGGGGCTGAGTGTTGTCTGTAAGCCGAGTTTGTTATTATTCATTGACAGCAGATTTTTGCTGGGTGATGATGGGCTTGAGGTGGTTAGCAGATGTTGGGGCCCCATGCGCAGATACCATATGTGAGATAGGGATATATTAGCGCATAGTATAGTGAGAGGAGAGCAGAGTTTAGAACATAATATCTGATTTTAGAGAGTATATCCACCGGTTTTGAGACTTTCTTCGTTATGTGTTGTATGTGGGTGCTGAAGTGGAGCCTCTTGTCTAAGTATAGGCCAAGGAACTTTCCATCATTTTTATTGCTGATGTTAACATTGTCTATCTGAAGCTGAATTGCATTTGTTGATTTGCTTCCAAATAAGATGCAGTAGGTCTTTTCTATGTTTAGTGTGAGTTTGTTGGTTGACATCCATTAGTGAACTTTTTTTAGTTCATTGTTTACAACATTATTTAGTGTGTGTGGGCTGGGGTCTGAGTAGATGAGGGTAGTATCGTCAGCAATGACGATATGATGTATATGTGATGACCAAAAATATATGATAATCAAACGACGACGTTTCGGTCCGTCCTAGACCATTATCAAGTCGACTGTAGCACAATCACAACCATTATCACAATTGACTTGATAATGGTCCGGGACGGACCGAAACGTCGTCGTCTCTTCATCTTCTGGTGTGTGATTTGGTCGTCACTCTGAATCTATACTTTACATCAGTGTTCTCACTAGAAAGATTAGATGACATCCCATCACCCATACAAATGTTTAGAGGAAGTGAAGAGAATGAATTAAGGGATATACCCATAACATAAGACATAATCAGGAAAATCATTGACAAATTAAAAGACACAAAAGTCCCAGGTGTTGATGTAATTCAATTCAAAATCGTAATGGAACTGTTAGATGCACTATACATACCACTGAAACTCTCTCAGAAAATCTCTGTAGCCAGGGATAGTTCCCCTATATTGAAAATTTTCAACTGTTACCCCTATTTTTAAAAAAGGCAGAAAGAGCTCAGCTGAAAGTACCGTCCAATCATCTTGACAGCACACTCCTGGAAGCTCATGGAGAGAATCCTAAAGGACGGAGTCATTCACCATATGACAGTGACCAATCTTGTAAATCCACGCAACATGGGTTTGTTAATAAAAATAGATCCTGCCTTACAAACCTGCTCACATTTTTGGAAACGATGACCAGCTATTTAGACAAAGGATTTCCAGTAGATGTAGTCTATATGGACTTTGCTAAAGCTTTTGATAAGGTACCAGATGAAAGAATAGCAAGGAATTACAGCCACATGGAATTAATGGTAGAATACTAGAATCTTATTATAAAGCAATGGTAAAACAAGGAAAACAAAGAATTGTGCTAAAACGGGAGGAATCTGGAGAAATATGGCAAGATGGGTACAGCAAGGATCCATTATAGGGACAAAATATATATATATATATATATATATATAATATATATATATATATATATATATATATATATATATATATATATATATATGTCGTACCTAGTAGCCAGAACGCACTTCTCAGCCTACTATGCAAGCCCCGATTTGCCTAATAAGCCAAGTTTTCATGAATTAATTGTTTTTCGACTACCTAACCTACCTAACCTAACCTAACTTTTTCGGATACCTAACCTAACCTAACCTATAAAGATAGGTTAGGTTCGGTTAGGTAGGGTTGGTTAGGTTCGGTCATATATCAACGTTAATTTAACTCCAATAAAAAAAATTAACCTCATACTTAATGAAATGGGTAGCTTTATCATTTCATAAGAAAAAAAATAGAGAAAATATATTATTTCAGGAAAACTTGGCTTATTAGGCAAATCGGGCCTTGCATAGTAGGCTGAGAAGTGCGTTCTGGCTACTAGGTACGACATATATATATATATATATATTAATATTATAATTATATATATATATATATATATATATATATATATATATATATATATATATATATATATATATATATATTTATATATATACCGAAAAAGTAAGATTAATAATTCTAACACGAATTTTCTCAATATTTCTTATATCTTTTTCACTGTTGATGGTAACTGAAAAATCAATTCTCCAAAGTTCATTTTATTTCTAGTCTGACCCGACACTTGAGCGCGTTTCGTAAAACTTATTACATTTTCAAAGACTTTAGTTACACACACACAACAACTGTAACTGAACAGAGTTAAACAAGCTGTTTGTTGTTGTTTAAGATTCGCTACTCAGAACAATAAGTTCCAGTAGCACGGGCTATGGTGAGCCCGTAAGTGGAGGCTCTTTGGAGCCATTATCTGTACCAGTAGCTGATACTAGAGATCTGGCGATGGATCGGGTCTTCATGCTGGTTTTCAGCCTGGAGGGCTGGCTATACCAGTTATGGAGCTGGTGTGATTAGTGTCGACCTCTAGGTTTTCCGTTTTTTCTTTGCCTGCGACTTTGGCTGAGTAGTGCTGTCGCTGGAGTTTGGTGACGTGGCCTCCATGAGGAAGTCTTGAACCGTGTATGTGTCGTATTTGTGATGCGGCGCTGGAGCTCCTACTATGATTTCCTCGTCTGAGGAGTCCGTAACCTCCGTAGTGGGTGTTTTTGTCTTTCGCCTCGCAGCCTTAGGTAGGCTTAGGTGTCGTTGATTGGTGGTTGTAGCTATTTCAGGAGCGCTGGTGGTGCTGTTATCGTTTGTAGACAGCACGTCTGCTAGCGCGGCTGCTGAGACTGTGATGGTAGGAGTGTTGGGAGCTGGAGAAGGAATTACCTCTGTTTGTGTCGCCCGGGTCATGGGCGGTTCTGGAGTCGGTGTTGAAGTTGACCGCACGGTCGTCCTGGTGGTAGTCTCCGGAGTGGTAGAGGAGGCAGTGAGATTTACGCTAGTGGCTATGATGGGGGCCAGGCCATTGTCTATGTATAATGCGTTCAGTTCACTAACAAAGCGCTGGTTGTCAGGTCCTGCAAGCCTTTCCGCTAGTTTAAGAAGACCAGGGATAATGCCTGCACGTGATGCAGGGGGCTGTGAAAGAGCCTGTGGGACCTTGGGTCCCCAATGAGAAGGCTGTGTCGCCTGCTGGGAGGAGCCACATGTTGGTAAGACCGGAAGTCTTCTGGTCGATTAGTGAGAGCTAAGGTGGTGGGTTGAACGCTTGGGGCTCTGGTCGAGGAGGTAGAAAGGTTGTTTCTCTTGGCTTCAACCTGGGCCTTGATGCTTTCCTGTCTGCGGGGCAGCGGTAGGAAATTGCAGGGTGATTGCCATCACAGAGCAAGCAGCGATGGACTGTTGCCTTGCATATGGAGTAGTGATGGTCCAGTGCGCACAGGCTGCACCTCTGGACAGGGTGCTGACATTTGTTGGTCGGGTGGGAGAGCTCGTAGCACTTAAAGCACTGCTGGATCTCATGGTATCGTTCCTTTTTTATTTGGTGGGTGGATTTTTAGGCCGAAGCAGTAGAATCCTTGTGTGGCAGCCTGGGTGGCCGCAGCTATGGTGGTGAACGTAATCTTCATTGATGTTTTGTCGGTGTTGCAGAACTCCAGGTTGAATACCGACAGGTTTGGATTTTCGTCCTCGATATTGACCATGATATGTTGAGGTCGCTCAGCGATCCACTGGCTGGTCCTGCTGGTAAAAACAGTTCTTCCGGCCAGGAACTGACGTGGGAAGTGAAGATGTAGGTGGTGCTCTTTGCGAAGAAGGACATCGTTAGTGAGGAGTTTTTCTAGCTCCTCTTCACATGAAAAGTAGAGCACGATATCTTCACCTTCCTGACTAATGTCAGCGGGTTTGAGGCCAGTTACGTCCTTCAGGACCTTTAAAATATTGCTTTTTCCGATAGCATGACCGTCAAGTGGAGTCGCTCTGACCTTAAGACGTTTGGGTCGCATTGTGACCCAACACTGCGCCTTGTGATGTGTTGGCGGGAGATGTCTCTCCCGTGTGAGATGTGTTTAAACAGCTTTGACTTTTTTTTTATACCTGCATTTGGGTGGGGTGACATGTTACAATGGTTTTGGATGAGGTGAAAACAAACTTTCAACACAACACAGAACACGAAACAATGGGTATAAGCTAAAGGGAAGAATAGAAGTAACTGCAGAGGGCCTATTGGCCCACATTTCTTGATGCTTCTGTATTGGAGCGGAGTCTTGAAGTGGGTAGCATATAATTGTGCGTTAATTGGCTGTTGATTGCTGGTGTTGACTTCTTAATGTGTAGTGCCTCGCAGATATCTAGCCGCCTGCTATCGCTGTATCTATCGATGATTTCCGTGTTTTTTGTTAAGACTTCTCTGGTGATGGTCTGGTTGTGGGAAGAGATTATATGTTCCTTGATAGAGCCCTGTTGCTTATGCATCGTTAATCGCCTGGAAAGAGATGTTGTTGTCTTGCTATATACTGATTCTTTGAGGCTTACAGTCCCCAAGTGGGCATTTGAAGCATAGACGACATTGGTCTCTTTCAAAGCGTTCTGCTTTGTGTCTGGAGAGTTTCTCATGAGTAGGTTGGCATTTTTCTTGGTTTTATAGTAAATCGTCAATTGTATCTTCTGTTTTTTGTCTGTAGGGATAACGTTTCTATTAACAATATCTTTCAGACCCTTTCCTCCGTTTATGGGCTGGGAAAGAAGTTCCTGTAAAATAGTCTAATAGCGGGTATAGGTGTTGTGTTAGTTGTCTCTTCAGAGGTTGCATGGCGTTTCACCTTCCTTCTTATGATGTCAGACATCATAAGAAGGAAGGTGAAACGCCATGCACCTCTGAAGAGACAACACATTACATTATGTTAGATGTTACATTAATGAATTGATTTATAGATAGAGCTAGTACATACAATGCCTAAAGCCACTATTACGCAATGCGTTTCGGGCTATATGTATAATATAAAATATATATATATATATATATATAATATATATTATATATATATATAATATATATATATATAATATATATATATGTGTGTGTGTGTGTGTGAGAAAGCTGCATGAACGCGCAAGCATATATCACTAAGAACGCTTTGACCTGGCCAGGATTCGAACCCATGCCGTCCAGGATCACCCCTAAACGTACACAGTACCGTGACCACCGCACCACTGATCGTCTCAGAAGATCATTGGTGCGGTGGTCACGATCGCACCAATGACGATAGACGATCATTGGTGCGGTGGTCACGGTACTGTGTACGTTTAGGGGTGATCCTGGACGGCATGGGTTCGAATCCTGGCCGGGTCAAAGAGTCTTAGTGATATATATATATATATATATATATATCTATATATATATATATATATATATATATATATATACTATATAAGATATATAATATATATATATATATATATATACATATATATATATCGTCCTAGTAGCCAGAACGCACTTCGGCCTACTATGAAGAAGTGAGTGCCCCCAAAGATATAAAGCCAGTGTTCTCAATGCTTATATTCGTCGAGCGCTTACCCACTACTCCGAATGGAGCAACGTGAGTAGAGAGTTTGAAAGAATAACTCAGGTATTGGTGAACAACGGATATAGCAACGCGGAAATAAACGCTGCTATAAGAAGACACTTTCTAGAAGACACAAGCATTACTCCTAACCAAAATATAGACCTGATCATATTCTACAAAACCAAGAAGACTTCCGAACTCCTTATCAAAAACAGCTCGAAGCCGACGGAGAACCCTCTACAGCAGTCAAGCGTTGTAGTTGTATACATGTACACTTGCCCCCACGAAGGATGTAACCTTCAATCTAAGTACATAGGTATGACGTCGACCAAGCTGACGAGGCGTTTGACTGCCATCTTCAATCCGGTGCCCCTAGGAATCACATGAGACAAGCCCATGACATCAACCTAACAAGAGAAATGTTGAACAAAAAATACCTGTATAATAGACAAA
>WNGS01164858.1:11017802-11034337 GCA_020271785.1 Procambarus virginalis
ACAACCACGTTCTTGCCTCCGGATCTCCCCCATACAACCACGTTCTTGCCTCCGGATCTCCCCATACAAACCACGTTCTTGCCTCCGGATCTCCCCCATACAACCACGTTCTTGCCTCCGGATCTCCCCCATACAACCACGTTCTTGCCTCCGGATCTCCCCCATACAACCACGTTCTTGCCTCCGGATCTCCCCCATACAACCCGTTCTCGCCTCCGGATCTCCCCCATACAACCACGTTCTTGCCTCTGGATCTCCCCCATACAACCACGTTCTTGCCTCGGATCTCCCCCATACAACCACGTTCTTGCCTCTGGATCTCCCCCATACAACCACGTTCTGCCTCCGGATCTCCCCCATACAACCACGTTCTGCCTCCGGATCTCCCCCATACAACCACGTTCTCGCCTCCGGATCTCCCCCATACAACCACGTTCTTGCCTCTGGATCTCCCCCATACAACCACGTTCTTGCCTCCGGATCTCCCCCATACAACCACGTTCTTGCCTCCGGATCTCCCCCATACAACCACGTTCTTGCCTCCGGATCTCCCCCATACAACCACGTTCTTGCCTCCGGATCTCCCCCATACAACCCGTTCTCGCCTCCGGATCTCCCCCATACAACCACATTCTCACCTCCGAATCTCCCCCATACAACCTCGTTCCCGTTTCTGAACTCCTAGAACACTTACCATTACAGAACACACAATAACTGTCGCAACTGCAAGAAAAATGACAGGTTGGATAATAAGAACCTTTCAAACAAGGGATGCCATACTAATGATGATACTTTTCTAGATGCCAGTGCTCTCTAGGGTGGAATATTGTACACTAACAGCCCCATTCAAAGCCTGAAAATTGCTAACCTGGAGAGTGGTTTACCAGTAGGCATGGCAGGATGTGCTAACCCCCCCCCCCCCCACTGAAATGCAGAGGTGAAATAGGTATGCTGAGAGAGAACTACCAGTATCACCATTAAAGGCCCAAGAATATTCAACACGGGAGAAAAAAAGGGAGAGCCCTTTTTATACATGCAAACTAGTAGAGGGGCTGGTCCCAAATCTGCACACAGAAATATCACACGAGACCAGGAGGCATGGCAGAATGTGCAGCATACCCCCGTTGAAAAGCAGAGATGCAACGGGTACTCTGAGAGAACTATCATCAGAGGCCCGAGACTGTTCAACACGCTTCCACTACACATAAGGGGCATAACTGGCCCACCCCCTCACAGTGTTCAAGAATGAACTCGATAAACATCTCCAAATCACTGATCAATCAAGCTGTGATTCATACATCACACTGCGAGCAGTCCCATCCCACAGCATGGTTAACCATAGGACCAACCAGGAGGCCTAGTCAGACCGGGCCGCAAGGACGTTGATCCTCAGAACCACTACAAAGGTAACCCGGTAGATGGGGTATGATGCTTTTAAATGTTCTTAGACTTTGTTTTATTGGATTGACTTACTATTTGTATTCTGTTTGACAAGAAATTAGATATACATGGTACTCTCGAGGAAATTTATAAAGCAGCCGGAAATGAATTGAAGCATATCTACACTGATGGTCCATGTAATCCAAACAATGGCAGGATTGGTTGAAATATTGAACTGCATTTGAAAGCCTTAGGAAAAACACAAGCAGAAAAACGAGTGATCGTCGCCGAAATCAAGAAGCAGTGGAGTACTAACCAATGGAATGGGTGATCATGTTCCTGTGTATTCCGTCCCATGTAGGAATTTGTGGAAATAAACAAGCAGATGTGCTGATTTCTGAGAGCACTGAAGGAGACCATATCAAATATGTCATACCCCCTAGATGCTTCTACAAGTTAGAAGCATTATCAGGCAACATTACTCACAAAACAATTGAGGAATGGAGGATAGACGAGCAAATCAAATCAGTGAATTTGTATGCCAGTACAATATGGTTGCAGCTCCCAATCCCAATCATTAATGGCGAAGGGGAGGTGGCCACGGGAGAGAATCAGTAATAGCGAGATTTCATCTTGGATACAAATACTCAGAGATTCCGAATGGAAACAACTGCTGAGCAACAGAGCTGTAGAATCTGAGGTGTGAGTGACAGACACCTCCTTGACAACTACCTGAGACTGTGCCCATCTAAGAGACATTAGAAATGTGTGAAGAATAAATCATACATTGTTTGTGTTAGGTACACAATATTTCAAATAAAGATAATGTTCTTAAAAAGATTCCCCCTGCACTGTGCATACACAGGATAATGTAAGCTTAGGGGACTGGAAAATGTTAATCTCCTTGTTTGGTAAACTGTTCACTTGAGACAGTTAAGCAAGTCCCAGATGTGTCTGGATACAAGTGGTAGGATGAACAATCCAGCTGATTTTCTTCCTATTGAGGATGTTGTACATGTACCTATGGTGGAATGTTCACGCAGTATGAGTGGCGCTGCGCAATTAACTCGCCCCTTTGGGCCAAAATAAAAAAAAAATATTAAAGCCACACCCAAAAACTCTAATTCAGTATCACTAAATGCTGGATTTCATCTGCCCTAACCTGTTGCTTACAACCTTAGGCACATTCATTTTATACAACTAAGTGAGTAGCTTCATATACATGATGAGCATGCAATAATTGATGGTGGATTTTATATTACACCCCACATTACAATTACAAGATTAAACCAAATAGTTCTTTACATTGAAAGAATTATTAAACATTACTGTATCTACACTGATCTCAGCCAGGCACTACAGGTCTGCCTGAGGGTGTCTACTGCAGGGGGGTGGAGAGCCAGTTACTGTCAGGTGTGGACACCTCTTGCCCACCCACCTTACCTTTGGAGTTACCTTGTTGTTTTTCTGGGGCTTAGCGTCCTCGTGGCCCGATCATCGACCAGGCCTCCTAGTTGCTGGACTGGTCAACCACACCCCACACCCTTCAACCTGCCCTCGTGCCCACCCACACAACCCCTTCAACCCTTCCTCCTGCCTACCCACATACCCCTTCAACTCGTCCTCGTGCCCACCCACACACTCCTTCAACCTGTCCTCCTGCCCACCCACACACCCCTTCAACCTGTCCTCCTGTCCACCCACACCCCCCTTCAACCCGCCCTCGTGCCCACTGACACACCCCCTTCAACCCACCCACACACCCCTTCAACCCGTCCTCGTGCCCACCGACACACCCCCTTCAACCCGTCCNTTGTTTACAGGACTATGACAATCTGATGTCTCAAAACAGACAAGTGTTAAAATGTAAGGAAAAAGTGTCTATAGACATTCTTAGTAAACAGGCAAGCAGTGAGTCACAAACAGGTCCTAGTGGTATACCTGCACAATGAGTGAGTGAGTGAGTGAGTAAGCGAGTTCACACCCCAGAATATCATCACTGTGATGTTATAATGGAAGGGGACCCCCCCCTTCCAAACACTAAACCTCTCCTCCCCCCCCTCTCCTCATCATCTTCCATACACTAACAAGAGCAGTTACAGCCCCGCTTTTGTGCCAGGTAAGTCCACTACGGGCTCACCATAGCCTGTGCTACTTGGAACTTTTTCTTCTGAGTTGCTGAATCTAAAACAACAACAAACCAACAGAGTCCCCATAAAGCTAAGTATAGCAAAAAAAAAAAAAAAATAGTAGTAGTTTCTGTATAAAATGTATTTTAAGTTAATATTTTTAGGTGTGTGGAACGGATTAATTCAATTTACATTACTGTATTTCTTATGGGAAAATTTATTTCGGTTTACGAATTTTTGGGCGGACCATCTCTTGGAACTATTAAATTTGTAACCTGTGCCATTGTTAGCACTTGGAAGGGATAAGGATTTGGGGTGGGACGGGAGGGTGAGGGGGGGGGGAAAGAAAGTGCCCAACCACTTGGATAGTCGGGGATTGAACGCAGACCTGTTTTGAAGCGCGACTGTCGCTCTACCCTCCAATCTAAGTGGTTGAGCTCAATGTAATTGGAGTTGTGACTGTTTGTGCTTGTGGCAATTGTTTTCCCATATTTTTATTAGTTGTGTTAATGGTTAAGGTGTTTTTTTGTGCTATTAAGGTTTGTAGCATTGGTTATGGTTTTAGTTTTGTTATTAATAATACCTCTGGTTATTGTAGTGGTTTGGTGATGGTGGTTTGAGGATGTGGTGTGGTGGTTTGAGGATGTGATGGAGAGTAACAGACAGGATTGACACTGATCAGATAACAGTACATGATGGAGGGTGGATCCGACAAAGACTTGCTAGTTGTCTATTTACAAATGTTTACAATCATTCACAATTTAGCCAGATGGCTGAAAATAAATACAGTACAGTTAATTACACAACATTAGCAATTCTGTAATCCTTTGGCTGATAAAGCTTACACTACCCAACACAAAATTATCATTTACTGTAGTGCCAAGACATTTGTTTATTTTAATAGAAAAAATTTGCAAACTGAGAGGTTTGACAAACATCTCACAATCTTGAAAATTGCAAAGAAATTTCCCAGTATGTGCAGCCATATGGTGGCTATAGTCCAAACGGTACTTTCATAGCACTAAAGACCCCTTCTCAGCAGAACATTTCAGTACCTTGCCTGGCAGTTACCTTGCATTGGTTCAGAGGATCAACGTCTGCATGGTCCAATATCTGACCAAGTCTCCTGGTTGGTAATTGGTACACCAGGCTGTTAAACACACCGGCTTGCAGCTTGATGCATGATTCACAGCCTGGTTGATCAGGTATTCTTTGGAGGTGTTTATTTGCCTCTTCTAAAAACCATGATTAGTTGGACAGCTATGCCCCTATGTTTAGAGAGAGGGACTTTAAAAGATTTTGGACCCTTGATGTTGATAGAATTCTAAGTACAGTGGCACCTCGACATACGATTGCCCCTATTTACGATAATTTCGAGTTACGATGTAAATTTCATCGAAAAATGTGACTTGACATCCGATGGTGTCGTCGACTTTCGATATTTGTTGGTACACGTTCGGGTCGACCGAGCGCGTGGTTCCCAGTCACGCGGTCGATCTGCCTTAGTTTACTACAGCTGCCCGCTTAGTGACGATCGCACCTATAAGAAAGTCCGCTTTTGTGGTGATTTTTTGCATTTTGAACATTAAAGTAATTATTATATATCACGCAATGAGTCCCAGGAAAAGTCAGTGGTAAGACTCAACATATGAAAACCCATGTAAGGATGACCATAGAGCAGAAACAAGAGTACAGAACATCTCTTCCTTAACAATTAAGAAAATGTGTGCAGCATGGGAAGAATTGCAAACCTTTGCTGAAACGACTCGCCCAAATCAAGCTGCAGTAGGTCGTTGCCTTAACCTATTCAATGACACTGTGATGCATCTTTTCCAGACAAGTGTTAAAACGAAAGGAAAAACAATGTCTCTTGACAAATTTGTAGTGAGACAAACAAACACTGAACCAAAACCAGGTCCTAGTGTTGTTCATGCAAAACATAGGAGAGAGAGTACCCTAGAGAAAACATCACTGCCTGATGTGATAATGGAAGGGGACTCCCCTTCCAAACAGTAACAACTCTCCTCCTCCCCCCTCATCACCATCTTCCATATGCCATCAAGAGCCCTCCATAAAGGTAAGAGAAACTTAGGTACTGGTTGATACCTGGTTGATGGGGTTCTGGGAGTTCTTCTACTCACCAAGCCCGGCCCGAGGCCAGGCTCGACTTGTGAGACTACTGTATTGTAGTTATGTGAGACTACTGTATTGTAGTTAGAAAAAAAAACATTGTATTCAGTATAAAATGTATTTGTATGTTAATATTTTGGAGGGTGGGGAACGGATTAATTCAATTCCCTTTATTTCTTATGAGAAAAATCGCTTCGACTTACAATCCGTCTCTGGGAACGGATTAGCATCGTAAGTCAAGGCCCATTGTACTGTACTTAATGCACTTTAGCTTTTCAATATTTTGCACTTCCTGCCGTGACCATCAGTCTCACGTGGTGTTACTGTATTTGTGTGCAGATTTGGAACCAGTATACCTGGAGCATACTTGGAGAGGGTTCCAGTTCTTATACTCCCCAAGCCCGGTCTGCAGCCAGGCTCGACTTGTGATAACTTGGTCCAATAGGCTGTTGCTTGGAGCGGCCCGCAAGCCCACATATCCACTACAACCCAGTTGGTCCGACACTTCTTGCTAAAACCTATCTAAATGCTTCTTGAAGACATCAACCTTTATTTTGGCAATATTTATTTAAGGCTATTTAACAGCTGTAGCCCTCTGATGTTCAGAAACTGCTCTCTGACTGTGCCTATGGCACCTCTACTCCTCATTGGTTTTATTCTGTATTACTTTCTGTAACTTTTGCACTAGTATGTAATTCTATCGTCCAAATTTAGGACTTGACCCTCCAATATCTTTCATGCATATATATTATTTGATACCTCTCTCATCTCCTTTCCAAAGAGTACATTTTGAGAGCTCTAAGAGGGTGCCAATAATTGAGGTGTTTTATCGTGTGTATGAGTGCCACATGTCTATGGCTACTTCAAAGTCCAATGGGGTTAGGGTATCATCTGATATATGGTTCAATGTTGGTGTCACTTTCATATCATTTACATCACTAGCGCTCTTCCGCCTGAGTACAGCTCGGTGCTCGCTTCCCTTTTCAGATAAGATGTCTGAAATAGAGGGAATAGTACAGAGAACATACTGTATATGGCACACATTGATGTGATAAAGCCCAAATTAATGAGATCATATCAAAGGTTTCAAAATGTGCTCTCTAGAAAGGAGGCAATAGCAGTATCAAATAATATAGACTGTACATGAAAGGTACTGGAAGCCCAGGTCCCAAATTTGCACAGTAAACTAACATATTGGAGTAAATGATAGGGAAGGAAATGCAGAATAGATCCAGTGAGAGGTAGAGGTGCTACAGGCACATTCAGAGATCACTGTCTTAATCCTTAGACCACGCATATTACTGCATATATGGGGCCTGGTAGCAAAAAATATTTGAATTATGTAAAAATAACTTAAAAATGTTAAACAAATCTACTTTTTAGCTTCAGTGTCATGAAACTTTCATCAAAATATTTTCAGAAATTGATTTTAGACAAATTTTTGAAAAATGGGAACGTTTTGTTAAGAAGAACAGCTGCTAATAACTGGAACTGAAGGATTATGCAGTAAGAGAGATGCAAGCACCTGTCCGACGCTAAAGAAAAAGAACAATAGTAGTAAGAAGTGTCCACAAAGTGTATATGCAGTTGGTGCCTTTATATCATTGCTGAGTAATACATAATAACACAAATAATAATGAATAACTATGTTAATATGATCTATTTTGTTATACATCATAAATACATTGTCCAATGTTAATATAAGATACTTTCATCAATGTCCCAAAAATATTTTTTTTAATGGAATTTTTTTTTTGCCTTTGTTTATTATCTGATTTTGTAACCTTTACATCCTGGAGAATGCATGTTTCCATAACTATGTGTAGATAGAATGAAATTGGTCAACAAATAAATCAGTCAACTCGCAATACTTGGGACTTAATTTTGTTTGGCTGATTTTTCTCTTATTTCAAGCTATTTTCTTTGTCTCTTTAGGTTGTTTTGATGATTAGGGACAATATTAGGGCCTCACTTATAATAGTATACCCTAAATATATCCCCTGAATCGTTATAATTATCCCTATATTTTATGTTTTATGAGGGTTATTTTTTCTTGACTTCATTTCAACACATATTGACCTACAACTTTCACATATTCGAGTACGAATGCCAAACATTGTGTATTAAAACATACAATTAAATTAACGAAATAAAATACCTTTATTCAGTGTTGATAACTTCAAATACAATTACAGTATTTCTGAAACTAGAGTTTCAACTTTGAGTGGCTTCTAAAATTCCAGTTTTTGACCGATTCTCATTATTTTGAGATATGTGCTCAGCTGTCTGTTCTACAATCCCTTTAGAATGGATTTTTCATAAACTTTATACAATTGGAGTGATAATTTTTTTTGGTCTAAATTTGCCACATATTTCAAATGCCCAATTTTTTTTTCAGTAAACTATACTGAAAACCTATATTCTAATTTGATGAAAATGAAGATCATATGCTATTCTGAGAGAATAACAACATTAAACAAACAATTGGTGATATCTCCCCATCCCTCTACCTCCCCCATCCTTTCCAAGCCCTTTGGACATCAAAGCTAAAGTTGGTGATAGTTCATATATTTTTATTCTGAATTGAAAATCTGAAGTTTTCAATATTCAATTTAAAAATTAATTTTCATTTTCTTGTTTCTCACATTACGCTGTGATCATTTAGACAAAGTTGGAGCATTTTTGCCTAGATGATTATGAAAAAAAAAATGGAAAGTGTTTGTGCAAGTTTTAAAAACTTACGTTAAATTATTTTTTGTTAAATCATACATGTATTGCGCAGTCTACAGGTTAATTAACATCAGAGGTTCAGATGTTCAACACCCTCCCAGCAAGCATTTGAAATATTGCTAGAACGAAGGTGGATGCCTCCTACTTACGCACGCCCTGTTACTCAACTCCAAGCTATTGCTTTGAAAATCGATGAAATTCCGCCACAATGGCGAATATAGTCATTTTGAAGTTGGGAGGCATGCACACACTTAACAAACATGTTTCTTTCCCACTGCTTCTCCACAACTTTTATACCAAACCTGTTAAGAGGCACTTGGATAGGTTCTTGCAAGAAGTGCTGGACCAACTCGGCTGTAGTGGATATATGGACCTGCAGGCTGCTCCAAGCAACAGCCTGTTGGACCAAGTTATCAAAAGTCAAGCCATGCCCAGGTTGGGCTTGGGGAGTAGGATAACTCCCAGAACCTACTCCAGGTATACCTGCCAGAAAAGTATGAAAATTATGTATGTTTTCTTTTTGCAACAAGAGAGACCGATAATAAGCACATTTCCATATTTTTTACTCGTGACAAAAATAAGGAATGCTGAAATTTCTATAAACATCAGTATATTTAGCACTATCATGCATAATCTGCAATCAACGAGCAGCCGCATCCAACAGCCTGGTTGACCAGTCCAGCAATGAGGAGGCCTGGTCGAGGGGACGCTAAGCCTCGAAATCATCTCAAGGTAACCTCAAGGTAAAATAATGTACATTTTATTTTGCATCTATACTCAAGCACATTCATTTGCAAATATTTTGGTGCCAAATTTAGTTATAACCCAAAAACCAAGATAAAAAATTAGTCAGTATGAACATCTTAGGTATCGCTGCGCAGAACTTTCAGATACCCAGAACATTTACGGTCAAGTAAACACAGACTGGTCTGAACACCAGTGTTAACATTAGGTTTCTTATCTTAAATTTTTATTTACTAAGTATTATACTTTTTGCATTTATTATCATCTAATTTTTTGCATTTCTTAAAGTGTTTAATCATGTCCTTTATGTTCCTGGTTCATTTTTAGTGTTGGTCCCACTTGCCTTAAATTACTGTATTACTATGTTAACATAAATTACTATGTTCTGTTATGTTCCAAAGGAAATGTTATGATAAGAGTCCAGTTGCTTTTCTAAGCTATGCCTTTTATTTCCAAAGATGTAAATAAACTACTGTACTATTGCTACAACTACTGGCTCCATATTGTAACATTGTGACAGTCTATGCCTGTCATCTTTAAATACTGTATCACCTTTTCTTGCCTACATTTGTTATTTTCTATGAACGTTCTCATTTTGTTAGCTTACGTCTTCTTTACTATTAAGTGTTTTACACCCTCCTGGTTGGTACCTGGTTGATGGGGTTCTGGAAGTTGTTCTACTCCCTAAGCCCGGACCGAGGCCAGGTGTGACTTGTAAGAGCTTGGTCCATTAGGGTGCTGCTTGCAGCGGCCCGCAGGCCCACATACCCACCGCTGCCCGGTTGGTCCGGCACTCCTTGGAGGAAACTATCTAGTTTCCTCTTGAAGATGTCCACAGTTGTTCCGGCAATATTTCTTATGTTGGCTGGGAGGATGTTGAACAACCGTGGACCTCTGATGCTTATACAGTTCTCTCTAATTGTGCCTATGGCACCCCTGCTCTTCACTGGTTCTATTCTGCATTTTCTTCCATATCATTCACTCCAGTATGTTGTTATTTTACTGTGCTTTCATTAATGTAGTACATTCGGAGAGCTTTGAGACGATCCCAATAATTAGATGCTTTATCTCGTTTATGTATCCCGTATATGTTCTCTGTACTTCCTCTATTTCAGCAATCTCTCCTGCTCTGAATGGGGAAGTGAGTACTGAGCAATACTCAAGATGGGACAGCACAAGTGATTTGAAGAGTACAACCATTGGGATGGAATCCCTGGATTTGAAAGTTCTCGTAGTCCATCCTATCATTTTCCTGCCTGCCGCAATATTTGCTTGGTTATGCTCCCTAAAATTTAGGTCATCAGATATCATTATTCCCAGGTCCCTCATTATTCCCTCACACCTTTAGTTAAATTTATTTGTTTATTTATTTTATGTTTGGCAGGAAATGCTTTGTGTAATAGTGCTTCATTAGTATGTGTAACTCCTGTCCCTACAATTGTACAGTACTGGTATGTTCTTTGTACACACATTTTTAACTAGATAAATATTGAATTGAATTGAATTAGGAGGAGTCCCTGCAGTAATGCTGTTAGCTCATTATAGGCAATGCCCATCTGGATTAAACCCAAGCCCTCATGTCTCTATCTCGCCTAATTAAATATATCATTTACCTCCGTGATGTTGGCTGTAAACGGGTCAGGGTCGCCAGAATTCAAAAGGGTACAGGGTGCCAGTCACATTCAATAATTTGCCTGTACTCGCATAAAACAATTCTTCGACATCGTCAAAGGTCTCTCAAGCCAACGGCCCTTTATCTTTAAGTAATTCACTTTAAGTTTATTTTTAAGTAATTTACACCTCTTAAATTCCTCTCAATGGCAACCACCCACACATTAGACAATTATATTTTTTGATAAAACACACACACACAGACAGAGGCAAAGACAGTAGATGGATGGACAGATGCGGAGATGGATGGATGGATAGATGCACAGATGAATGGAGAGATAAATGCATGAACAGAGAGATGATTAATACAGGAATAGATGGATAGTAGGCCAGATGGATGGACAGGTGAATGTGAGAGAGACTCAGGAAATGCTAGGTACCCCCCCCCCCATCTTAGTTCACTGTAAGTCAAGGATTACAAAACACTTACAGTACTGTATTTGAAATTCATCCTCTTGAGGGATGGGAACTACATGGAGAAAGCACCAAGCCTTTACAACTATACAGAACTTGGAAGGTGTCAGGAAAAATTATTTGGGATGGGACTGGGAGATGGAATGATGCCCAACTCATTAACACTTTAGCGCTTTCGGCGCAGCGTAAAAAACGAGCGCGAACCTGTGCTTTTGGCGTCGCGCGCTTAAGCGGTAGGAGCGAAAAGTGTATACTCTTTTTACTGTCATGACACTAATTGTAGACCTACGTATTTAAATTTGGTATCACTGTGTTCGCAATAGAATTCTCTATAAGAACATACATATAAAATACTGCCAAACAGAAACTGTTTGAAACAGTTCAAACAGAAACAGAAGCTCTCGCCAAACTGTTTGGCGAGAGCGCCAAACAGCAACAAATGTTTCCACTCTCTTAATGATTGCGATGACCACATTTATCCTACATCATTGATTATGGTATCATTGGAACCGCAATAAAATTCTCTATACGGACATATGCATATAAATATAGAATCAATGTCGCAACCAACCCAAAAGACGGTTGGAAGTGGCTGAAGTGTTACCCGCGGCGGCATATCGGCGCCATACAATTGTTATACCAAGATGAATCACTGCCATGCCGTTTTCTTTAATAAGCTCTTTGGTTATTAGAAAGAACGTAAATTTCATGGTGAACATTTTGAGACTAACTAAAATAAAATCGCATAATAAATAAAATTTATATAATTATTTAACCATTGGACGCCAGCCAGCGTCCAGAGGGCAGAATCAGGTGAAAAAGATTGGACGCTAACGGGCGTCCGCTAAGCGCGAAAGTGTTAACATTTTACTCTTAACCAAATTTTAAATATTGTAGGTTGGAAAGTGGGTCTTGCTACTGTATATTAATACCATCTAATCATACACCTAAATTTACGAGAGAAGTTACCAAAGAATTTTTAATGGTGTATATTGTATTTTTAATTACAGTACAGTGGCACCTTGACTTACGACTGCCCCTACTTACGGTAATTTCGAGTTACGATGTAAATGTCATAAAAAAATGAGACTTGACATCCGATGGTGTTGTCGACTTCCGATATTTGTTGGTACACGTTCGGGTCGACAGAGCTCGTGGTTCCCGGTCACACGGTCCGACCTACCTCGGTTTACTACAGCTGCCTGCTTAGTGACGATTGCACCTATAAGAAATTCCGTGTTGTGGTGATTTTTTGCATTTTGAACATTAAAGTAATTATTATATATCACACCATGAGTCCCAGGAAAGTAAGGCTCAACATATGAGATCCCATGTAAGAATGACCATAGAGGAGAAACAAGAGATCATTCGTAAATATGAAGATGGTGTGCGGGTTGTTGAACTGGCTAGGCAGTACAACAAATCTCAGTCAACGATATCCACTATACTGGCTAAGAAAAAGGACATTATGGGTGCTAAAGAAGCAAAAGGCGTATCAATAATCACGAAACATAGAACACAAACACTTGAAGGTGTTGAACAGTTATTATTAATTTGGATACACAACAAGGAGTTAGCGGGTGATAGCGTTTCAGAGGCCATCATTTGTGATAAGGCAAGAAAACTGCATGAAGACCTTTTAAAAAAAAACCCTGGAACGAGTGATGCAAAAGTGAAAGAGTTTAAGGCGAGCAAGGGATGGTTTGAGAAATTTAGAAAAAGAAGTGGAAGTCATAGTGTTGTGAGGCATGGGGAGGCTGAAAGCTCAGACAAACCAGCGGTTGAAAGATTCATTGGCAAATTTAAAGATTTTGTGCAGTGAGGCATACCTACCACAACAAGTGTTTGTGACGAGACAGGGCTATTCTGGAAAAGATTGCCAAAGAAAACATACATTACCAAGGAGGAGAAGTCATTGCCTGGACACAAGCCTATGAAAGATCGGTTTACTCTTGTGTTGTGTGGTAATGCGAGTGGCGATTTGACAGCTGAGGAAATTTCTTCAGGGGAGGATGTGCCAGTACAGAATGTCTCTTCAACAATTAAGAAAATGTGTGCAGCATGGGAAGAATTGCAAACCTTTCGTGAAACGACTCGCCCAAATCAAGCTGCAGTAGGTCGTTGCATTAACCTATTCAATGACACTGTGATGCATCATTACAGACAAATGTTAAAACGAAGGGAAAAACAAATGTCTCTTGACAAATTTGTAGTAAGACAAGCACTGAACCACAACCAGGTCCTAGTGGTATTCAGGCAAAACGTAGGAGAGAGAGTACCCCAGAGAAAACATCACTGCCTGATGTGATAATGGAAGGGGACTCCCCTTCCAAACAGTAACAACTCTCCTCCTCCCCCCTCATCACCATCTTCCATACGCCATCAAGAGCCCTCCATAAAGGTAAGATAAACTTTGGTACTGTATTGTAGTTAGAAAAAAACATTGTATTCAGTATAAAATGTATTTGTATGTCAATATTTGGAGGGTGGGGATTCGTCTCTGGGAACGGATTAGCATCGTAAGTCAAGGCCCCATAGTATAATGAATATTTTACATTTACACAAGGGGAAACTACATTTGGAACCTTTAAAGAACATAATGAAGGTCAGTGCTACAAAGCAAATTTGCACTTATACACCAACCAGCAAATAAAAATTTGGCTCAACCGTATTATCCTCTGAGTAATATAGTGATAATGAGTTTTATTTATTATTACCCAGTTTAATAAAAATGATTTACATATGGTTATAACATACAGTATTCAAAGTATATGGATATAAAGGAGACACCCTATGCCCATGAAATTTTTTTGCCATTGTTTTAAATAGATTACCATGTACTGTATCAAGTTTCTTTTTTATTACAAGCTATGCAATTATCACAATCACAATCTGGTACAGTATTTCCCGCTGGTGTTTTAATCTATTTCTGAGAAACATTACTAGAGAGAAGAGCAGCAAAAGGAAGGTGAAACAAAGGAAGAGCAGCAAAGGAAGCGTATAGCGTTTTATCTGAAACGCTATGCGTGTTAGTGGCTTTGCAATTATGTGAAAATATCAATATTATGTACTCTCACAAACCAACTGAATCTTCATGAAAATAAAAGAAATGCATAAATAAATAAATAAATAGGAGTGAGATGCAAGACACTTCCTTTGAGCTATGCCAGGAACAGATTTATGTGCAAAATAGGCATACCCACCATAATACATTGGATGCCTATATACAATACTCACTATTTTTGTCAATTGGTAAATATTCTACACATTGTATAAACTAAAGTAAAACAGAAAACATGTAAACCATCAAACACTATCATCATAAAGCTCTCTCTACCCTACAAGGCAAGTCTGAATATTGCGTTGCAAGAGTCCACTGACTAAATGAGCTCACCTCCCCTCCCCCCACTCACCCAGCAGCTTCCTAATGTGCACGAACACAAAGATCTGGACTTTTTGTTTTTGTGCATAGGCAGAGATGTATCTATGATGACAGCTGCACTTTAGGGTTTAAAAAAGACTGGTATATGAAATTTAATGAGAATGAAACCACAAAATTATTTACAGTTTACTTCTACAGTATTTTGAAAGTTGGCAACCTCTAAGAAATGTTTCTAAGCTACCAATCACAATTTTGTTTCATAATATCAAGCCTCAAATTTTAATATACTGTACTGTACTCAACCATGGCTTTAATACCTAAATCAATACTGATATCGATAGGTAAAAAATATTTCTTACACTATATGAAACATTTGCATAAGCTACAATGTAGTACAGTACAGTATGTACAGTATTTTTTATCAATTAATGAGCAAGGGTAAGCAAAATATGCCAATAGCCTGTGGAAGCCCTTTAAGATACTGTAATTATCAATGGTTAGGAAGGATTGCCAATTGTCATTAGTTTGGAAAATAATTGGCCAGTTTTAAAATTTTGAATCCAGGCTAGGTTATTTCATTCAATTTTATTTTATCTTAAGCGTGCATTTCGAGTATTTATTTTTTTGCTGGGGAGGAGGATTGCACAGCATTTTATCTTACATTTTTATTTTTATTATATTTTTTTTTTTTTTTTGAGATATATACAAGAGTTGTAACATTCTTGTACAGCCACTAGTACGCGTAGCGTTTCGGGCAGGTCCCTGGAATACGATCCCCAGCCGCGAAGAATCGTTTTTTCATCCAAGTACACATTTTACTGTTGCGTTAAACAGAGGCTACAGTTAAGGAATTGTGCCCAGTAAATCCTCCCCGGCCAGGATACGAACCCATGACATAGCCTGGTTGATACCTGGTTGATACCTGGTTGATGGGGTTCTGGGAGTTCTTCTACTCCCCAAGCCCGGCCCGAGGCCAGGCTCGACTTGTGAGAGTTTGATCCACCAGGCTGTTGCTTGGAGCGGCCCGCAGAGCCACATACCCACCACAGCCCGGCTGATCCGGGACTTCTCTTAGGAAACAGTCCAGTTTTCTCTTGAAGATGTCCACGGTTGTTCCGGCAATATTTCTTATAGTCGCTGGGAGGACGTTGAACAACCGCGGACCTCTGATGTTCTACAGTGTTCTCTGATTGTGCCTATGGCACCTCTGCTCTTCACTGGTTCAATCTTGCATTTTCTTCCATATCGTTCACTCCAGTACGTTGTTATTTTACTGTGTAGATTTGGGACCTGGCCCTCCAGTATTTTCCACGTGTATATTATTTGGTATATATTTCCAAATATATTACCAATATATTTGGTATTGTATATTTCCACGTGTATATTATTTTCACGTGTATATTACTCGTCTCCTTTCTAGAGAGTACATTTGGAGAGCTTTGAGACGATCCCAATAATTTAGGTGTTTTATCTCGTCTATGCGTGCCGTATATGTTCTCTGTATTCCCTCTATTTCAGCAATCTCTCCTGCTCTGAAGGGGGAAGTGAGTACTGAGCAGTATTCGAGACGGGACAACACAAGTGACTTGAAGAGTACAACCATTGTGATGGGATCCCTGGATTTGAAAGTTCTCGTAATCCATCCGATCATTTTTTGGCTGATGCGATATTGCTTGGTTATGCTCCCTAAACGTTAGATCGTCGGACATCATATTCCCAAATCCTTGACATGCTGTTTTTCTACTATGGGAAGATTGATTGTGTTTGTACCCTGTATTATGTTTCAGATCTCATTTTTGCCGTACCTGAGTACATGAAATTTATCACTGTTAAACATCTATTATTTTCTGCTGCAATCGAAACTTTGTTGACATCGTTTGTAGTTTTTCAATGTCTTCAGCAGAGGAATTTTCATGCTGATTTTGTGTCATCTGCGAAGGATGACACGAAGCTGT
>WNGS01164858.1:11042799-11055067 GCA_020271785.1 Procambarus virginalis
TGTGTGTGTCTGTGTGTGTGTGTGTTTGTGTTTGTGTGTGTCTGTGTGTGTGTGTTTTGTTGTTGTGTGTGTCTGTGTGTCTGTGTTTTGTGTGCGTTTGTTTGTGTGTGTGTGTGTGTGTGTGTGTGTGTGTGTGTGTGTGTGTGTGTGTGTGTGTGTGTGTGTGTGTGTGTGTGTGTGTGTGTGTGTTTGTGTGTGTGTCTGTGTGTGTGTTTTGTGTGTGTACTCACCTATTTGTACTCACCTATTTGTGCTTGCAGGATCGAGCAGTTGACTCTTGGATCCCGCCTTTCCAGCCATCGGTTGTTTACAGCAATGACTCCTGTCCTATTTCCCTATCATACCTAGTCTTAAAAGTATGAATAGTATTTGCTTCCACGACCTGTTCCCCGATTGCAAGGCCATTGGGGTCAATGCCTTTCAGCAGGACTGGTCGAGGTAGGGGTTCCAGTACAGTACAGGTCCATGATGAGGTCCACCTCGGGGCACCCGAACGTCTGGCAGAGCCAACGGAAGGAGTCGGCAGAGGGGAATGAAACGAGACAGGCCATAGGCCAAGACGTGGACACTCCCCGCACCAGGAGAGTCAAACCTCGAGAACTCAGCAGACGAGTCACCCACAGCGACCAGCACCAAAGAGCCAAGGACCGTATCGAACCCCCCTCGATTCTGGCAATGAACCACCAATGAGCAGTCTGAATGAAGCCAGAGCGTCGATCCGCTGGACAACCCGAACCCTCCGAAGCACAAACCACTGCTGCGAACTCCCACACCGTGCTGTTGACCCAACGGAAGGACGGACCCCACCGCCCCTGGCCTGCTCGTTGAGTACTGGTCACAAAGCCCCAGCTGAGAGAAGACACGTCTGTGAACACATCGAGCGAGGGCTCGGCAGGCACCAAGGCGCTGAACCCCGAAAAACCCGAAGAGGAAGCCGGCGAAGCAAGGCCCCCGGGGGTCAAACCCAGCGATCGCGAGAAAGGTGGAAGGGACGTCCCTGAAGGAACCAGAACAGCAGACGAAGCCAAATCCAACCCGGCGGGTAGACCATCATAGCGAAGTTCAGACTCCCGCACAAACCCTCAAGCCCCACAGAAACAGGCGCAAGCGGAACCTCGTGTGCCTTGCGCGGCAGCGGCGCAGCGACATGTGACGTCATACTAGTTTGTTAAGTTTCTTTTTGAGGAGTTCTATCCACGTGTCCGGCTTTTGGTAGCAATTTTCACCAGAATAGGGGTTTGTTATGGGACGCTTACCTTTCCGGATGCCTGACCCGGCCGATGGCAGACATAGAATGCTTCCAATGACATGGGAGTTTCTATAGGCCATTGCTCCCCATGCCTCTCTGAGGGGGCCCAGGTTCTGGCTCGTGGTCCCCAGTAGGCCCACAGAATTCCAAACACACAACTGAAGTCAACATCTGACATTACCTTATCAGCCTGGATAAGCTCCAGGGAGCCGAAGGGGCTCCCCCCCCCAGAAAATCCTAGTTTCATCTGCAAAGGATGATACGGTACTATAGTTTGTGTCCATGTCTATGTCCAATATGAGGAGAAAACATACTGAAGCAAGCTTGGTACTCTGTGGGATTGAGCTCTTCATGGTTGATGGGTCCAGATTTTATTTTGTTCACTATTACACATTGGGTTCTGTTAGTCAGAAAAATGGAGATCCATCTGCCTATTTTTCCAGCAATTCCTTTTGAACGCATTTTGTGTGCAACATCACCATGGTTACATTTGTCGAAGGCTTTTGCGAAATCTGTATAAATTACATCAGCGTTTTGCTTGTCTTCCATGGCATCTAAGGCCATGTCATAGTAGTCCAGCAACTGTGATAGGCAAGAGTGCCCTGTTTTGAACACCATGTTGTCCAGGGTTATGGAGATGCTGTGATTCCATGTATTTTCTGATCTTACTTCTTAGCACTCTTTCAAAGACTTTAAGGATATGTAATGTTAGTGATATCCGTCCATAATTTGTTGCCTCTGCCTTATTTCCTCCTTCATGAAATGGTGCTACCTCTGCAGTTTTTATTGTCAGGGATAACACCAGTCTGTAGCCTGTCTCCAAAGAATGTGAAGGGCTTGCGACAGTGGGTTTTTACAGTTCTTGATGAACATAGTTTCAACAATCAGGGCCTGGTGCAGAGTGCCTATATCTGATATATTATTTGATGTTGGTATTAAAACCATGAAAAAGTCGTTGGGGTTATCAATCTTCAGTGTGTTTAGTGGCTCACTGAAAACAGAATCGTACCGATTCCTCAGTATATCGCTCATTTCTTTGATGTCATCAGTGGAAGTTCCAGCTCCCTTTCGCAGGGGGCCGATACTAAAGGTAGTTTTTTTTATATTGATTTTGCACAGGAGAAAAAAATATTTCAAATTTCTCTCTATTTCAATGATGGTCTCTCGGTCTCTCTCCCCCTCTCTCGGTCTCTCTCTCCCCCTCGGTCTCTCGGCCTCTCTCCCTCGGTCTCTTGGCCTCTCTCCCTCGGTCTCTCGGCCTCTCTCGCTCTCTCTCTCGGCCTCTCTCTCTCTCTCTCGGTCTCTCTCTCTCTCGGTCTCTCTCTCTCGGTCTCTCTCTCTCTCGGTCTCTCTCTCTCTCTCGGTCTCTCTCTCTCTCTCTCTCAGTCTCTCTCCTTACCTTGAGGATACCTTGAGGTGCTTCCGGGGCTTATCGTCCCCGCGGCCCGGTCATCGACCAGGCCTCCTGGTTGCTGGACTGATCAACCAGGCTGTTGGACGCGGCTGCTCGCAGCCTGACGTATGAGTCACAGCCTGGTTGATCAGGTATCCTTTGGAGGTGCTTATCCAGTTCTCTCTTGAACACTGTGAGGGGTTTGCCAGTTATGTCCCTTATGTGTAGTGGAAGCGTGTTGAACAGTCTCGGGCCTCTGATGTTGATAGAGTTCTCTCTCAGAGTACCAGTTGCACCTCTGCTTTTCAACGGGGGTATTCTGCACATCCTGCCATGTCTTCTGGTCTCATGTGATGTTATTTCTGTGTGCAGGTTTGGGACCAGCCCCTCTAATATTTTCCACGTGTAAATTATTATGTATCTCTCCCGCCTGCGCTCAAGGGAATACAGATTTAGGCTCTTTAGTCGGTCCCAATAGTTTAGATGTTTTACCGAGTGGATTCTAGCAGTAAAGGATCTCTGCACGCTCTCCAGGTCAGCAATTTCACCCGCAGTGAAAGGGGCTGTCATTGTGCAGCAGTACTCCACTCTAGAGAGCACAAGCGTTTTGAAAAGTGTCATCATCGGTATAGCATCTCTAGTGTGAAAAGTTCTTGTTATCCAACCTGTCATTTTTCTTGCAGTTGTGACGGCTACTTTATTGTGTTCTTTAAAGGTAAGGTCTTCCGACATGAGTACACCCAGATCCTTTACATTGCCTTTTCGTTCTATGTTATGATTTGCCTGAGTTTTGTACGTGGTTTCAGTTTTTATATTTTCATTTTTTCCATAGCGCATGAGCTGGAACTTGTCTTCGTTAAACACCATATTATTTTCTGTAGCCCATAGAAAGACCTGATCTACATCTGACTGGAGGTTCGCCGTGTCCTCTATGTTGCCTACTCTCATGAAGATCCTAGTGTCATCTGCAAAGGATGATACAGTGCTATAGGTTGTGTTCTTGTCTATGTCCGATATAAGGATGAGAAAAAGTACTGGAGCAAGCACAGTACCCTGGGGGACTGAGCTCTTAACGGTTGACGGGTTGGATTTTATTTTGTTGACTATTACACATTGGGTTCTGTTGGTCAGGAAATTGTAGATCCATCTGCCTACTTTTCCGGTAATTCCTTTTGAGCGCATTTTATGGGCAATAACACCATGGTCACATTTATCAAAAGCTTTTGCAAAATCTGTGTAAATTACATCAGCGTTTTGTTTGTCTTCCATAGCATCTAATGCCATATCATAGTGGTCCAGCAACTGCGACAGGCAAGAGCGCCCTGTTCTGAAACCATGTTGTCCGGGGTTATGGAGATGCTGTGATTCCATGTATTTTGTGATCTTACTTCTTAGCACTCTCTCAAAAATTTTTATGATGTGCGATGTTAGTGCTATCGGTCTGTAATTTTTTGCCTCTGCCTTATTTCCTCCTTTATGAAGTGGTGCTATCTCTGCTGTTTTTAGTATATCAGGAATAACGCCAGTATCTAGGCTTTGTCTCCACAGAATGTGAAGGGCCTGCGATAGTGGTTTTTTACAGTTCTTGATGAATATGGAGTTCCAAGAATCCGGGCCTGGTGCGGAGTGCATAGGCATACTGTTTATGGCTTCTTCAAAATCCAGTGGGGATAGGGTGACGTCTGATATATGATTTGATGTTGGTATCATATCCATGAAAAATTCATTTGGGTTATCGATCTTTAGTGCGTTTAATGGCTCGCTGAAGACAGAGTCGTATTGCTTCCTCAGTAGCTCGCTCATTTCTTTGTTGTCATCGGTGAAAGTTCCATCTTCCTTTCGCAGTGGCCCGATACTAGATGTGGTTTTTGATCTTGATTTTGCATAGGAGAAAAAATATTTCGGGTTTCTCTCTATTTCACTGATGGCCTCTCTCACTGATGGATTCACTCTCTCTCTCGGATTTTGTATGATTCTTGTAGCTTTATTTCAATTGTTTCTATTTCTCTACCTAGCCCCCTTCGTCGTTCTTGAGATAGGGTGCAACTCAAGTTGTTCCACGATTCGTTTTCTTCACCTATAAAGGAAATGCCATTCCTGTTCTAATCTGCATTTCACCACAGGTGAATTTAAATTTTAACAGCCCACCACCAGCCTCTGTTTCACTAGGCATTTGGGAAGAAATAAAAGAATAACATCCTTGCTACTTTGTTGACCAGACCACACTAGAAGGTGAAGGGACGACGACGTTTTGGTTCGTCCTGGACCATTCTCAAGTCACAATCGACTTGAGAATGGTCCAGGACAAACCGAAACGTCGTCGTCCCTTCACCTTCTAGTGTGTGATCTGGTCAATATACTTTAGCCACGTTATTGTGACTTCTCCTTGCTACTTTATTCAACATAATACTCTAATGGGGAACTGACAGAAGGAGAGACTTCCAGAGATGGACTGCCACACTACACAATTCAAGATGCTGCTCAGAGTGGTTTCCCTAATGAACACAGTAAAGGTCAATCTCAGGGGTTGCTTTATGTTTTCTCCCCTATTAAATTTTTGCTCTCGATCGAGAATTTGTTTCATGGGAAAAGTGAATATACCTCAAGTCTCACACCATGAATTTCTCTGCTTTCTGCAAGCAGCTGGTGGTACAAACTGTAAATGTTCTAGAAAGATTTACTTGATGGGTGAACATTTCTATCCTCGTTGACTACAAGCAAATTTCAAATGGGTTCTTTCTTTAATGCTCTACCAGCTGGCTATCTAGAACAGTGAAAGTAACTTTTCTAGAAAGCAGAACCGTCACATATACCAGGAGCCCTCAATTCCATGCAGATGTAGAATTTCACCTCAGGACAGCCAAACATTTCACAAAGCCAACTAAAGTCTGCATCATTGACAGTCCACTCTGTAATGACGGGGTAAAACTACAAGTGCCATCTGCCGGAAGGCTGAACATGCCCTGAAAGTGAACCACACAGAACCAAACCCTCAAGACACTAAAAAATAGTTGATACCCATAGTGTCCAGCCCAACAAGGAATAAGACCAAAGCAGCTCCCACCCTATTTGCTTCAGACAATGAAATAACAGGAAGCAGTTAGAGTGGAGCCAGACCACACAGCCAACTAGGAGATGAAGCAAACACAGTGTGCGCCATACTGGCACAAACTCCTGCACTACACTATATGCCTGACTCAACAGACCCACTCAATAAACCTGGGAGTCCAGGCGAATGATGGTCATACGTCCCACAACCTAAGGCCAAAACATCCATGAAAAGGTCGAGCACAAAGAAAGGGAGGCACCATGTCGGACAAACTGTCACAAAGCCCTAGGAGGAAACTGTCAAATCATTAGCCATTAAAGGGGTACAGGCCCACTGGGTCTGTACTCAAGGGTTCTGACAGTGGAGAAAGGGATTGATTGATGAAGAACAAGCCACGCAAGAGGTAGCACTCACGAGTCACCCGTAAGTGGTAGATGTTTGGAGTGAATGCAATCTTTAGTCGTGAATTGGAGAAAGGGAACTGACGAAAGCTGTACAATGCCCAGTGCCAAGCTTTGCCCAGAAAGTTCATAGGTGCTTACCTATAGGTGACTATGATGAAGCAATATCTAGCTCTATGCCCCACCAAGTTATTTATACCTGGTACACTAACTACCTCTCTCAACATTATCATTTTCATTATATTTTTTCTTAAATTTGTGTATTGAATTGGCTTCAACAACCTCTTCCTTCAATGCATTCTACTTGCTCAAGACTTGTACAAGGACTGAGAACTTTACATCTCTAACTTAACTGCATGCCCAACTTCCACTAATGTCCCCTTGTCCTACCACCTTTTAATTTAAAGACTTCCTTTGTTCACTTTATCTATTCCTCTCAGGATCTTGCATGCGAAGTAACTATCGAAAATTACTTCACATCTAAGTGGGCTGTCATTGTTGGAGCTTCACTGTTCTGTTTTCTGTGGTTTATTTACCTCGATGCCATCTGTTTTGCTAACACCAGGTTACGGACTCTGGGCCCCAGTGGGCTTATTTATGATGCTTAAGGGGCCAGTAATAAAAAAATATTCAAATTATGTGAAAATTACTAAGAAATGTTAGGGAGGCCATAACACCAAAAAATGCAACAAATGAAAAGTGGTTCAATTTCAAATTGAATCACACTTTTTAGCCTAGTTGTATATGAATTTGGCTTCAACTGGTCCAAGTCTCAGCATCGTAACATAAATAGGAAGGGAGAAAAAATATTGAATTGTCAAAAATTTTCCAAAATGGTAAAAATTATCAAACACAAATGTCAACTGAAATCATTATGACTAAGCTATCACAATAGCATATAATAAATTATTTTAATAATTAGCTTTATCCCCTAGAAATTTATAAAAAATAAAAAAAATTAGCTTTTGTATTTTTCTCTCTAATTTTTTTCTCATTTTTTTATCGGGCGATTTGCATGAAACTTGTACACCTTACTGAACATATGCCTATGAGTAAGGGCGCCAATTTTGGAGGAAATTGGTTGATGTCAACCTAAGCCACAGGTGACAGATTCTTTGACTTCATTTACTCTCAAGTAACATAAAAGGGCCTCTACTCTTTCATTTTTTATTCAATTTGCATGAAACTTACACCTTATATGTAGAGTTTATGTCTTTACAATCTCTCTAAGACACTTTATTCCTAAGTTCATTTATTGATTTTATATGAACAGTATTTATAAACATGAAATATTTGCATAAATTTTTGGGGAACTTTGACTATTTGTATTAGTAAAACTAAACATATTTTAGAAAATCCGCTTGGAGGAATCATTTATTATATGCTAATGTGATAGATGAGTGTCATAGAAATGATATTTGAAAATTGTGGTTGTAGACAATTTTGAAAATGTGTAAAATTCCTTTTTTTTCCTCCCTTTCTATTTAGGCTGCAATACTTGAACTTGGAACAGTTGCAGCCCTTTTCATATACAACTTGTCAAAAAGCATTGGTTGACATTGAACAACTGTTAGTATTCGGTGTTATGGCCCCTTAAACAAATCTCCAACTTATTGGCTTCAGCGTCGTGAAACTTTTATTCCAATATTTTCAGAAATTGATTTTAGACAAATTTTTAAAAAAGAAGAACGTTTTGTTGATAAGGAGAACGGCTCCTATTAACTGGAACTGATGGATAATGCAGTAGTAGAGATGCAAGCACCTGTCCAACCCACAAAGAAGAATATTAGCAAGAAGTGTCCACAAAGTGGATATGCAGTTGGTTCCTTTATAGCATTGCTGAAAAATACATAATAGAACAAATAATAATGAGTATGTTATTATGCTCTATTTTGTTATATGTCATATAAATACATTGCCCAATGTTAATATCTGTTACTTTCACCAATGTCCAAAATTTTTTAGAGGATTTTTTTTTTTGTTTCTTTTCCATTGTTTATTATCTGATTTTGTTGTAATCTTTACATCCTGTGGAGTGCATACCCATCCTTAACTATGTAAAGATAGAATGTAATTGGTCAACAAATAAATCAGCTACAACTGGCAGAACTTGGGACTGAATTTTTTTGGGGGTGATTTTTTTTACAGATTTAAAACCATTTTCTTTGTCTCTCTAGGTTGTGTTGATGATTAGGGCTGGATTAGGGCATTATCACTTATATAAAGTATACATATATCTCCTAAATCATTATAATTATTCCTATATTTTGTTTTTTGGGAGTTATTTTTTCATGACTTCATTTCAACACATATTGACCTATAACTTTCACATATTCAAGTACGAATGGCAAATAACGTTTATTAATTTAAACATACAAGTAAATTAATGAATTAGAACTACCTTATTCATTGTTGATAACTTTAACTTCAATTATCTCTAAAACTAGAGTTTCAACTTTGAGTCGGCATCAAAAATCCTGCTTCTGACCGATTTTCACCATTTTTACATATAGTCAGCACAGCTGTGTTCTACAATCCTATTTGATTGTTTGTCATAAACCTTATATGTTGGGAGCTATAAATTTTATGGTCAAAATTTTGTGCATATTTTCAAATGCCATATTGACAATTATTTTTACAGTAAACTATGCTGAATCCTATAATAATAAATAAAAATAAAGATCATATGCTCTTTTGAGAGCATAATAACACCAAATGAACAATTTGTGTTATTTGATATTCTTAATGCTCATTTGAAAATCTGAAATTTTCAATATTTTTCATATAATTATTCTTAATTTTCTTGTTTTTCAAGTTATGTTGGTGATTTAGACAAAGTTGGAGCATGTGCCTAATAATTATATATAATTTTTTTTTAAAGAATTTGAGCAAGGTGCAAAATTTCATTTCCCAGCCCTTAAAGAGTCTGGTGTGGAATGAACTGGGTGAAGCTTGCCAGGCAGCAAGCACCAAGGAGCCACCATGGAGCCCTCCCAGAAAAGAACTTGCCTAAGCCTGAATACTGTATATGCATTCTTTCTATGCATTTATGACCATTGTTCACTAAATTACTGTAAGTGTTATAAAAAAAAACTTTAGTGGCTTGACTATATGCTTACTACAGCAAATTACCATTTTTACCTGAATTTTGTACAAAGTTTATGGGATAATCTAATCCCTTCATATTACAGTATATTTTATTTAACTTAAAAAGTACCTTTTCTACAAATAGATAAGTGTAAATACGCTTGTTGAAAAATTTGTAATTATGCTGCAATGAACCAAGTTTTCAATGTCAATTTACAACTATACATTCCTTAAATGAAAATAGCAGTCTTACATTGCAATACAGTACATTCTTTCTATGCTTACCTTCGTCTTGGTGACATGGTCAGCTGGCAAGGCCTCGGGCACCGTTTGAAGAGTGGTGCGCACGCTTGCCGACATGGCGCAATTTTGTTGCGTGCTAAGGGTGGCACTAGTGTGTGGCGGGTTGGCTCAGTCTACGCCAGAGGAACTATGGGGTTTAAAGGCTTGGGCTACCATCCAGGGGCCATTACACTTGGGTGCACCACAAGTACTTTGGAAATTCCTCACACACCACTTCCTACACCTCCCATAATCTGTTGAAAGCAATATTGATATAGTAAATCAAACTTCTTCACAGAAAGGCAAGTCATGCTATCTTGCTGATCAGTTTCACAAGAATGAAAATACAATAAAAAAACCACTTGTAATAGCAATGCCTTTTTAAATAAGTAAACAATTTTGAAAATATAATACAATTCATTGTTATGTGAGCAAAAATACTATCAGAACTACCAATTAAGGACAAAACTTAATCATCAGGGGCCCATCAGTCCCCACTATCCTATTTCCCATTTTCTTGTAGAAGGGAAGAATCAGTACATATAAATAAAGCAATATGTAAAAAGATTATGAAAATACTTAAAATGACATCCAGCAGAACAAAGACAAAAATCCTTCTCCCCACCCCCCACTGCTTCATCTATATAAATAAAAATGGAAATGTTAGTTTGTTCAAAATCGCTAATCTCCGAAAGTTCTTCACTGATTGCTTTGAAATTTTCACACGATGTTCCATTCGCATCCGAGCGGGTTTTTATATACATACTATATTGATGTCACATTTGTATCGGAAAAAACTGTTTTGTGTGCGAGAGAAATCTTCGAAACCTCTTTACTGATTGCTTTGAAATTTTGACACTACGTTGCATTCGAATAGACGCGTGTTTCTATATACAGTACATGCCTTACCTGTGACAGGAAAAAACATGCTTTTTTTGAAAAACAGTGCCATCTGTTGGGTGTAAGAGCAACACACTGTAATCTCCCAAAGTTCTTCACTGATTGTTTTGAAATTCTGACACCATTCCATTTAATATGCATGCGTTTTTATATACCTACTATATAGATGCCACACCTGTGACAGGTACAAACATGTTAAAAAAAATCAGCGCCATCTGTTGCACATTATAGCAACATACTGTATGTTACGAATTCCATTTCAATGTTTCCGATTGCATTGATAAATTTAATTTTCAAAGATTGATTTATTTAAATTTTTATTTAATTATTTTGTGTGACTGTCTTGGAATCGAGCTGTGTTGTTTACCATACCGTTCATTTCGTAAGTATAGATGACACACCTGTGACAGGTAAAAAGTTTTTTTTTAAGAAACAGCGACATCTGTTGCACATAAGAGCCACACACGCTATACTAAATATGTTACGATTCCATTTCAATGTTTTTGATTGCACTGACAAATTAAATTTTCATACATTGATTTATTTTTATGATTTAATTATTTTGTGTGACACTGTGTTGGAACTGAGCTATGTTGTTTACTGTACCGTTTATTTCGTGAGTATAAGCATAGATGCTGCACCTGTGACAGGTAAAAAACATGTTGCACGTAAGAACAACTCACACTATACAAAATATGTTTCGATTCCATTTCAATGTTTCTGATTTCATTGATAAATTGAATTTTCATAGATTGAATTATTTTTATTTTTATTTAATTATTTTGTGTGACATTGCATTGGAACTGAGCTGTGTTGTTTAGCATACCATTCACTTCGTGAGTATATTTTTTTTTATTTTGTCATTGTTTTTCATTCCGTTTTTTAATTGTTTTCTTATATTTCAGTGATGGGAACATCAGATCATTTGACATTCCCAATTTTCTGATGGGAACACATCGGACGAGGGGACGGGAGTGGGGGATAGCGAGAGGTTGAGGAGACAGGGGAATGGAGATTGGTGGGAGATTACAAGGGGACAGGGAAGTGGGGGATGGTGGGGAGGACGAGGGGACGGGTGAGAGGGGGAATGGTAGGGAGACGAGGGGATGGAGAAGGGGGAATGATAGGGAGGACTGGGAAGGTTGACTGTTGCCGAGTCACAGCAATGCGTGACCTGGTACAGCTAGTACAATATATAAAGAGCTTCCTGCAAGTTGTCAATAAAAGAGTGGCAGTTTTGTCAAGTAGTTGTTGTAGTGAGTGTGTACACTGACTGTGGAGGTGACTCCTAGTAGTTGTAGCAATAATAGTGGTGTAATCAAGGTAGTTGGAAGGGATCAGGATAAAGCATCAAGCCATTACGACTATACAGTGGAACATCTGTTTACGAATGCCCTGGATTATGAATTTTTCGGTATACAAAGTAAATTTCCTCGTAAAATTTGACTGTATGAAGTTTGCCTCGGAATATGAACGTTTGTTAATACATATATGGGTCGAGCATGTGGGTTCTGCTGGGTGTGGGGCAAGGCACGCTCAGTTTACCAGTGTATCTCGCCTAGTGACGACCATGCTTGAATTCTTTGTGAAGAATTACATGGGTCCCAAGAAAGTCAGTGGTAAATACTAAAAGAACAATGATCTCTGGCAGGAGGAGAAAATTGTGTCTTGAATGTGTTCCAGAACAAACTTTTGAGAGATTTGAGCCAGAACCTGAAGTGCCTCTTGTTGAGGAAATTGTTTCTTTGGGCCTGAAATTAGGCTTGGGGTTGGATGGTGCTGATGTGGGGGAGTTGGTGGAGGAACACAGCAAGGAACTGACCACTGAAGAACACCTAACCCTTCACAAGTCGCAGCAACAAGAAACTGCCAAGGAATTCTTCAGCGGAGGATGCGGCCAGCAGAGG
>WNGS01164858.1:11065659-11098118 GCA_020271785.1 Procambarus virginalis
GCAGAATGCAATCGGCCGAGTCTAATACCCTGGTTGACGGCGAAGCAGTTGGCCGTGAGAGACCGATCCGCGGGGACATTGATCCCTGGAACATTATATGGTAACCAGAAGGTGAGGTAAACACAAGAAGGCCGGGAAGTGGAGTTAAGTTTCGTCATTGATATTTGAGGGTGGAGGTGGATGAAATGAGAGCGGCGAGGTGGGAATGTGATAATGGTTATGAATAAGGAAGTCATTAGCGGGGAGAGGTGGCGGGCTAGGCTGTGGTGAAGGGGGGGGGGGGGTAGTTGCACCTGGTGTTACCTAGTAACGGATGGTCGGCCACCTGCTGCTGCCTGCTATACTACTATTGCTACTTCCTGGCCTCGGCCCCTCTCATTCCCCGCCCTCCGACACCACGCCACGGACGCTTCTGCATCCTTCTAACACTTCCCCCCTCTTTATTTATTTATTTATTTTACGTCCTGTTGGTTACTGTTGTTGGCGTGAACTATAAATTGGCGAGACGGTTTACATAAGCCGAAGTCACGTCGCCCTGTTTTGTGTCTGCTCTGGAATCTAAATTAGACTGAGCTATGTACTAGCGTATGAATCACAGCCTGGTTGATCAAGTATCCGCTGGAGATGTTTATCAAGTCATCTTTTGAACACACCTGGAGAGGGTTTGGAGAGTTCCCCAAAATCTACAAATTGTGATAACTGGGTCCAACAAGCTGTTGCTTGGCGCGGCCCGCAGGTACACATATCCACTACAGCCAGGTTTGGTCCAGCACTTCTTGCAAAAACCTGGCCAAGTGCTTCTTGAATACATCCACCTATGTTCCAGCAATATTTCTAATGCTTGCTGGGAGGGTGTTGAACAGCTGTGGACCTCTGATGTTCAGACAGTGTTCTCCGTGTCTATGGCGATCTCTAATCTTCATACCTAGCCGAGGGTCGGCCAGGTATGCTCCTTATGTGTAGAGGGAAAGTATTGAAAAGTTTTTCGGCCATGATGGCTATAGAATTCTCTCTCAACGTACCTATTGTATCTCTGCTTTTCAACTGGGCTATTTTGCACTTCCTACCATGCCTCCATCTCAAGCGGAATTATTTGTGTGTGCAGATTTGGAACCAGTCCCTCTAATATTTTCCAAATGCAAATTATATACATCTCCCGCCTGCGCCTCTAAAACTTTAAGCGGTCCAAATAATTTAGATGTATTATTAAGTGAATTCGGCAGTAATATCTCTTTGCATGTTCTCCAGCTTTGAATGGGCCTGTTATTGTACAAAATATTCCACCCTAGAGACCACTATTCACTTAAGAAACCATCTTAAGTCTGGAAAATCTTGATATCCTTGATATCAAATCTTCTTGTATCCTCTATATTGTCTACTCATAAAAATCCTAGCGTCATCTGTACCTGGAGTGGGTTTCTACTCATCTGCTTTCACATTCCTCATCAGCTTTGCATCATCAGCAAACATTATCAAGTCTGAGCTCAATCCCTCGGGAAGGTCGTTCACATAAATTAGGAATAGTAGTGGTCCCAGGACAGAGCCTTGTATGACCCCACTCGTTACATTCCTCAAACTTGAAACCACCTCTGACTGCTTCTTGTCCTCCAGTTACTCCCTTACCCAGTTCAGTGTTTCCAGTTATCTCAGTCCTGGTTCTCGATCTTGTTCAGCAGTCTCTCATCGGGAAGTGTCAATTGCCTTTTGACAGTCCAGAAAAATACCGTCTACCCACCCTATCTTTTCCTGTCTTATTTTAGTAACCTTGTCACAAAACTCAGTCAAGTTTGTCAGGCATAATTTTCCCATTTCTAAATATATGCTCTGTTTTTTGTCAAAGTCCATCATCTCAAGATGCGTCATCATTCTCGAACTGATTTCTTCCTCTAGCATTTTACAGGGAATACTTGTCAATGACACTGCTCCTTTATATCACCTTTTTTGAATAATGGGACAACTATGCATTTTTCCAGACATCTGGGAGACTTCCTGTCTCATTAGACAAGTAATAATAATATCGTGGAAGATATTAATTAATTAAGAGGGACTGATTCCAAACCTGCACACAGAAATAACATCACATGACACCAGTAGGCATGGCAGGATGTGCAGAATACCACCGTTGAAAAGCAGAGGTGCAATAGGTACACTGAGGGAGAACTATCAACATCAGGGGCCCAAGACTTTTCATTTTCAACCCTCTCCTGCTACACGTAAGGAGCACAACTGGCCGGCCTCTCACTGTGTTCAAGGGAGATCTCCACAAACACCTCCTAAGAATACTTGATCAACCAGGCTGAGAGTTATACGTCAGGCTGCGAGCAGCATCGTCCTGCTTGATGGGTTCTGGGAGTTCTTCTACTCCCCAAGCCCAGCCCGAGGCCAGGCTCGACTTGTGAGAGCTTGGTCCACCAGGCTGTTGCTTGGAGCGGCCCGCAGGCCCACATACCCACCCACAGCCCGGCTGGTCCGGAACTTCTCTTAGAAAACAGTCCAGTTTTCTCTTGATGTCCACGGTTGTTCCGGCAATATTTCTTATATTCGCTGGGAGGACGTTGAACAACCGCGGACCTCTGATGTTTATACAGTGCTCTCTGATTGTGCCTATGGCACCTCTGCTCTTCACTGGTTCAATCTTGCATTTTCTTCCATATCTCCATTTCTTCCATTTTCGTCCAACAGCCTGGTTGATCAAACGACCAACCAGCAGCCTGGTCGGAGACCAGGCCTCTGGGCCATTGATCCCCGGAAGCTATACAAGGTAGACAACGGGTGGAAGAGCATTTCTACAGCCTCCCTCAGCAGCCATGGTAAGATTAGGTCTCGCCCTATTGATATTGTCACATCTGGTGCCTTAGGATCTGTCATCTCTTGGACTGTAGTAAAATTGAACCATTTAGAGATAAATCTTAAACTCACGTTGTATGATATGGCAACCTATCTTAGTAATAAGGATAAAATACCTGAAATCCTTGCACTATATCCATATATCGCTCCTAGTCGATAAACGCCATATGAGATTACTGTAAAGGCTTGAGACTAGTCTTAAAGAGCATGCCGCCCCCAATATGGAGCCCCCACCTAAAGAAACGCACAAGGCAACCGGAAAAGATTCAGAAGTTTGTTTGCAACAAAACTTGTTCCAGAACTGCTAGGGACGGGGTATGAAGAGCGACTGTAGGAACTGAACCTGACGACGCTAGAAAAAAAGGAGGGAGCTGGGAAATATGATAGTGACATTTAAAATGCTTGGGGATTGAGTGGAAACAAGACAATGTTTACACTTAATATCAACAGAACAAGGGGGCAGGGTGGAAGTTGGAAACTCAGATGAGTCTCAGATGTTAGAAAGGTTTCATTTAGCATATGGGGCAAATGGATTGAACTAAAGGAGCAAGTTGTAGAAGCAAACTCTATTCATAATTCCAAAAGTAGATATGATAGTGAAATGGGCAAGGAGTCATTCCGTTAAACAACCGGTGGCAAGAAAGGCAGAATCCAAGAACCAAAGCTGGATTCTGCAGACACAAATAGGCGAGCATAACTAGGCGAGTACACACCACACACACACACACACACACACACACACACACACACACACACACACACACACACACACACACAGGCATAGAGCCCAGTAGGCTCGGGAATCTGTACACCAGTTGATTGACGGTTGAGAGGCGGGACCAAGAGCCAAAGCTCAACCCCCGCAAGCACAATTAGGTGAGTACAATTAGGTGAGTACACACACTCCCCGATACATTTGGAAGTAAATGTGGTAGGGATAAAGAGCTTGCGAGGACAAAACAAGCAGCAGAGCTATCAGGGGAGTGGTGAGTCAGGTGGTGTTATCAGGTGAAGGTAGTAAGTTGCCTCACCCGATACCGTGTCCCTCAGCGAGGCTAACCACTACCACTCTACACCACATCCCTTGTCAACAGTATTTTCCCCGCGTACGTCACACAATTACTGCCAAACCTACACATCTACTACTGATTACCGGTACAATATACACAGAGACCGGTACTAGATGCGTCAGTTTGTGTGTTATCTTACTAAGCACTATGTAAAGTAGATTTGTCTGGGATCCTACTGATAAAGCCGCAGCCTTATCACTTAAGGCAAACTTCGTTTTTGTCATAGTAAATAACACCAATACTTTCATGAGTCTACAACTTCACGTTCTACAACCCATCTATGTTTTACTTAGTCCAGCCTACAGTGTTGTGTGTGTCTTGCCCTTTTTTTTAACTAGTACAAATTTAGGATAGGCTACAACACGATTAACTATGAAAATGTATTACAGTATTTCTAAAATTAAAAGTAGAGAATGGCAGCGAATGATGAACGTACAGGTGTATAATATATATATATATATATATATATATATATATATATATATATATATATATATATATATATATATATATATATATGTCGTACCTAGTAGCCAGAACTCACTTTTTGGCCTACTATGCAAGGCCCGATTTGCCTAATAAGCCAAGTTTTCCTGAATCAATATATTTTCTCTAATTTTTTTCTTATGAAATGATAAAGCTACCCATTTCATTACGTACGAGGTCAATTTTTTTTATTGGAGTTAAAATTAACGTAGATATATGACCGAACCTAACCAACCCTACCTAACCTAACCTAACCTATCTTTATTGCTTAGGTTAGGTTAGGTAGCCGAAAAAGTTAGGTTAGGTTAGGTTAGGTTAGGTAGGTTAGGTAGTCGAAAAACAATTAATTCATGAAAACTTGGCCTATTAGGCAAATCGGGCCATGCATAGTAGGCTGAGAAGTGCGTTCTGGCTACTAGGTACGACATATATATACATATATATATATATATATATATAATATATATATATATATATATATATATATATATATATCCTTGTCTTGACACATTTTCACTCCCAATCCCTTCTGTCAAGATGAAGGAAAGCCATGTGTGGCAGAGAAGCCTTCTCTCCAAACCCAGAGAAGACACGGTAAGGTCGGGCATAGCTTCTTCTTAACGCCCTTAAATCTTCTAAACAAATGGAAAAATACGTCTGGCTTCTGTCCACTCTAAACAAAATCAATGGCAGCAAATGACAATGTCGCCGAACGACGCCTGAAGGGAGGTAGAGAGTATCGGCCATGGCAAACAGCAAAAACAGTTTTCCAAAGCAAATTATGAAATAAAATGAAAATGAGCCGGTTGGACGTTACTTGGGTAAGGAACTTGCTGGCCTCCATCTAAATAACAAACTGTATTTGTCAGACTTTGCCTCACGGCCACTGCCAACAAACACCCTTGAGTAGAAAATTTTAGTATTACACCATTGGTTTTTGGTTTTCTCTAGCTACTCTCTGGTATGACGCTCTCACTCAAGGATTAAAATAACTTGACTATTCTGGAACAGGTTATAGTTAAACTGCCATTAAAAGAAGTGCAAGATTCCGTGTGCGTCTCTGCTGACTCAACATTAAATAATTGTTGTTTTTATTATAATAATTGAGCTATATAATAATAATAATAATAATAATAATTAATGCAGCCACTAGGCCTGTGATAAAGTGCACAGGGTTTCGTCAACAAATGTCTAGACCCTAGACCCTACCATATGGTTTGGTAGGTATGAACCAGAGGCATCCACACAGGTTGAAAGGGAGATTAACTTAAAATATTGATGAGCAACCAAGTCAGGACCTGCACCACCTACGGCTGTGGATCCCGCCCACGTTCACAAACATTCTTTAGTCCCACCCATTATAAGGGCCCGGATGCTTATGAAGTCTTCCACGACCATATCCACATTAATACACCCCAGGGTAGTGAACCAGTATTTAAAAACCATCCCTTCCCCCCCGGGGCACACCCACTAAACAACAACTAGGCGAGTACCAGCGCCCCACACAGCCGTACACCTCCAGAGCGTCCAATGTCAAGGCCACCAAGCTGTCGATATCCTGTGGCCAGACGCTGACCAACATGCCACACCTTGACCAGTGTCTGGGGTAGTGTCGCTCCCAACACCCGCGTGTTCACCTGCAGCAGAACACAGCTAGACAAATGCGTCATCAAGCGGCCGTATTGATTAGGCGGCGGTTGGTGCAACATGACCTCCTGTGACCGCTACTTGGCCGACTCTCACGCTCACCCTATTACAGCAAGCTCTCGGTCGTCTGAGTGATTATGACCAGTTCTGTACGAACGCAGGTTATGCCAGTTGCTGCTGGCAGGGACGGTCAAGGTGTTGGCCAGTGTAACATCATCCCAAGGCTAAGCACGACCCATTATTGCTGCGCGTGTTTCAAACACAGTATTCCAGCCATTAAACTCCACATCTCAACAGACAACACCCATCCAGGGTTCCCCACCCGAATCTGGTCCTCTCCCCCCATCTTTCCTCGTGTCTGACTAATGTATAACGAAAGGGGCAGGCAAGTGAAAACTTTATCTGAAAATGATGAGAATATTGACAAAATTACATAACAATATACACAAACAGCTTATAACAAATTTATATTAATCAACAAACCGAATGACTGCCGTAGCCTTATACATGCCTAGGTCAAGTCGTCGGGTTTCTGCCACTTGAAATTATTGATTGCTGAAAGCGAACTAATATTATTAAATTGAAAAATGGTAGATCTAAGCCTAATTCTAAAAATACACCAACTTTAAAGTTACCAAGAGTGCATTTAATGAGAAAATCAAGAGCCCTGAGGATTCAAACCCTCTCACTTGGTACTCCTGGTTGATGGGGTTCTGGGAGTAATAGTTGTTGTTCTCCCCAAGCCCGGCCTCACTTGTGAGTTTGGTCCACCAGGCTGTTGCTTAGAGCGGCCCGAAGGCCCATATATCCACCACAACCCGGTTGGTCCGGCACTCCTTGGAGGAAACCATCTAGTTTCTTCCTGAAGATGCCTATGGTTGTTCCGGCAATATTTTTTACATTTCCAAAACTAGCGCCCTAGACCACTACACCACGACACGGTCAAATAAATACTACCTGGAATTCAGCTTAATCCACTAGGAGTCCTGAGGCTCCCAACCGTAACCCAAACCAGAAATTTCACATACTGCCCCGCCCCCCTGTGCAATGTGTGAACATTGCACATCATAAAAATCACACACATCACATGTGTGAAATAACATCACGCACCATAAAAATCTTTGAAAGAGTGCTAAGAAGTAAGATCACAAAATACATGGTATCACAGCATCTCCATAACCCTGGACAACATGGGTTCAGAACAGGGCGCTCTTGCCTGTCACAGTTGCTGGACCACTATGACATGGCATTAGATGCCATGTCACAGTTGCTGGACCACTATGACATGGCATTAGATGCCATGGAAGGCGAGCAAAACACTGGTGTAATTTACACAGATTTAGCAAAACCCTTTGACAAATGTGACCATGGTGTTATTGCACACAAAATGCGTTCAAAAGGAATTACCGGAAAAAATAGGCAGATGGATCTACAATTTCCTGAAGTGTAATAGTCACCAAAATCGAATCCGGACCATCAACCGTGAAGAGTAGTCCCTCACGGCACTGCTTACTCCAGTACTTTTCCTCATCCTCATATCAGACATAGACAAGGACACCACCTATAGCACTGTATCTTCCTTTGCAGATCATCAGAGGCACGAGACTGTTCAACACGCTTCCACTACATATAAGGGACATAACTGGCTGACCCCTCACACAATGTTCAAGAGAACTCGATAAACACCTCCAAAGGATACCTGATCAACGTATCAGGTATCATACGTCAGGTGATTCATACGTCAGGCTGCAAGCAGCTGCGTCCAACATCCAGTCCAGCAACCAGGCGGCCCGGGCCCCGGGACGTTGAGCCCCGAAATCATGGCAAGGTAACCGCAAGATATATGGAGACAAAGGTGTCTTCATATCCTTTTAGTTATGCCAGTGGAAGACTGACATACCTAAACTGGGCAGTAAGGACAGAAAACACACTGGCACTAGGCCTGAACTGCTCGGAACCTTCATTTGTTATGTTTGAAGCATCACTCAAGCCCCAAAATAGCACAGTCGTCTGTGCCAAAGTCACTCATATAAACAACAAATATCAAATACATGCAAGTGATGAATGTCCAGCGTGGTAACAGCGCCTGGTATTGTGTGCTTGTACGCGCTCTCACAAGACGGTGATACTAATCACTATCGTATATCCAGAGAGCGATCACCTTCCACCAAGAAGCCACTGACAGCTTCAAATATCAGCCACCGTACCAGTAACTACACCAAAGGAGGAGGATAAACGGTAACTACACCAGAGGAGGAGGATAAAACGGTAACTACACCAGAGGAGGAGGATAAACGGTAACTACACCAGAGGAGGAGGATAAACGGTAACTACACCAGAGGAGGAGGATAAACGGTAACTACACCAGAGGAGGAGGATAAACGGTAACTACACCAGAGGAGGAGGATAAACGGTAACTACACCAGAGGAGGAGGATAAACGGTAACTACACCAGAGGAGGAGGATAAACGGTAACTGCACCAGAGGAGGAGGATAAACGGTAACTACACCAGAGGAGGAGGATAAACGGTAACTGCACCAGAGGAGGAGGATAAACGGTAACTACACCAGAGGAGGAGGATAAACGGTAACTACACCAGAGGAGGAGGATAAACGGTAACTACACCAGAGGAGGAGGATAAACGGTAACTACACCAGAGGAGGAGGATAAACGGTAACTACACCAGAGGAGGAGGATAAAAAACGGTAACTACACCAGAGGAGGAGGATAAACGGTAACTACACCAGAGGAGGAGGATAAACGGTAACTGCACACAAACATTTTAGGATAATCTTCCTCTACTACAGATCAAAGATGATAAATGTACCCCCTTACCCTCTATAAACTCTGAAGACAGTTCAGACGCCCGAGAGGTGTATGTTGAAGATGTAACTGGATACCACACTACCCCCCCCCCCTTCTAAACAATAACAAACCTCGCAGTAAGTAAATGTTCCTGAGCTACGAGAATATTAATACTCATACTGGAAAATATATATGTAAAATATAATCTCGGTAACAAATTAAAATATAAATTGAGAACAAATTAGTCAGCCAGTGTAAAAAAAATGAAAAGGTTACCCACGATGAAAATACGAATTTGAGAAATTAACCTTGCATTAAACTAAGGGACGAAGATGATCACACAGCACGTGCCTCCCACTTGCAATCTCCAAGAACATATACCTGGTTGATACCTGGTTGATGGAGTTCTGGGAGTTCTACTCCCCAAGCCCGGCCCGAGGCCAGGCTCGACTTGTGAGAGCTTGGTCCACCAGGCTGTTGCTTGGAGCGGCCCGCAGGCCCACCACAGCCCGGCTGGTCCGGAACTTCTCTTAGAAAACAGTCCAGTTTTCTCTTGAAGTTTACCCAGACCTTACTTTGAAGGATTTTCAAATGCCTAATTTTTCTGTTGACTACACTTGTTGTGGCCCGTGTCTGTTTCTACACCTGCCGTGTCTTCTCTTGCTGATGCAGCAGGGTCAACCTTGACATGCCTGGTTGATACCTGGTTGATAGCCCCGAAATCATCTCAAGATAACCTATTGATGAATGCGTCTATGGGGTCAGCCGCTGCATGGAAGAGCATAGACTGAGGACGAATTCTTTTAACTATGGATCAGATTATATTATACGGACGCCTACCATGTCTTATATTATGCCAACCCATCCTTAAAATATAATAACTATTGCTACTATGGATGCACTTTAACTGTTGTACTAAAAGGTTAGGTTTGTAATATTTGTATACGTATTATTAAAGTGCATAACATGCAACAGCCTAACCTCTCTTGGGCCTAAATAGGCAATCCCAGGCCCAACATACAATCTTAGGTCTAGGTTTATCGGGTCCTCTTACAGTCTACACAATACAGCAGGATATTTTTTTTGAGTGCCGCATTTCAGTGTACAATCTATTCACATTCCAGATATGTATAATAACTTTTGAAGAGCAGGCTGGGCATGCACAAGAGAGTCGGAAAAATGGCTGCTGGACGTCAACCCCGAAAAGTGCTGGTCATGAGAACATGCGCTAGATGACCCCCAAGAGCAGTATAAACGTTTTAACAAATTAACACTGGCAACAGAGGAAGAATATACGGCAAGAGGTTGTGTGTGACGTTACTGGTGGCTATTGTGGTTGGCCAAGTAATGTAAGAGTGGGTACGGGAGTGGGGCAGAGGTTTGTTGATGTTGGGTGAGGGGGATGTTATATTATGGTCCATGGTGGAGTAAGTGGGCATGTTGGTAAACGACTAGTTTGTTGCGAGTGGGTGGATGTACAGGCTAGATAGTGGTGGTTTGGTGCGGTTGAGATTTGAGCGGAGGGGTGGACGGGGAAAGGGAGGCGTGGCCAAATAGGATGGCTGGGAGATTCAGAGTAATATTTGGGAGTACACTATAATCCAAAGCTAACACCAGAGGCATGCTACACTGGAAAATACGGTAGATTTCATGAACCAAGTTAAGCTCTAGAAAGCTGTATAGGTTACATTCCAAGCAATACATACAAGACCCATCACCCATGTCGTCACCACCTACATCAACACAAAGCAAAATTAGTGAAAGTTGCTATATAAGCAACGTCACTTGTCTAGTCTAGTTTCTCAGCTGCATGGACTGACCTGTGAGGAAAGGCCAAGGATACAAGCTCTCACTAAACGGAGAGAGAAGTGTCAGAGGAAACATGATAATCACATAAAAGATTCCGACCCATATTCTACCTGTAATCTGCTTCGAAAGTTCTTCTACTGTCCTGTGTCAACTTTATCCTTAAAGCTGTTACGTGGAGCAGCCTGCAGACCCGCATATCCATTACAACTCTGCTATCCGTCACTTCCTGCAGGAACATGTCCAACTAACAGAACATAATCAACTGTTTAACATGAATATCAATTGAAGTGAAGGCGAATTCAAATCAGTTTTAATAGCAAATGTAATAAACATGCATTTACCTACCAACAGCAACGAAAACTGCTGACGCGCTAGACTGTGCACTCTGCTTGGTCAAAACTGCCAAGCACGCCTGTCAACACAGCGCAAAACAACAAGGGTAAATGAGCAAACGAAAGAAAAAACATTGTAGGAAACGCCAGGAGACCATCTAAAGCTAAAAAAAAACTCACGACCCTTAAGGTGCCAAAGCACAAATACAATACTGAAAATCAAACCAGAGAAGACTGCTCACTCAACAAGAATCCTCACCACTGGTTGACCTACTCTTCAAGTGATGCGTAAGGCAGATAGGCAGTGAAGCCTGATGAGTGCTCAAGTATTTTTTGGTGTGATTCACGAAAACAAAGAAGAGTAAGCCCGCGATGTTGCAAACAGCAGAATGACGGCAACCCGTAGCCCGCATGAAAGAGGGGGTCCACACACCTAAGAAAATAATTACCAGTTTCTCACCCACTGACCCATCCTTTATACAATACACAATTTTTGTTAAAAAAAATACAAAATATAAAAGTACAGTAAATATTATTATTAAAATATTTACCACATTTACAAAATTAAAGCCCAGCTTATAGCGGCGAATTAAATTCAACGTAGCCCTCGGAGACTGAAGAGTATAAAAATAGAAAAACGATTCTCTTAAATTCTATTTGTCAGTTCCCAATTTCATACCCTTTAATTAATGCGAGGCTCTCGGATAAACGTTATTATTATTATTCTATTTATTATTATACTTAGGTATATAATGCATTTATGTTACCTTATATTAAACAAGGTTACCTGGTTGATACCTGGTTGATGGGGTTCTGGGAGTTCTTCTACTCCCCAAGCCCGGCCCGAGGCCAGGCTCGACTTGTGAGAGTTTGGTCCACCAGGCTGTTGCTTGGAGCGGCCCGCAGGCCCACATACCCACCACAGCCCGGTTGGTCCGGCACTCCTTGGAGGAATAAATCTAGTTTCCTCTTGAAGATGTCCACGGTTGTTCCGGCAATATTTCTTATGCTTGCTGGGAGGACGTTGAACAACCGCGGACCTCTGATGTTTATACAGTGTTCTCTGATTGTGCCTATGGCACCTTTGCTCTTCACAGGTTCTATTCTGCATTTTCTTCCATATCGTTCACTCCAGTACGTCGTTATTTTACTGTGCAGATTTGGTACTTGGCCCTCCAGTATTTTCCATGTGTATATTATTTGATATCTCTCTCGTCTTCTTTCTAGTGAGTACATTTGGAGAGCTTTGAGACGATCCCAATAATTTAGGTGCTTTACCTCGTCTATGTGTGCCGTATATGTTCTCTGTATTCCCTCTATTTCAGCAATCTCTCCTGCTCTGAAGGGGGAAGTGAGTACTGAGCAGTACTCAAGACGGGACAACACAAGTGACTTGAAGAGTACAACCATTGTGATGGGATCCCTGGATTTGAAAGTTCTCGTAATCCATCCTATCATTTTTCTGGCTGTCGCAATATTTGCTTGGTTATGCTCCTTAAACGTTAGGTCGTCAGACATTATTATTCCCAAATCCTTTACATGCTGTTTTCCTACTATGGGCAGATTTGATTGTGTTTTGTACTCTATTATGTTTAATGTCCTCATTTTTACCGTACCTGAGTACCTGGAATTTATCACTGTTAAACATCATGTTATTTTCTGATGCCCAGTCGAAAACTTTATTAATATCAGCTTGAAGTTTTTTAATGTCTTCAGACGAGGTAATTTTCATACTGATTTTTGTGTCGTCTGCAAAGGATGATACGAAGCTGTGACTTGTATTTTTGTCTATATCTGATATGAGAATAAGGAAAAGCAGCCGTGCAAGGACTGTACCCTGAGGTACAGAGCTTTTAACTGCACTTTTAACTGCAAGGGTTACATATATTCCTCATTCCCAGAATGGTTAGTCTTCCAGGGGCAATGTGATTACTAGTTTGCAGAGGAAACTTTGAATATATGCTGCTATATATATATATATATATATATATATATATATATATATATATATATATATATATATATATATATATATATATATACTAAAGAGGCACTTAGGTACATCCCAAGATTATATAAGATCTTAAAGGAGAGGGGCATTAAGTCTATGGATAATCATCGTCTGGGCTATTAAAAACACGTTCCTTGCCAGAGCAGCACCGCACGCCGCGGGAACGCCACCCACAGCCACCTCAACATCTAATGGCTATGTGTCCAGAGCACTTATGATCAAGTGCAGTGTTGGAGTATGAGTCAGACCGCGCTACCCAAGGTTTCTCTTGCATCACCGCGCCCGGGTTTCTCACCAGCCGCATGCAGGTACCACGAACGTCACACGCACGCAGGTACCACGAACGTCACACGCACGCAGGTACCACGAACGTCACACGCACGCAGGTACCACGAACGTCACACGCACGCAGGTACCACGAACGTCACACGCACGCAGGTACCACGAACGTCACACGCACGCAGGTACCACGAACGTCACACGCACGCAGGTACCACGAACGTCACACGCACGCAGGTACCACGAACGTCACACGCACGCAGGTACCACGAACGTCACACGCACGCAGGTACCACGAACGTCACACAACTACAGTATTATGTTCTGACACGGGAAGTTGTGCATGTAGAGCGAGGACTAAACAAGCAGAGAATCTCTCCAAGACTCCTCACCTTCACCACCGTGTCCAGCGGTGACACCAACACCACAATCTTCCAGTCCTCGTGCAGGCCACGTCGGCCGTGCAGGCTGCAGGCCTTAATTAGGGTTTGATAATGTCACAGCTATTATCAATGTGATTACGACAGTAACGACGCAATTAGCAGAAGAGAGAAAGAGAACTAAGGAAGTTGAGCTGAATTGTGAGTTATGGCTTTGACCTTTCGTCGTTTGTTATATGCAGGAGTGAGGACGAGTGTCGCCAGTCTTCAGGCTTCCTCTGTTACACTTGTTCATTACGCTCCAGTAAACTAATTTGTTTAAATATGTGATTCAAATTTAGAAAAACACGTTAAGAAATCTATACAGCTCAAGGCCTTGCCTAATTATTTCTTTAACACTGTGACTGATCAAGATATTATGCACATGGTTACGAAGAAATACTAGTAGTTGTAGTTCTGTAAAATAGTGTAGTGAGAGGCGCATAACTTCCCAGGTGGGGGGGGTGGGGTGGGGGGGAGGGCGTGAGGGCTCCACCAGTATGGCCACCAGGCCGAGGAACTGGACAGCCCTGGTGTTCCCTGGGGTTCATGACCCTTCACTATAAACCTTAATGAATAGCGCTTAATTAACGTGATTGCCACATCCTTCCATCGACGCGTCGCCTGCTTAATTAATGACTAGTAATTGAAGCATCGCTAGCCCTGTTTTCCAGGGTCTGATACTGCACCACCCCATGGTGGGAGTGCTGACTTCTACGATGGGATGTCATGTTTTGGGCTTCCTTACCCTATTTTACTAACGGTCCCTAGAAACTGCCGCAATTAATAATGGGTCCTTATTGTTCTTGAAATGAAAACTAACCAAAGCAAAGCTCTCTTCAAGCCCCGATCTACTAACACTTGGTCGATAACATTCTACTCAATATGTATACCAACCATTTCAATGATCTAAATAAATCAAGATTAAAATCTAAGTGTTTACATTTCATCAAAAGTCATCTACGTGAATTTTAAGTCACAGAACAAAGTGAAGGTTCAAATAGTTCACCAACGCAAGGCTACTGACATTGGCAAAAACATTAGCTATTGTCACCTTTAGATGTATAGGCTAAGAAGGATGAGACTTGTTTGGACGCAATAATTCTTCGCCTAATTCAAAATCAAATTTTAATTGTTATCCAAGCACTGGTCGATGGCGAACGTGTGTGATTAGTCCGACCCTCCATCGTCGATAAATTACATTCAAACTGAACACTATCTCCAAACCTTCCTTCCCTGGGGTCTCAACACCCTCCCGCCCCTCCACTCAACCTGGAGGCGGCCATCGCTGCCCACGGGAGAGGGGGGGGGGGGTGTGTATAGAAATAGCCTAAGCTCCTCTATCCATTTGAGATGTATTTTTTCTTCTCAACAAACATACTTGAACAAGGCTGCCCACCACCACACATCGTAACCAGCTCACTCAGCCACCAGGTTTCATCATACATTACGAGCCAACCATTCCTTTATTATTGTCAATTTCAACTCGTCTCCATGTAATATTTCACTATCGTCTCATCCTGGCAAAAAGAGTAATATGAGACAACTGGAGCCGTTCATAATCTGGCTTCTTGGGGGAGGGTAGAAATAGCCTAAGCTACTCTATCCCTATGAGATGTATTTTATTGTCTCAGTAAACGTACTTCAACTTAATCTGGTTTCTCGACACCAGTCTATCGATCCCCGCTGAATAACTTATGCCACTCACATCACAGTCACACAATTCTTCTGTGAGCGAATATTTCTCTCACACCACACAAACTGATTTACATTCTCCTGCAGTTACGTCTAATTAGAGTTCTAGCAAAATAATAATGAGCATGTCCCTTTGTTCTATCCCACTGAACACATGTATAGCAAAATGTTCAAAGTATGAGCACACTTCCGCCGAGCACCGTCACTCTCTCTAGCCTCGCCGGAGTCCAGCCTCATGCGCCAACTGTGCTTGGTAAATTACTCTTAAAAAAATGTAGCCGGGTAATGAACTAACGGGTATTAAAGAAAGGCCTTCCGCTTCACATTAACCAAAGAACAAAATATTGAGGGCCTCCCCTCCCCCCCTTTCAACCCCGCCTAGGGGGAGAGGCCCGGAAGTGACGCCACCAAATAGAGGATGACTAACCGCTCGTGCATGAGGGATGGTCAAGGCCTATTTCAACCCAGACACCACCCAACCCAGTTGCCAGTGCTCTCCCTTAAAAAATACGTATCGTAAAGGAAATTAAGCAGTCGGATCACTACAAGCAATGGTGTCACAGAAAAATATGAGGTACAGATTCGTCATGTAGTATAGGCACTTCAGGATATACTTTTCTGGCCTCTTGTACGGTCCTCATCAAAATTATTTTTAAAATAAACAAGGTTCTTTCTAAGGAGTAAGCTTGTCAACATCAACATGTATTCGCATGTCAACCACAGAAGATATTAACATCCTTTCACTTCATTCTCGGGTGAAAATAGCACAAACGTCTAATTTAAACACTTAAGAACTTATGTCTATGATAACTCTCCTGGTACACAGTTTTCCCCTCTTAACGTACTGTAATTATCGAGGCGGAGATGAGCAGCGCGCCACGCTGGCCATCCCTGGTACAGGGGCAGGACGCAGCAAGGTGTTGTAACCTACGGACACTGATTTGTCTGTGGTCCTGTGCACCTCGCCCCTACCTCATTAGGGGTGAATGATCCTACACGCACCACCAACCACCTTACACACCAACATCGCTTCCATAATGCTCACATCAGTATTTTCTACGCACCACCAACCACCTTACACACCAACATCGCTTCCATAATGCTCACATCAGTATTTTCTATGTCCTATGCACGTCCTAAATTTAAGTTTTATTTAATCTTTTGAATAGGGACCCAATCAAATATTTAAGACCTTGAACAAATAGCAAAATTTTCTGAACAATTTACGAATCCTGGGCGTGCAACATACAAGTGTTAAGAGAATCACATTCTGCTCTACCAACAAACAGTACAATTTGTAGTTTTTCGAATGTTTGACAAGCTCTCATTATGAACTTATTCAATGCCTTTTAGGGCGAAAAAATTGCTGTTAAGCGACTCGAGGTACTGCCCGGGACAGTCACTTTCGGTAATGGGACAGCATTATGGGACGGGTATTACGAGGTGAAGAGACAGGTTGTGGTTCATAGTGAGGATTGTGACGTAATCCTGCCGGAGGATAACGAGCCGTTTCCTGCCGGTGCATGACTGTGGCAAGGGAGGAACGATGGGCGGAGCAGCAACACTATTCCTGTAGCCGCCGCCTGTTCACCGATGCATTACTATGCTTTGTTCACTTCTTCGCCCTTGATATTCCCGCCACCCCCACACACCAACCTCCACTCATACAGCACCACGCCATGACAGAGCTAGCTAAACAGGAAGATCAATTACCACACTAGAACTTGCACGGTCTAGGCACTAACAAGAAGACTTAAAAGAAACACCTCCCTTCAAGGAATTCAAAGAGGCCAGCCTAGAAGACCTCCAACTACACACCTACACCACCACACTTCCCCTCCATTACTCCCACAAAGCATGTTACTGACATACTTTAGCGCCCCGCTTGGCCTAGGCCCCCCCCCCCTCAGAGCCCCGCTCCTGTGTCAGGTAAGTCCACTACGGGCTCACCATAGCTTGTGGCCTGTGCTACTTGGAACTTTTTGTTCCAGTATCTGAACCTATAACAGCCTAGGTAGGCCCTGTATGAACCAACATTTTCCACCCAGGCATTGTATTAACTTTGGGAATTATCTTATGCTACTCACAAAGCATATCAAATAGCAATAAATCATTAATATATTCTCGATATAATGCCTAATAACCTACAAACTCTACTTAGAAAACCCAAAACCCTTCAGACTTTTTGCAGTCTCGACGTTCTATATTAAATGTTTACACGCTTAGGCCTATCATATTGAAACCTAATTAATCACCAGCAGAAGTGGAAATCATGTGTACAGGTTATGCCTGGGACACCCCTAATGGCAGGTTTATTTACTTGCCCGGCGTAGCCTATGTGGAGCCAGGCAGCCCCTGCAGCGCCAGCACGTCCGGGCGGCAGGGTCCACACGCGCGCTCCACCCACACCTGCCGCCATCACCACCACTATACCATTCCATTCACCTGGGCTGTATGGGTCTCGAGCCGTGGCCCCACGCTCCATCGCCTGAGCAGTCTACGGTTGGAGACCCCATCCAGCCCAGGTGAATGGAACGTTTATCTCCACGGAAGTGTGGATGACAATTTATACTATGTCATATTCTATCTAATGTAACAAAATATTCCAATGATAAGGTGTTTGTTGGCTAGCGATTTCAATTACTTTTCCCCATAGAAGTAAATGCTAGACTATTCTCTGTTATCTTCTGGCATTTTTTTCTAGCGAATTTTCCATCCAGAATAGTTTTTTTCCAGCCTGAAAACTGATAGCTTTCAGACACACATAAACATATAAATATATATATATATATATATATATATATATATATATATATATATATATATATATATATATATATCGTACCTAGTAGCCAGAACGCACTTCTCAGCCTACTATGCAAGGCCCGATTTGCCTAATAAGCCAAGTTTTCTTGAATTAATATATTTTCTCTATTTTTTTTCTTATGAAATGATAAAGCTACCCATTTCATTATGTGTGAGGTCAATTTTTTTTATTGGAGTTAAAATTAACGTAGTTATATGACCGAACCTAACAAACCCTACCTAACCTATCTTTATAGGTTACGTTAGGTAGCCGAAAAAGTTAGGTTAGGTTAGGTAGGTTAGATAGTCGAAAAACAATTAATTCATGAAAACTTGGCTTATTAGGCAAATCGGGCCTTGCATAATAGGCTGAGAAGTGCGTTCTGGCTACTAGGTACGACATATATATATATATATATATATATATATATATATATATATATATATATATATATATATATATATATATATATATATATATATATTATATATATCCACCAATTTTTCTTCCCCATACTAAACCATCATAGAGGCCTATGGCTATGTAAAAACAAAACCTGGAAGTATCTAGTCTCTTCTAAACACACGGAACAGACGACCATGTTTATTATCAAAAGGTTTACAATAATGCAATGACATTGCCAGAAAACATTTAGCAGGAACATTTAGGCCAATTACAATATAACCGCGATGACCTTGTCCTACTGGGTACCAAGCCACAATTTAACCTGTCCACCCACTTGCCTGCCCTACACACACACACACACTTGGGTTTTGGTTGGCAGTAGTAGTGAGCCTGATGGCGTCACAGTTACTTATTTTCGAAGAGGTGCATGGCACGTGGAAGGGCGTGACGTCATAAGAGTGGGAGAGAGCGCGCGCGCACACTCTGGTGAGGCACTACTACACGCTGTACCGCTGTGACGAAGGCACCACTTGGCTCTCTGCCGACAGCCTACCAGGGTGACGCAATCACACCATCCATAATAATATCAGTGTTGATTCATAAGACCTTATCATAATATTAACCACTAAACGAATCTGCATAGGAGCCTACACTTACGTGTAACTCCAAGTAAATAGCAGTTGTTTCAACATTTCTGTCGTCATAAATTAAAGGTCACAAACCTAAAGTTTCGAGTGCAAAAATAAATTATGTTAAGGTTTGGTATACTGATGGTGTAAATGCAATAATGTTGTTAAAGTGTCGAGTGCTTTAGAGACGTCACCCGCCTTCTAAATAAAACACTGCAGATGACTACAGGTTATCAATGTCTTGAGGACACTTTCCCTGCCTCAGGATCACTCTCGACCATCCTCGACCAACTCCACATTGCCACTTGGTCATTTACCAGGAACCCCGACGGTAATCAACCACTTCCATGGTGTAGCTTCAGACTGGTCAGTTTGCACACCCTGCATACTATCTCTTTTTGCAATTTTTACATGTTCTTATAAATCCCTTAAGTTTTGTACACGTCGTCCTGTGTATTCATGGGGGATACTAAGGTTGACTTGCAGGTCTTTTTCGCTATGTTGATGCTCTTGAACTTGGTATAGCACTTAAAATGCTGTCTTATGGAAACATGTATATGCCGAATCCTAACAAATAAGATTACCTATTTTTCAATACTCGAAGATGGTGACCTATGCCTGGCCAGTATAAGCCAGAAGAAACTCTGGTAAATGTCCATAGCCTTTCTGACTAATCGTAGCGATTCCGACCGATTCCGTAGCGATTTTAAATCATTAAAAGTAAAACTAGTAGCCTACTTAGTGATTCCAGTGAAACACACTGAAATCCTCGTAAATTTTGTGAGATGCTACCAAGACGCAGTCAGAACAAATGCCACACTACGTAAATTTGGTCACCTTGACAATTGATCGAAAGTACAGTTATTTAGTAGTGAATCGATTCGAATGACTATGATCTATGGGACCACAGTAAGCTAAATTGGCGCTCTTATCACTGACCTTTACAGAGTGACGCGTATAATACTTAGTCAGCAGGAAACGCCAAGATGATATCAGTAAGCAGGCAGGCGGTACACCTTATATTATTAAGGTGTACCTAACTGTTACAAATAATCCCCCCCCCCGTTCTAAATCTAAATCCCGACAGTTAGATGCCAATCACACCAAGTGTTCAAAGTGAGTTTGAGCCACTGACACTCCTGCTCATACACAACTGGTAATTACAATTACAATATTTCTAACAAAAAAAACTTTTGCTTGTGCCAGCCCGCGTTTCTATCTCCTCCCTCAACCTCTCAAGTAGGCAGGAGTACTCGCCTAGTTGTGTTTGCGGGGATGAGACTGCTTTTTCGCCCCCACCTCTCAACCTGTGTACAGATTCCTGAGCCTATTAGGTTCATCATATCTACATTTGAAACTGTATTTGGAGTCTGCCTCCACCACATCATTGCCTAGTGCATTCCATTTGTTAACTACTCTGACACTGAAAAAGTTCTTTCTAAAATCTCTATGGCTCATCTGGGTACTCGGTTTCCACTTAGGTACCCACTGTCTTTACCCTACCAATTCCTGAGTGAGTCTATCTGTGGCACCCTACCTTTCCCTCTGCATACAGAAATAACACCACATGAGACCAGAAGGCATGGCAGGATGTGCAGAATACCCCCGTATTCTGAGGTGCAATAGGTACTCAGAGAGAACTCTATCAACATCAGAGGCCCGGGACTGGTCAACACGTTTAAACTACACATAAGGGGCATAACTGGCCCACCCCTCAGTGTTCAAGAGAGAACTGGATAAACACCTCCAAAGGATACCTGATCAACCAGGCTGTGACTCATACGTCAGGTCACGCATACGGACTGGTCAGCCTGGTTGACCAGTCCAGCAACCAGGAGGCCTAGTCGGGGACAGGGCCGCGGGGACGTTGAGCCCCGAAATCATTGCAAGGTAACCGCAAGGTAAGGTATCCCCACACTATCAATCACCAGAAACTCATTTACCCCTTAAGTGCGCCCCCTCAGGCGTCTCCCTCACCTTTGCGTCCCTCCTCCAGCCTGGAATGGGATGTGTGTGTGTATCCATGACCCAAGACCAGGAACTAGAGCACACGGGAGGCCAGCTTCCGTGGCCAGGACCACATCACACATCGTTCATGGTCCACTCCCTCAACACAATTATACTCACAGTAAAGCCTAATACTCATCAGTTCACTGGTAAGTTTGCTGCAACTCTTGCACAATCTAATTTACACTGCATTTATCGATAATTATGTTTAAAAGTCAATCAATGATTACTTAAATGACATAATTTCACTTTTTGTTTTTTGTAACAAAAATATATAAAAATCGAATTTTTTTCCAGTACGGCATGCACACACACCTCCCACTATGAGCACTGCGAGGAACTGAGTCAGCGCGGCTGGTCAAGCCCTACACCGGGAACCAACGACTAGCAGTTGCCAGCAAGCCTCCGGTTCCACACGAGTAATTTATCACCCTCCATTGATCAAAACTATTTATATTCACAATATCATCATAAATACTGAATGATTTAACGTGTTAACGCCTACAAGAAACTATGTATATAAGCTGAAGTACATCGACATAAATATTACAGAAATTTGAGAGCGACTGAAGGTGTGTGGCAACCTTCATGTTCCACCAGCTGGGAAGAACAGTCTGGGTAAAAAGTGGGAGGCGCTGTCTGTCTGTGTGGTGTCACCCTCCTGCAACACTGCCCTATACCAATCACTACACACACCCACACACACCCCACATTTACATGACTACATGGGAACGATTGAAGCCATGCATCTTGTCACAGACCAACCTTAGATTCCTAGCGCAAAGAAACCTGCCGAATAAGGAGGCATTTTCTTCAACCGTTCTGCCGACCACAAATCCACTGTGTATATCCACAGTAGACAAACTCAACACTGAAACCTGATGACACGTAAAAGGTATTTAAATTTTTTAAATAATATAATTAAAAACGTTTTATTAGTTTGCAATTCTTACTACAAAATAATAGTGTCCAGTGCTGCAGCCCACTGAGACCTACAAGTATTATACTGAAAATCTCATTATTATCAATACAGTACTTGCAAGGTAGCTCACAGGCAGATGTCAAGAATGAAGGAACCAACAGTACCAAGTAACGGTACTTTGAGAAGGTCTTAAACCCTACTCACACCAGACAGTCTTCTCTTCACCCCTCCCACAATGCTCTTGACCACTCTCAGCCCCTCTCATACATCCGACCACGCCCACAACCCCTCCCATACACCCGACCACGCCCACAACCCCTCCCATACACCCAAGCACTCCCACCAGCTGATTCATCGTTGAGAGGCAGGACCAACGAGTCAAAAGCTCATCCCCTGCATGCACAACTAGGCGAGTATCAGATGGCAACCGTTTACATACAATCAGAGAGCACTGTATGATCATAACAGCTTGTTCAATATTCTCCCAGCTAGCATAAAATATTGCTAAAACAATGGTGGACTCTTCCAGGAGAAATTAAACAAGTTCTTGCAAAAAGTGCTGGACCAATCTGGTTTTAGTGAATATGTGGGCTTGCGGGCTGCTCAAGGAACAACCTATTGGACCAAGTTATCAAAAGTCAATCCTAGCCCAAGGCCGGGCTTGGGGCGTAGAAGTTCCATAACCCTCTCCAGGTTAGCTCCTGGTAAACACACACACCGTTATCTTTTGATTCCGACCACTCCCACAAATCTGTCCCATACACTCGAGGGGTAAAGGAGAGGAATAAGTAGAGGGATGGAGGAGAGGGAACGTAAAGAGAAGAATGGGTAGAAGTGATATAAGAATAAATAAGGCAACCAGAGGCCAGTCGGAAGATATAATGGGAAAGGGGTAGAAGGTGTAAGGGTGATGGAGGAAGGGGAGAGCGCATGCATGCTGTGTGTACCACACCAGTGAGTCACCGACGTTACCAGGACTCACGTTCCCAGTTCAGGTTTGCCGGTGACACCTGAGTCTTGCGGATGTCTGCCCCACGAAACCCAAGCCTGGTGTCGGTGTAAGCTTTACCCGTCGCTCGCCCTTACTAAGCATTACCATTCTTTGCAGCTTTACCTGGGTTTTGATATACCTTTTTTCAATATAAAATTTAGTTTACTGCAAGCAACGATGGAATACTTCCTCTACTAGCATACCACAGGGCACGAGGCCGCATTATGATGTTGCGCAAAGCTGTAAGTAAAAAAACACATGGAATCACAGCTTCCACATAACCTTTCTCAACATAGGTTCAAAACAGGGCGCTCCTGCCTCACACAATTGCTGGAACACTATCATATGGTCTTGAATGCCATGGGAGACAAGCAAAACGTTGATGTATTACACAGACTTTGCAAAAGCTTTCGACAATATGACCGTTGTGTTATTGCACACGAAATGCCCACAAACAGATTTACATACTGGAAAAATAGGAAGATGGATCTTCAATTTCGTAACGAATAGAACCCAGTGTGTAATAGAGTAAAATCCAGATCATCCACCGTGAAAAGCTCAGTCCCCCAGGGTACTGTGCTTGCTCCAGTACTCTTTCTCTTCCTCATATTAGACACAGACAAGGACACAACCCATGGTACCGTATCATCCTTTGCAGGTGACACTAGGGGTTTTAATGAGAGTAGACAATATAGAAGACACGGCAAATCTCCAATCTCATGTAAATCAGGTCTTTCAATTGGCCACAGAAAAAAATGTTTAATGAAGGTAAGTTTCAGCTCATGCGCTATGGATAAACGAAAATATAGAAATGGAAACCACATATGAAACGCAGTCAAATCACAATATAGAACGAAGGATCACTGTACAAGATCTGGGAGTAATCATGTCGGAAGCCCTTACTTTTAAAGAACCCAAAGTAGCTGTCACAACTGCGAAAAATGACAGGTTGGATAACAAGAACCTTGCAAACAACAGACGCCACACCAATAATGATATTTTTCAAGACACTAGTGCTCTCTGTAGGGTGGAATATTGTTGCACAGTAACAGCTCCATTCAAACCTGGAGAACGTATAAAGATCCTTTACTACTAGAATCCGCTCAATAAATCACCTTGAACCAATTAAAATCGTAAATCTGTATTCTAGAGCGCATAATAATAATTATGCATTGCTATGGATACATAATAATCTACACATAGAAAATGTTAAGAGTGACTGGTTCTAAATCTGCACACATGAGACCAGATGGCAGGATGCGCAGAGTAGCACTGTTGAAAAGCACAGGTGCAATAGGTACTCACAGAGAACTATCAACATTAAAGGCCAAAGAGTTTTCAATACTCTCCCTTTACACGTAAGTGGTATAACTCGCCGACCTGTCAGTGTTCACACGAGAAGTCGACAAACACCTCCAAAGGATGTCTGATAAATCAGGCTGTGATTCATACGTCAGGCTGCTCGCAGCCACAGCCAACAGCTAGGTTGACCAGATCACCAACCAGGAGGGCTGGTCAGAGACCAGGCCGCAGGGATATTTATCCTGGGAACCATTACAAGGTAACTACAAGGTAGTATACTTCGCGGAGGCTGCCACAAGCGGCACCAAACATGTATTAAGGGAGAGCAACAACCAAAGTTTGACACCAGGCGGTGCCTTAACGATCTCATCAATCACGGAACAATTTTTCCAACAAAACTCATTAACACTTGTAGGTGGTGGTCATTACCAACACCATGGCTTATGATGTTATACTCATCGCGGAGGAGTGGTGTCTGACGCTGGTATTAGGTTTAACCACACACGCCCTCCAGCACAACCAACCTGCTCCCCAAGGTCTCCCTCCCCCTGCTGCTTGGCGCTCCTGCTGCTGCTTCCACCACCTTACCTCACACCACTCGTCACACCTACAAGAAATCTTCCCCGTTACTACCGCCACGTTATCTAGAATGTTAAGAGTATTTGAAGACCAAGATACCAACACAAGATATCTTTGAAGGCGCCACATCAATAAAAAAAAATGGAATCAGGTTCTTAGATACTGGTGTTCCTGGATGAAGCATCGACCTCAAGAGTTTTAAATAATCGCATCAAACTTGACAATAAGCAAACCAATAGATTTTTTGTATTATCCAGTACCTCTTTTTAACATCGGAAAATTTCCCATGGACATCCTCCATGCAACCTTTGCTTCCCAAAGACTTAAACGTTGACTGCACTGCGGGAGCAACGCCAAGTAGCAACATCTTCTCTCGGCTTTAAGCAAAAAAAATTATAGTCAAGGAATAGAAGTGCACCAAACTAGATGCAATGAGAAAATAAGAATACGTACTTAAGGGGATTCTTCAGACTCTTAGGCACAATATGAGGCAAATTTAAAGGGATTGTTCAGGCTCTCACACACAGTTTTAGCTTAGTTAGGAGAATTGTTTATGCTTGTACGAATAATTAGGATAAAACACACAGGGTAATGTAACAATGTGACTGACAGGCGAGAACAAGCAGCGCGACACCTGTCTTCCCATGCTCTGGTGGACCCTTCTCGCTTATGACTTTGGACTATCTAATGCAGTTATTAGAAACATACAAATTAAAGAAATTAATTCAGATTTAGAAGAACTAAGAAATGCCCAGAGACCTGAAAGCTGCAGTATTAAAAGTTATGACAAGTTTTGTAATAATAGGTATTTGTATGGTCGGCATAGTAGCCGAACCAGGCAATGTGATGTAGTCATTGCGCGAATTCGCCTTGGCTATAGACACATCTGGCAGGTTAGTGAGGCTGAGCCACTACCAGAATACTCAGATTGTAAACTCTGTGATAAACCTTTAATGCATTCACTAGAACACTACATTGATGAATGTGAAACCGTAAAGGACTTTAGACCTCCTGGCCTCTTATACCACCAACTGTGTAACTATTTTATTGACTCAGGTGTTCTGGACGACATCCTAACAATTTACCCAAAATTTGCTTGTCCATTTTAAAGAATGAAGAACAATTTTTATGTATATTACTTCTAAGCTGCATCACCTATGAACCCATCCCTGCCCTTGTGTGGCAGTGCACAGTAGAAACTTGTTTTCACATATCCATATATTAAAACATTGATTGTAACCGTGATATATATGTGCTTCAGCCTACAGTTTAGACCTATTGTCTTATGTATGACCCTCTGTCCTGCGTGACAGTGAATACTAGCATTATCCTCACTTTAATCAGACTATCAAAATCCTCAGATTAGGCAAAATTGTAATTAATTTTGTCAATAAAGATGTTAATAATAATAAAAACCCTTCTCGCTACACAAATGAAAACCAGGAAACAAGTCGTGGCAGCACACACACTGGTATTTCCCACTTACATCATTAACCAAAACAGGTGACTGATACTCACCCCACGTAGTCCGCCTCCGACATTTCGTGACCTTACCTGAAACAGAATGAAATAATATAATAATGTCCACTTTTTATAATATAATAAATCTGCAAAATCTAAAAAGGAGTTTGGAAGATAAATGATTTATCTGGTGGTTGAGAAGCCATATCAAGTCTCGACGTCCTCATCTACCAGGAAAGAACTACGTCTATCAATACATTTCCAATATGAGCATTACGCTCACTCTTGGAACACCACCTCTTGTATAATCATTGCTTAAGAATATACCTGGAGGCTGGAGCCAACAAATCCACGAGACTGCCAAGCTTATAAAGTATGCTGAAGTCATCTCATATTTCAAACATTGGTGCCGACTACCACCTGTACGTCAACACTATGCTTGTTACTTGGTAACACCCGACACTCGATACAACAATGTCAAGTAGAGAATCAAGGTCTTGCATTTGGCCGTTGATGAAACAATTTTCGAATTGTTTCAGTTTCAAGCCTAATTCTGGTGTATTAAAGTTGTGGTGCTTGCTTTCCAGTGTGATATCTGCAAATTTTGCAGCGTTTGATGCGGGCATATTCAGTGTACTCAGCTGGGTGGGGGGAAGATGCTATAGTGGAGCAGGAAATTACAAAAAGCACCACTGCCATCATCTACTGGTGGAGCGCCCAGAAAAACAGTTTATTAACCTTACATGTTGCCGTAAATTTTTAAATTATATAAAGTAAGAAAAATGTAAACTGAAAACATACACGGATACCCTTATAGAGACCTGTCAGTTGTGACACCAACTAAACAATCCATCATTCAAGACGCCTAGCTGTAGACCCCTAACACAAGCCCGCCAACTACCACCACCGTCTGGCACATTAATAAGCTGTTATTAACGTTTATATTACCTGACCAGCTCCCCAGCCCACCTCGTATCAAATTGTACATATATGCACTATAGACCAACTAGATTTACCTGTGTTTTGCCCAGCTTCTACGGTCTTCTTGCTAAGACAATAGCAGTAAGGGCTAATTTTAATGTGAAACAAACAGGGTGGAAAGCTGTGTGGGCGCTCTCGCACCTCCCTAAACAACAATGAAAAGCAGCAGCTCATGTATAAACTGAATATGATTGTTTAATACTCATCAACATTACATTATTGAATGTTCAGTCAGTACACTAAAGTATGCGACATGAGATGCCTAGAGCTTTATCCCTTGTCGTAGTCTTGAAGATGTGCTCAGAATCCCTCCAATGTGTGCACGAGCTGCTATCAAAACTACTGCACACACTGTATAACAAAACCGTGGTATGCAATGTACAAATCGTGGTATGCAATGTGCAAATTGTGGTATGCAATGTGCAAATTGTGGTATGCAATGTGCAAATTGTGGTATGCAATGTATAGTGCCACAGCTAGCTGTTGACAAGCTAGAACTAAGCTAGCACTTCATTCATATAGTTTAGAGTACATCCGCACGTATGTGCAGGTTCCAAGCTAGTTAAAATAAAGGGTGGATGGCGTTGGGAGGAGAGAGGGAGGAAGGGATGAGAACGTAATCAACTCGACAGCGATGTCGAATTTATTACACACTGCTTATGCAACAATGCCTGTTCTATAAATATTTGAAAATTTCAAAATACAAGGGTTACGTAACGATAAGCAAGACGGCGCCCAGAAGCTGTCCACCGATGATTGTGGTGCGCCACACCACCACCGCGTCAAGCTGGCGCTGCGCTGGCACTCGCCAACACTTGTCTCTAGGCTAACATATCTCCACACCAACACTCACACCTTACACTGAGGTACACAGTAATAGCAGAAATGATCCCAGTAAAGTGTAACTGACACGTGACGCAACTAGGCATGTTATACTTTATGCCTGGTGACACCTCCAAATAACAGTGTATCATGTCCCTCCAGAGGTTGAGGACGCCGAGTATTAGCTCTTCTAGCCACAAACCTTCCCTCCACCCCACCTACTGTAGCATTCAACTCTTAACACTCCAACCTCTCCACATAAACCATGAATATCACTATAACAGCATTACCAACCTCCTCCAACAAACAAAAACATCCCTGCCCCCTCCCACAAGTAGGGGGAAGGGGAGTTCTGGTAGGCGAAATCTTTCAAGTCAAGCAGAGATCTACCTAGAGCATGCCTGGAGAGGATCTCCAGAGTTCTACTCCCCGAGCCCGCCCTGGGGCCAGGTTCGACTACCAATGTGGGGGTTGATATCACACCGAACCTGTTCCCAGAATCCAACATCGAAAGGATATCATCAGAGGCGTATGCTAGATTGGCCAGCATAAGAACGGCCTTTAGAAAATTGTGTAAGGAACCATTCAGAACCTTTTACGTCAGACCAATCCCTGGGTTAGAGGAGCTGCCCCTTATTGCCCAATAGGCCTTCTGCGGTTTCCTTGATTCTTATAATCTTATATATGCATCTCCAGCCTGGAGTCCATACCTAGTTAAACACAAGACAAAGTTATTGAAGAGCAGATTCAGAGGTATGCCATCAGATATATGATATATCTGATATGCCTGATATGCCATCAGGTACGTCCCCGGAAGACAGAAGGGTTAGCGGAGACATGATCACCAACTACAAAATTCTTAGAGGAATTGACAGGATGGACAGGATGGACAAAGACAATATTTAGCATGGGTGGAACACGAACAAGGGGGAGAGGACAGGTGAAAGCCTAGTACTCAAATGAGTTACAGAGGCATTAGAAATTTGTTTTTCAGTGTAAGAGTAGTTAACAAATTGAATGCACTAGGCAGTGATGTGGTGGAGGCTGACTCCATACAGTTTCAAATGTAGATATGATAGAGCCCAATAGGCTCAGGAAACTGTACACCTGTTGATTGACGGTTGAGAGGCGGGACCAAAGAGCCAGAGCTCAACCCCCGCAAGCACAACTAGGTGAGTACACAATTTCTTTTACCTGATGCCCCTCTTCACCTAGCAATAAATAGGTACTTGGTAGTTAAGACAGCTGATAGGAGCTGCATCTTGGGGATGTGTGTTAAAAATTTATGTAGTAGACATGAGACGAAAATAGGTCGGGAGTGAGAACATTTGACAACCGAGGGTTAGAAAAGCGGGGTCCAAGGGGTAACAGTTCAATCCTGCAGGCACAAATAGCAAAGTATACCCCACGCGCGCGCACTTTTCAATGACCAAGGTCTTCCCTCCCCCTCTCGCCCTTATTTATTTTGCCAGCCTTGCCAACCCCAACAGTATTTAAGTGGAGAGGGGCAGCGGTTGACCACATGACTCCTGCTACCATAACAGGCAACACACACGGCTGCTGTCTGCTCAGCGGTGCAGCACTGCTCCACCACCTGCCTCTGCTCTCATTGTATCATTGTTTGTACTTTTAACACGTATTAATCCTTTTCAGCACTAGACGGACAAAATAACACAGGTGTTTTACAGGAAAAATTAATTCAAACGAAATGACGCAAATGTAAGTTATCAATTTAGTCAAGAAAGCAAACAAAGTTGTGCGTTAATTGCATTTTTAAGAAATGCATTATCAGACATTGCTTATCCATCTAAGTTATTATATGTACCGAACATTAGATGTTTTGGCTAGCCATATATTTAGTCAAACCTTCCTCGGCTTAATGCATTTAACATTATGCAATACAATAATATTCTACCTAATGGAAGGCATGTGTAAGCCAGCCCCAATTTGGCACAAGAGGTGCGCGCGCGCGGTGGTAAAGTAGAGCTTGTGGGCCTGACTGGGTTGACGTGGCGGCGCCAAGATGGAACACTCAAGTGGACAACACATCAAGTGGCCACATCTAGGCAAGTGGAAGACTTGCAGGAGAGCCCGTGTTGCGGGTCGTCTCCAGCCACACTACACAACATTGCAAGCCACACAGTTATGACACCAAATTAGTTGAAAAGCCGAGAGGCACGAGTTACGAGGAGAGACTAAAGTAGTTGACCCACACGTCGCTGGAAGGAACAAAGAGGGGGGGGGGACGTGACAACGACATACTAGATACTATGGGGAAACTGACAAACTACTTATTATAGTACACGAACAAGAGAACGCTGACTCAAATTACCCAAATGACTCACAGAAAAATTGTCAACAAACTGAATAGACTTAAAAGTGAGGTGGTGGAGGCAAACACAGCTTTAGGTGGAGGAAAACTACAGTCACAGCTTTAAATGTAGATATGACAACTCAATAGGCTCTGGAACGTATACATCATTTTATTAAGGATTAAGACGTGATCCAAGTCATATCTTATCCGTCGTAAATACAAGTAGTCAAAGACGTGGACATAGGGGCACGAGCTATGAGGAGAGACTACGGGAATTAAACCTTACGTCGCTGGAAGACAGGTGTGTTAGGGGGGGACATGATCACCACATACAAGATTCTCAAAGGAATTGATAGGGCAAAGACAGTTTAACACAAGGGGCACACGCACTAGGGGACACAGGTAGAAATTGAGTGCCCAAATGAGCCATAAAGGCATAAGAAAGATTTAGTGTAAGTAGTTAATAAATGGAATGTATTAGGAAGTGATGTGGAGACAGACTCCATACACATTTTTAAGTGTTGATATGATCAGAGCCCAATAGGCTCAGGAACCTGTACACCTGTTGACAGTCGAGAGGCGGGACGAAAGAGCCGAAGCTCAACCCCCGCAAGCACAAATAGGTGAGTATACTACGAGTGGCCAACTATAACCAAAATGACAATATAATGATCGCCAATATTGTGCAAACTGATAATGCCTAAAATTACAACAATCAGGTTGAGGACAAGAGCAGCCACACCCAATATCAAATTATTTTTTTTAAGTACGACGACTAAATTTTCCCGAAGGTGTGCCATACTGTACATACTCAAGTACACTCACTCCATCCCTCCATAACGCCCCGTGAACCACCTCGTCAATTTGTCAGCATCACCTTCCATTACTTCCTAGACTAATTATATTTCCTAACACAGGCTGCAAGAGTTACTGGTTGTTTCCGTTGGTGACTACCCCCCCCCCCCCCGCATAGTGCCAGACGAAGCACTTCACCCAGCAGGAGCGCCCGCTCGGGAAGCTTTTATCCTCATGCACATTTATGCAGAGTTTTGCGAGAAGCGGTGTGGAGCAGCGTGAGAGACAGGACATGTTGAAGCATAACACGCTGCTCGTGTGCGCCTCAGAAGACCATAGTTATATAAGCCAGCCCCCTGAAGTGCACTCGTCACTGCCCTCCAGGAGGTATGGTCTTCCCGTCTCTCCACAGGGTAATCTGCCACCTTCCTGCACCTCCACTCCATCCCGCCACTCAAACTATCACCAACCAAAAAGTCTTCTAACCTTTAAACCTGGATACAAAATGAGTTATGGCGGCGAGTGACAAAGCCGGCCACATGTCCCGGTATGATACAGTGTAGGAGGAGCAACACAGCACTAAGTGAACTCTGCCGTGGAGGCCAGGCCAGCAACACTGCATCACCGCACTGGACCACACCTCACTAGTCGTGTCTCGTCAAAGTTGGCAGACTACTCCTCTATACAATCGTATACATTTAGTACTTGTCCTCCTTACCTTGGCGCCCCCCTCCCAAAAATATCAGGATGACTATATTTATGGTAACCATACTCCATGAAATGCTTACGGGCATTTGTCTGTGTGGGGGGGGGGGGGTATGTGGGGGGGGTATGTGAGGGGGGGGTGTGAGGGGAGGGTATGGGGGTATGTGGGGGGAGGGTATGGGGGTATGTGGGGGAGGGTAGGGGGGTATGTGGGGGGAGGGTGTGGGGGGAGGGTATGGGGAGAGAAGAGTTACGAAGGGAGAGAGCGCCGGCGAGAAACAATGGGCAGTGTTTCTTTCACCCTATGCCCCTGTTACCTAGCAGTAAAATAGGTACCTG
>WNGS01164858.1:11117293-11134702 GCA_020271785.1 Procambarus virginalis
CACAAGTCTACGTGCAAAACACAATTCCTCACCCTAACTCGGTGTCCCTTCTCGGCGGCCTTGCTCGACGCCTTGCTCTCACTCACCTGCAAAACAAATGTAAGCAGGACGCGGATCAAACACCTGTATACAATATTGCCTTTATAATAAAATTAGCAAATAAAAATATAAAGAACTTAAAAAATATAGTACCACCAATTATTACACTTAAATATTTATATCACTACATCATACAATAAAGTTATTACATTAAAACTAATTATTATTTACAGGAAATAATATATAAAGTATTTCACCTTCAAGCCATCCACCAAAAATGAGAGTACTTGTGCCAGCTGTGACTGATAAACATGAACGGTTCCCCCCCCCCAACACACTCACAATCTGTACTATTGCCATACCACAAACACCATGCCAAAATTAGGCTCAGTAACTATAAAACAACCTGCACTAAGCCTAAATAGCAACCACACGCCATCTGAGGCCTAATTTAGTATATAATATATATATATATAGATATATATATATATATATATATATATATATATATATATATAACTGAAAACTCACACCCCAGAAGTGACTCGAACCCATACTCCCAGGAGCAACGCAACTGGTATGTACAGGGATGCCTTAAACCACTTGACCATCACGACCGGACATAAGGAAGTGATAGCCGAGGCTATATGAACCACTTCCCCGCCGGCACCTGGATGGTTATCTCGGGCATAGCATTTTATCAAATCACGTGATGGTCGTGATGGTCAAGTGGTTTAAGGCATCCCCGTACATACCAGTTGCGTTGCTCCTGGGAGTATGGGTTCGAGTCACTTCTGGGGTGTGAGTTTTCAGTTGTATCTAGTCCTGGGGACCATTCAGGCTTGTTTGCATTTGTGTTCCTCACGTGTTGCCCCAAAAAAAGAGGTGATTTGATAAAATGCTATGCCCGAGATAACCATCCAGGTGCCGGCGGGGAAGTGGTTCATATAGCCTCGGCTATCACTTCTTTTGTCCGGTCGTGATGGTCAAGTGGTTTAAGGCATCCCTGTACATACCAGTTGCGTTGCTCCTTGGAGTATGGGTTCGAGTCACTTCCGGGGTGTGAGTTTTCAGTTGTATCTAGTCCTGGGGACCATTCAGGCTTGTTTGCATATATATATATATATATATATATATATATATATATATATATATATATATATATATATAGTTATATATATAGAGGCGCTGTACTAGGCCTATGAATGTTTACATTTGGTTGTTGCCTTCTTGCTCGTACCCTCTACAGAATTAATACAAAAATTTTGTTATAAGAGGATGGGAAGGGGTTGGGAGTGGGAGGGGTTGGGAGTGGGTAAGTTATGGGGAATTTTTGCACGTTCGGCCAACAGCTGCCACAAGTACTCTCGTATTAAGGTTAATACTTACTCTCTCGTATTAAGGTTAATAAGGACGACAGGTTAATACTTTACAGTGACGCAACAACATTAAACAAAAATCAAAAGTAGCTTTAGTGTCCGAGACAACTATTGGAATAAATTATATACATGCCACTTGCACTGTTATATACAGTAACATTACAAGGAAATATGTAGTCATATTCAATGAAAATATATAAATGAAAACCTGCTGCTAATACACACACAAAAACACACCACACACACATTATATATATATATATATATATATATTATATATATATATATATATATATATTATATATATATATATATATATATACCTGGTTGGTTGATACCTGGTTGATGGGGTTCTGGGAGTTCTTCTACTCCCCAAGCCCGGCCCGAGGCCAGGCTTGACTTGTGAGAGTTTGGTCCACTAGGCTGTTGCTTGGAGCGGCCCGCAGGCCCACATACCCACCACAGCCCGGCTGGTCCGGAACTCCTTGGAGGAATAAATCTAGTTTCCTCTTGAAGATGTCCACGGTTGTTCCGGCAATATTTCTTATGCTTGCTGGGAGGACGTTGAACAACCGTGGACCTCTGATGTTTATACAGTGTTCTCTGATTGTGCCTATGGCACCCCTGCTCTTCACTGGTTCTATTCTGCATTTTCTTCCATATCGTTCACTCCAGTACGTTGTTATTTTACTGTGTAGATTTGGGACCTGGCCCTCCAGTATCTTCCAGGTGTATATTATTTGATATCTCTCTCGTCTTCTTTCTAGTGAGTACATTTGGAGAGCTTTGAGACGATCCCAATAATTTAGGTGCTTTATCGCGTCTATACGTGCTGTATATGTTCTCTGTATTCCCTCTATTTCAGCAATCTCTCCTGCTCTGAAGGGGGAAGTGAGTACTGAACAGTACTCAAGACGGGACAGCACAAGTGACTTGAAGAGTACAAGCATTGTGATGTGATCCCTGGATTTGAAAGTTCTCGTAATCCATCCTATCATTTTTCTGGCTGTCGCAATATTTGCTTGGTTATGCTCCCTAAACGTTAGGTCGTCAGACATCATTATTCCCAAATCCTTTACATGCTGTTTTCCTACTATGGGCACATTTGATTGTGTTTTGTACTCTGTATTATGTTTAAGGTCCTCATTTTTACCGTACCTGAGTACCTGGAATTTATCACTGTTAAACATCATGTTATTTTCTGATGCCCAGTCGAAAACTTTATTAATATCAGCTTGAAGTTTTTCAATGTCTTCAGCCGAGGTAATTTTCATACTGATTTTTGTGTCATCTGCAAAGGATGATACGAAGCTGTGACTTGTATTTTTGTCTATATCTGATATGAGAATAAGGAAAAGCAGCGGTGCAAGGACTGTACCCTGAGGTACAGAGCTTTTAACTGCACTTGGACTAGATTTTATATGGTTGACCGTTACTCGCTGAGTCCTGTTTGACAGAAAACTGAGTATCCAGCGTCCTACTTTACCGGTTATTCCCATTGACTTCATTTTGTGTGCTATCACGCCATGGTCACATTTATCGAAAGCCTTTGCGAAGTCCGTGTATATCACATCAGCATTCTGTTTTTCTTCTAATGCCTCAGTGACTTTATCGTAGTGCTCAAGTAGCTGTGAGAGGCACGATCTTCCCGCTCGAAATCCATGTTGGCCTGGGTTGTGAAGGTCATTGGTCTCCATGAAATTGGTGACCTGACTCCTAATCACTCTCTCAAATACTTTTATTATGTGCGATGTCAGTGCAACTGGTCTATAATTCTTTGCCAATGCTTTGCTCCCTCCCTTGTGTAGAGGGGCTATGTCTGCCACTTTAAGTGCATCTGGTATCTCTCCCGTGTCCAAGCTCTTCCTCCACACTATACTGAGTGCCTGTGCTACCGGCACTTTGCATTTCTTTATAAATATTGAATTCCATGAGTCTGGACCTGGGGCCGAGTGCATGGGCATGTTTTCAATTTCTCTTTCAAAATTTAGTGCGCTCGTGTTGATATCAGTTATATTTACAGGGGTTTGGATATCACGCATAAAGAAATTGTCTGGATCTTCTACTTTCATGTTGTTTATTGGAGTGCTAAACATGTCCTCATACTGCTTTTTTAGGATTTCACTAATTTCTTTGTCATCCTCCGTGTATGAACCTTCACTTGTACGAATAGGTCCAATACTGGCAGTAGTTTTTGCTTTTGATTTCGCATATGTGAAGAAGTATTTTGGATTTTTCTTTATTTCCTGAATTGCTTTCTGTTCTAACTGCCTTTCTTCAGTTTCATATGAGTGTTTCAATTTCCGCTCGATTTCTTCAATCTCCCTATTTAAATTATTCCTTCTTTGACGGGAAATTCGTGTCTGCATAAGCAGTTCCGTTATTCTTTTCCTGCGTTTATAGTGTCTTCTGCGTTCTCTTTCTACGTTGGATCTCTTTCTGGCTTTCCTCAAAGGAACATGTTTCAGACAGACTTGATACGCTTCCGAAGTCAGTTTTTCTATTCCTTCTGTAGGACTTTTATTACTTAAAACAGTTTCCCATGGAATGTTTTTAAGTTCCCTGTTTATTATCTCCCAGTCTATCCTTTTATTATTAAAATTGAATTTACTGAATAGCCCCTCTCGCTTTATCAACGTTTTAGGTCTATTCTGAGTATTGATGGTAGTTTGCACTTCAATGAGCTTGTGATCTGAATATGTGGTATCTGATATCGTAATGTCTCTGATAATGTCTTCATTGTTCGTAAAGACCAGATCGAGAATATTTTTATTCTTATATATATTTTTTTATATATATATGGTGTGTGTGTGTGTGTGTGTGTGTGTGTGTGTGTGTGTGTGTGTGTGTGTGTGTGTGTGTGTGTGTGTGTGTGTGTGTGTGTGTGTGTGTGTGTGTGTGTGTGTGTGTGTGTGTGTGTGTGTGTGTGGTGTGTGTGTGTGTGTGTGTGTGTGTGTGTGGTGTGTGGTGTGTGTGTGTGTGTGTGTGTGTGTGTGTGTGTGTGTGTGTGTGTGTGTGTGTGTGTGTGTGTGTGTGTGGTGTGTGTGTGTGTGTGTGTGTCAGTGTCAGTGTCAGTGTCAGTGTCAGTGTCAGACCACAGTGTTAAGTGTCAGACCACAGAGGAAGAACTGAAACAGGAATTTCCTTAAGTACTTTCGTATATTAATACAGCTTCAGAAGGAATGATTAATTAGATTCCTTCTGAAGATGTGTTTATATACGAAAGTACTTAAGGAAATTGTTCCTCCGTGGTCTGACACTCACATTTTTCATCACGTTAATTTTCGTGATTTATACACACACACACACACCCACACACACACACACACACACACACACACACACACACACACACACACACACACACACACACACACACACTTATTAAAGTCATGCATGTTGGCGAATATATACAAGTAAATAATCAAAACATAACATAATATATATGAACACAAAACCCCAGGAAGAAGACAAATATCCAAGCTTGTCGTGTTGATCACATCATAATAGCATTATGAACGACAGTGCTTGGATATCACTACTGTATTGCCAGCAGCCGTACGCACATGCGCGCAAGCACGCCTTTAATTACACACATACAACAACGTCATACTAACACAAGCTACAAAGGGAAAAATACCAGTGTGCATAGACTTAAAGCGACAATGTTTTTGTTTAACATTATATTGGAACTGCTGCCACAACTGTGTAGAACACACCTTAGCGGGTGCCCCACCTCGGGCACCGTCACCGTGTTGACCACCTACACTGACGGTCACCCTGGCCCCTTCCTTCCCTTGTAAGGACGGTCCCTTCCCTTACTATGCATAGCAACACCTCAGATTAGGCAAAATTGTAATTAATTTTGTCAATAAAGATGTTAATAATAATATTTTTTAATAAAAAATTACAACTTTTCAAAGTTTGACAACACCTTTTCTACATTAATGTATATTTAGAACTTAGTTTAATATATATACACGCGTGGGCGCGCGCACCCCACCCACATTTATCGATTACATATTGCATATTGGTTATGTTGAAACCTTCCAGTTAGCGCGAGAGATACACTCGTTAGCGTGAAACACACTCAGCCTAACTGCCCACAAAGAACAAGACTCGACAAAAGACGATTCTAACTTCGGTTAAAATTAATCGTTCGTAATTACCTTGCTCACGCATGGCTATTGATTCATGCATATATTAATTACAGTATTTAAAGGTTGAACCCTTCACAGTTTACTACCGAAAGAAAGATGTTAGGTTGGATAATGAACTTTCCCAGGCAGAAATGGCACGCCAAAAGTGACAGTAAGACACTAGCTAGTGTCACTAAGACACTGGCTAGGGCCACTAGAACACCGGCACAGGCCACTAAGACACTGGCTAGGGCCACTAAGACACTGGCTAGGGCCACTAAGACACTGGCTAGGGCCACTAAGACACTGGCTAGGGCCACTAAGACACTGGCTAGGACCACTAAGACACTGGCTAGGACCACTAAGACACTGGCTAGGACCACTAAGACACTGGCTAGGACCACTAAGACACTGGCTAGGGCCACTAAGACACTGGCTAGGGCCACTAAGACACTGGCTAGGGCCACTAAGACACTGGCTAGGGCCACTAAGACACTGGCTAGGGCCACTAAGACACTGGCTAGGGCCACTAAGACACTGGCTAGGGCCACTAAGACACTGGCTAGGGCCACTAAGACACTGGCTAGGGCCACTAAGACACTGGCTAGGGCCACTAAGACACTGGCTAGGGCCACTAAGACACTGGCCAGGGCCACCAAGACACTGGCTAGGGCCACCAAGACACTGGCTAGGGCCACCAAGACACTGGCTAGGGCCACCAAGACACTGGCTAGGGCCACCAAGACACTGGCTAGGGCCACTAAGACACTGGCTAGGGCCACCAAGACACTGGCTAGGGCCACCAAGACACTGGCTAGGGCCACCAAGACACTGGCTAGGGCGGAATACTGCAACACATTAACTACCACAATTTATTCCATTCACCTCGACTGTATGGGTCTCGAACCGTGGTGAATACAGTCCAGGTGAATGGAATGTTTATTCCACGGAAGTGTGGATGGCAATTTATAGCACAATTTATCACAAGTTAATTTACTTGATCTGGAGAGCAGGAAGACCCAAGGAAACCCCGTTTAATTCTTCTTCTTCTTCTTGTGCATGTTTAATTACTTGCCTGGTACGTCTGCCTAATTCTTAATATCTAATTTGTGGGTTACAAAATGATCACGTCACAAGAATTAAAAAATATAAATTGAATATCTTAACCCATATAATTTATCACTTTACTATGCAACAAAGTACTCACTGAGGAGACGATGAGTCACAACGTGGCCCAAATGACGACCAAACCATAACTCAGAAGATAGAGAAGCTACGACGTTTCGGTCCGTCCTGGACCATCACATGACTTTATAATGGTCCACGACGGACCGAAACGTCGTCGCTTCTCCATCTTCTGATTTGTGGTTTGGTCATCAAGTACTCACTGCAATTTCTTTGTAAACGTTGCACTGGAACCCATCTTTTAGAAACAAAACATTTAAGAGGTAGGTAAGAAGGGTGTGAATGTGTTTGTTTTTAGTACTGTATGGAGACTGGACCTGAGCCAAGTAATTGCAAGTGTTGGCAACCCAGTTGTGAATATCACACACCGTTCAACTAAATTTAAACAAGTCACTCCTATACTTCAACAACCTTTGTTTCCCCACGATAATCTTATAAAACAATACTTCACTTATCTCACTCAGGGTATCACTCAAGGTGAGGTAAGGTACTCACTTATCTCACTCAAGATGTAACCTATCTTATACAACTTAACATTAAACTATTCCTATTACAGCAAATGACTAATCACGGTGCGCCAGCACTATATTATAACTAAGGAGTGCATCAACAATCATCCACACACGATCTAGACTTGTCGCAGTGCGACGTGATCGATCGATAGTGCGATCAGGTGGAAGTGCACACACACCCACCTGTGTGGCATGGCAGCCATCTGCCGCTACATCAACAAGCTGAATGTTGAGCAAATAGTCTATTGCACCTCACTCTTCCCCCGGGGGAAGACCTTCACTACCCACTTCAGATGCATAACATTACAACACATGGAAGCCATTATCAAGGCCCTGACACTGCTGCTGCCTGTATACAAGGCCGCCATTCCTAGATTAAAGAGAGACTGCCCATGCGTGGAAGTGCTCCTGTAGGCCGCGCCCCGCCCCCACAACCAGCCTTGAGAGCACCGACGCCCAAAAAGCGCTACCATGAACCGCTTGTGTAAGCGTTAGTTACCATGTTGCAGCTTCCATGTAGTGTGCCGTGGCGCTCCTCTCTCAATATGATATATATGTTCAACCTCAGTAATACGTTATAACAAATGAGTGAGCTTGTTTCCTGACCGCCGACTATATATACCACACACAATATAGATCGCCTCTTAGAGGCTATACATGCCCGCGCCACCTCTTGGGTGGCTTCATCTTCATCAATTAGATCGCCTCGGACAGGTGAACGATGGGGAAGACAATGCATCCCTCCTAACTATAGGGAAAAGTTGAAAAATAATCGACTATAAGGCTTAAAATGACCAGCGTAAAGATAATACAATAATAAAAGCCTAATAAGGAAATATGTTGTGGGCGGATTTTTAAACGAATATCCAAACACAGACACAGACATGATCAAGGCCTCGAGGGAGAGTTGGCAAGCAAATGAACTGAAGGTGACACAGATTGGACGAGCAATTACCTTGCAATGAGAATGTGGAAAGCACACTTGAAACAGCACAGATAGGAAAGTTAGGCAATTTTATAATGGAATTAATTAAGAAGTGACACTGACTAGTAAAAAGAAGCGAAATATTACACGAGTAAGACCCAGTGGGCGAGGGAATACCTCAGGTGAGGAGAGGTGGGCAAGCACTCCCAGAAGGCCTGGCAGGAGCCACCACCCCCAGGGAGACGACCGCCACAGGGACGTAATTAATATGAACAAGAACGTTAAAGTTGCGCCAAGAGATGTGGCATCTCGTCTCGCACGAAGTGTCATAAGAATATTAATATAATGGATAGACAAGTGGACCGTGACCAACACCACAGTGGGTGACACCCTCACAGTTCCCACCTGCGCCTTTCCATCCACAACTGCCACGTATTTACTGCTGCTCGCTCGCACCTGGTCAAACACGTTAATTCCTTGCTACACGTGCCTTAACTCGCCGACTTCCACCATCCCTCCTCATTCCTTCCCAGCACTGTCATCTGCCACAAAATGCATCTCTAAGCAATCATTATCAAGATGTACTTGGCTAAGTAGTCCCCCACACAGCAGCAGTGTTTAGGCAGTGATGTGCTGGAGGCTGACTCCATACACAGTTTAATTAATTAATTAAAATATAGATATGATAAGAGCCCAGTAGGCTCAGGAATCTGCATATCAGTTGATTGACAGTTGAGAGGCGGGACCAAAGAGCCAAAGCTCAACCCCCGCAAACACAATTAGGCAAGTACAATTAGGCGAGTACACACCTGCACCACTTCATGTGACATTTGCGAGTCCTTGACAAACACCTCCATAGAATACCTGATGAACCAGGCTGAGATTCTTACGTCAGGCTGCAAGCAGCCGCGTCCAACAGCCTGGTTGACCAGACGACCAACAGGGAGGCCTGATCAGAGACCGGGCCGCGGGGTCGTTGATCCTCGGAAGCTACACAAGGTAGCCTTAAAAACTATTTAACACTGTTTTCTTCGTGTTTAATATCACAATATAAGAGGGCGTGCGAATTATATGTTAAATAATTTACTGCTGTTAAATGCCTTCACTTGTACAAGCTAAACAAAGACGATACAAAACTAGAGTTTCGAACCCCATGAAGATGGATGCTGGGAATGGGATGTGAAGGTGAAGCTTTGAGAGATTCAACCAATTTGGTTTCGGCTGTGAAGGTTGAGCACAGTGTGAGACTGGAGTCCTGGAGGACACTGAGGTGGTTGTGAAGGAGAGGCGAGAACAGGAAGAATTATGGGTGAAGGTGGGCTCCCACTCTTGTGTACAAGTGAACCAACAGATTAAGATCAAGGGCAGCTTGAGCAACGAGGCCGCCTGGAAGTCAATCCTGAGTGGCTCTCATAGTTTGTTGGCAGCATTAAGGCCACTCCGGCGCCCTTCCCGTTGCCTACATTTTAATAAATATTACATTTAGTGCTATTAATGAAAAATTACCAGTACTAAGAGAGCGTGTATTAAAAGATTTATAAGTTTAAAAGCATCTCACAATCACAAGATTTACAACTGCGCTGACTGGACTCCTTTATACATACAGACAAGCTTAATGCAAATGTGGGGGCATAAAAGCGTGTACTAAATGATGAAGGAAGACAGCCTACTGATTATTAATCAAGATGCGAGATTGTTTACTCTCCCGGGGAAGTGAGTGACATGTTCGCCACCCGGGCATTCTTTACCACTATTAAACATTTAAACAAAATACGTCATAAAGATATAAAATAAACATTTGTAACGCTACCACATCCAGGGTCTACAATACAAACATTTTAAAAGTCCAGCCATAAACAGTATCTACTTTCTAGCATGTTGATTGTGTCGGGTAATTATATGTCTGGGGTATATGACATTGCTTTCTCGTTTCCGGGTGATACCTGGAGTATACCAGAAGTGGGGGTTCAAAGTTCTCATCCAAACCTGGCCTGGGACCAGGCTTGTGATTACTCGGTCCAGCAGACTGTTGCGAGGGTTGTGGTACAGCTGTGAACCATGGTGCAGGGCGGCTCACTAAGGTCGGCAAAGGTTACTCGCCAACAGTTCTACCCTACACCACCTATATACTTCATCTTCCCCCGCCCCTTATATTATGGCCAAGTTACCCAAGATAAAGCACCTGACCAATCAACAGACTTGTGTGGTTGCAGATACGTCTCAAGATCCTACATTGCCTCTGGTCAGTTGGAGACGATATATATTACTTGATCATCAAAGGTGGAAGTACAGCTTTATTCACACACACACACACACACACACACACACACACACACACACACACACAATTATTACAATTTCCCAAATTCGTTGTCATGAACTGTCTTGCCCTCTCCCTCCTTGTGCATCCTGTCAGTACGTGAGTGTTGGGGTCGTCTCCCTCCCCCACCTTGTGCATCCTGTCAGTACGTGAGTGTTGGGGTCGTCTCCCTCCCCCACCTTGTGCATCCTGTCAGTACGTGAGTGATGGGGTCGTCTCCCTCCCCCACCTTGTGCATCCTGTCAGTACGTGAGTGTTGGGGTCGTGGGGTCGTCTCCCTCCCCCACCTTGTGCATCCTGTCAGTACGTGAGTGTTGGGGTCGTCTCCCTCCCTCACCTTGTGCATCCTGTCAGTACGTGAGTGTTGGGGTCGTCTCCCTCCCTCACCTTGTGCATCCTGTCAGTACGTGAGTGATGGGGTCGTCTCCATCCCCCACCTTGTGCATCCTGTCAGTACGTGAGTGTTGGGGTCGTCTCCCTCCCCCACCTTGTGCATCCTGTCAGTACGTGAGTGTTGGGGTCGTCTCCCTCCCCACTTGTGCATCCTGTCAGTACGTGAGTGTTGGGGTCGTCTCCCTCCCCCACCTTGTGCATCCTGTCAGTACGTGAGTGTTGGGGTCGTCTCCCTCCCCCACCTTGTGCATCCTGTCAGTACGTGAGTGTTGGGGTCGTCTCCCTCCCTCACCTTGTGCATCCTGTCAGTACGTGAGTGTTGGGGTCGTCTCCCTCCCCCACCTTGTGCATCCTGTCAGTACGTGAGTGTTGGGGTCGTCTCCCTCCCTCACCTTGTGCATCCTGTCAGTACGTGAGTGTTGGGGTCGTCTCCCTCCCCCACCTTGTGCATCCTGTCAGTACGTGAGTGTTGGGGTCGGGGGTCGTCTCCCTCCCCCACCTTGTGCATCCTGTCAGTACGTGAGTGTGGGGTCGTGGGGTCGTCTCCCTCCCCCACCTTGTGCATCCTGTCAGTACGTGAGTGTTGGGGTCGTGGGGTCGTCTCCCTCCCCCACCACTACTACTTGGAAAGGGTTCACTTTAATATCTGCTAAAGGGGGGAAGGAAAAACTAGCACTTAATGAAATAAAACAAAGACCAGATGAAGTTGTCTAGAAGCCGTCACACTTCATGTGTAGTAGGTGGGCCTGTGGGCCACAGTCCCGCCGAGCCTGACCTGAGTAGAGTGGAGTGGGCCGGCGCTGGGCCCGGTGAGGCCCACCTGGCTAACACATCTTTAACCTGTGCATCTGGAGGCAGTTCACACTCGCTCTCAACCACACGCACACGCTTGTTCCTTAGCCTCTCAAATCCAACCAAAGCCTCCAAAAACAATAGTAATTATAGCTACTATGGATAGAATGTTCTGAAATTCTAACGAGTATAACATATCTTACATATATCTAACATATCTTATATCTTAAGGTAATTACCAAGACTTAAAAGTTACGTTAGTTTCTTGCCTTCTTTCTCGGGCCCTCCATAAAATTATTAATACAATACATACTATTGTATGCAATTAATAATTCAATACATATCATAATTATGATTGCCAGGAAGAATGAGTGTGTCTACTTCACCTCTCAACGTAATGTATTGAGATTAATTCTCTACATTATATTTTTTGCGATAAGCAAAATAAAAATAGTTTATTTTAGGTAATTTGTTATATCATTATTCCATCAGTTTTCGATCGCCCGTATCACAGTGTGCCATTTACTTTTACCAACTTCTCACCTATAGTTAAAATTAAACCCAGTAGATTTACCTCCTGAATAAGCTTATCTACCACTTAGATAACGCATTATCCAACAAATTATTGTGCAAACTATGTCCAATTTGTAGTGTCTCTCCTCCACTTTTGTGCTGGCAAATTTTAATCAACTATACACAATTATTACATATTTCTGACGTCTATAATGGCAAGCCAATTTAAATACTAACAGCTCCTACGATAACGCCTAAGCCTATCTACAGGCAGGGGTTCCCAACCTGGTGTGCCGCGGTTCCCCAAAATGATCCGCTAATGAATAACGTACAAAACGCAACAGAATGCTATCTTCACATGTGATATTACTTTTATAGGGGTTATGAACATAAATCAAGCATTTTCTAGGGGTGCAGGGCACAAAAGGTTGGGAACCCCAGGTAGTAGCACTTTGCAACTAGACCGGTGCTAGGGCTCGGGTTCATCAACCACTTGCCAGACAAACCTGGCTGGCTGACCCAGAGTATCTTGCATAGCAAATGGAGGGGTCATGATAACAAGGCTTGTTCGTCATCATCCCGGCGCCGTGTCCTCCCTACTTCTTGCGCCAACAACCTTGACTGAGTTTCACATTCTCACAATCCTCAATAGGAGTACGCTAAAGATCGCCGCTGGCCGAGAGGTCACGAGGTGGCTCTGTGCCCAGTGTGCACCCATCTAGGATATTTAACATTATATTTTATGTACTCACGTGAATGTGTACATTAAGGTACAATTTTTTTTAAGACGAAGAAGTGGACAAAGGGCTGAGCAAAGGTGCACGACTGGAATATGTAAAGAAAATGAGTCTTATCGTCGGCCGTGGGCCCGGCTGATTGAATAATTTTCCATGACACCGTAACAACGTGCCCAATGGCGCCGTATAAACACATCATCCATATAAATTTTATGGTTAATAGTCTTATTTTCGGGGTAAAATTACAAGCTCGGCTCGGCTCCCTACAGTGGTGGTAGTCATACCTGGGAGAACAAGCACCGAAAGCCCAACAGCTCTCATTAAAAGAATGAAATACATTTGTCCTTTTAGTCGGATGTGGGGACTGCCCAGCCACTCTATGGCTCGTCAGGGTAGGCAATCTCCCCCTCGTAGTCGAGGCTAGCAAGTTAAGCTAATAATAAAGAGAAAGGAGAGGGGGACGTTACACTATCCACAGTCACAGCTGCATCCGTCAACACTAGAGGGATCTGGATCTGAACCACAGCCACAAGAGATAAGCACAACGCTCCTCGGGAAGAAACTAAACACTCGCGCTTTGTGTATATTGACGTCAATTCTTATCCTAACCTCTGGAGTTTCACGTACACTAGGCCTCGAGAGCAAAAGAACAAATCCATTACACAAACACGTTAACACAAACACAGCATATATAACTGCATTATAAATAATGTTACAGAGCTTCAAGCCATACGAAGCTCTACCTCAGAAGCAATAGATATAGAACACGAGCGAAAGCTATCGCACCATTTGGATTTCTGAGCGATATTTCGCGCCTAGAGCGACCGAGAAAGGAATCTCAAGGTCTGTATATCTCAACATGAACATGGTGGTATAATCGGAGCATGGGATGTAATTATTACAGGATGTTTATTATGAGCACAGGCTGCTGCAACGACCAGTGATTGTAGTGAGCATGTGGTGATTGTACATGTAGTGGTCGTGGTGTTAGGTGCAGTGGTGATTGTACATGTAGTGGTGGTCGTGGTGTTAGGTGCAGTGGTGACTGGGTTGTGGTGTTAGGTGCAGTGGTGACTGGGTTGTGGTGTTAGGTGACTGGGTGGTGGTCGTGGTGTTAGGTGCAGTGGTGACTGGGTGGTGGTGGTTAGGTGCAGTGGTGACTGGGTGGTGGTGGTATTTGCAGTGCTAACTGTGTGTGGATGGTTGAGGCGCTTGTGGCTGTGTGGTTTTCGTAGTCAAGTTAAGGCTAACGTGGTAGTTGCTATTGTTTTTATGGCTGCCTGTAGTAAATGTGGTGTTTCCAGTGGTAGCTGTGGTTAAACTGGAGGGTAAAATTATGCTTTTATGATGGTGTGTAATATGCACACCTAGATACCCTTGCAGGATCGAACGCTAGCTCTTAAACCCCGCCCTTCCAGCAACCAAACAATACATTAAATCCGCTTTCACGTTTCCTGCCAAGTTCCTACTGAAAGTGTTCACTGAATCTGCCCCATTTGGTGAAGACTTACGCTGGAGAAGTACTTCCTGATGCCTCTCCGGCCCGAGTGTACACCTCCGTGTATCAGGTTCCCTCCAGCGTAATTTGTTGCAGTTCTCGCACTCTCTCCAAGCCAAGCATCGCTGAAGGTGTTCTAGTGTCACAGAGGCATCTGGTTAGGGCTTAATTCCCAGTTATCCCCACTGTTGTATTCTCGTGGGTGTTGTATGTAATTTGTATAGTGTTATTGAGTGCGTGAAGTGGCAGTGGAAGTGCACACACTACTGGTAGTACACAGTGAACAGGTGGAACCTGTACACCTTTGATTGACGGTTGAGAGACGGGACCAAAGAGCCAGAGCTCAACCCCCGCAAGCACAAATAGGTGAGTACATCACATTACCAGAGCAGCCCGTCCTCCAAGAATGGGGTGGTAAATGAAGTAAGACAAATAATACAATCTATGTACTATTCCATAGCAGTTGGAATTGTACTATTTTCACTACAGTACTTAAATCGTACTGGTCAAATATATTGTGAATATTTGAGTTTACCTATCAAACAACTGAATAGAAAACCACAACTCCCCTAACGTCTTAGGTTTTGGAAGATAATTTTATTTGCTTCTTAATTACAATTAGATACTTTATCTATTAGCTATATTGATATTAAGTTTTATAAAACTAATAAAACAAACTAAAATATATCAATAAATTGTAAAGTAACTCCGATATTTTAAAATTTATGTATAAAATCTATATTGTTTAATAACCTGAAAAGAAATTCTTGATTTTAAACTCGTATATTGAGAAATGACATTGAAAACCTTAATTACTAAAATTCTGGTGTGCTAACAGAAAACGAGGAGAATTAAATCTGGGGAGAGTGTTGGGTAAATGTAACACTGCCCCTACCTTAGCGCCTTGGGTATACCTTGAGGTGCTTTCCTGGGCTTATCGTCCCGGCGGCCCGGTCATCGACCAGGCCCCTGGTTGCTGGACTGTATCAACCGGCTGTTTGGACGCGGCTGCTACAGTGCCTGACGTATTGAGTCACAAGCCTGGTTGATCAGTTATCCTTTGGTAGCGTGCTTATCCAGTTCTCACTCCTTGACACTGTGGAGGGGTTTGCCAGTGATTCCCCTTATGTGTAGTAAGCGATGTTATGAACAGTCTCGGCCTCTGATGTGATAGAGTTACTCTCCAGAGTACCAGTTGCACCTCTGCTTATTCAAAGGGGTATTCTTCTGCACATACTGCGATGTCTTCTGGTCTCGTGTGATGTTATTTCTTGTGTGCAGGTTTTTGGGACCAGCCCCTCTAATATTTCCATCCACGTGTAAATTTATTATGTATCTCTCCCGCCTGCGCTCAAGGGAATACAGATTTAGGCTCTTTAGCGGGTCACCAATAGCTTTTTAGATGTCTTTAACCTGAGTGGAATTCTAGCCGTAAAGGATCTCATGCACGCTCTCTCAGTCGCTCATTTCACCAGCAGTTATGATAGGGGCTGTCATTGTGCAGCACTACTCCACTCTATAGAGCACAAGCTTTTGAAAAGGTGTCCATCATCGTTATAGTCATCTCTATGTGAAAAAGTTCTTCTTGTTATTCCAACCTGTCATTTTTCTTGCAGTTGTGGCGGCTACTTTTATTGTGTTTATTTAAATGTAAAGGTTTTCCGACATGAGTACACCCAAACCTTACATTGTTTTCGTACTCATGTTATGATTGCCTGAGTTTGTACTAGGGTTTCCTGTTTTTCTATTTTCCCATAAGTGTCATTTCACATCGGTTTATGGCAGTAAGAAAGTGTACTTATTACACTTAGTATTAAATCGTGAACTGTCAATTCGGAGGTGGGTTGACCCTAGAGCTTTATAGTGTTAAGACAAAATCAGGCCACAAGCCTCTGGTGTTGGACCCTTGGTGTCTTGGTAAGATGAATGAGGTTATTCAATTGCTGTATATGTTTGACATGGGACGATTTTTCTTTCTTTGGCAGGTCCGTTTATGCCGTCGAATTGATCAATGGTTAATAGCACTGCAAGAACTATTGAAGCCTATATTCTATTGTTGGACCTCTGGTGTACTGATTTAGAATTTAGGGATCATCTAATCTCATGTGTCAATCGTGTAATTTTTAAACTAGCAGTTAGTAATAATGGCAATTGTTACATACTGGAATGATTACAGAGGACACTCATTCCAAATTGAAATTAAAATGCCTTAATTTCTTGTAATTATAAAAAAAAAAAACAGTAAAAAAATGACTGGCTTTATTGCGAACTTTAATGCAACAGACTACCAAGAATATCCCAATATTGAGTGCGTGTAGATTGTTGATGGCAAGCGTATCATATTAAGAAAATATAGCGATTACCGAAAGCAAAAGTGGCAGGCGGGTAAAATGATATGGTGGAATATGAGAACATTCAAATCCAGGGATCCCATAGGAATGTTACATCTAAATCACTGGTGTTTGTCTCACCTTAAGTACTGCATTACTTGCATTAACTTTGCACCGTAGAATAACAACATACTGGAGCGAAAGACACGGAAGGCAATACAGAATAGAACCAGAAAGAACCGACGCGGCAAGCACACTGAACGCTTGTGTGCCTGTCATGTCCCGGTTCCTGATACTGGGCGCCCGGCGAGAAACAACTTGTCGAGCCAGGGTCTGATAGATATCTTTCACGCCTCATGCCTACCTGCTTCCTTAGCAGTAAAATATGTACTCTGGGTCGTTAGTCAGCCCCCGTCAAACGGACACGTCTGCTAATGACCACTGGGGTAGGAGGCCTGTGTCGGACGAGTGACACAGGTGCCGGCGAGGGACCACTAAAGCGCCCGAAATCTCTCAAGATAACAAAATAATCAAGGAGTAGAGGTGCCATGATCAGAGAGAGTGAGAACTTTATGAGCCTCAGGAGTCTACAGGTGTTCAATTCTCAACCGCCAAACATTAGAAATATTGTTGGAACAAAGGTGGAT
>WNGS01164858.1:11135702-11161480 GCA_020271785.1 Procambarus virginalis
GCAGCAGGTTTTCATTTATATATGTTTCATTGAATATGACTCGAATATGACTCCTTGTAATGTGTACTGTATATAACAGTGCAAGTGTGCATGTATATAATTTATTCCAATAGTTGTCTCGGACACTAAAGCTACTTTTGATTTTTGTTTAATGTTGTTGCGTCACTGTAAAGTATTAACCCGTCGTCCAGATACGAGAGTACTTGTGGCAGATGTTGGCCGAACGTGCAAAAATTCCCCATAACTTACCCACTCCCAACCCCTCCCCCTCCCAACCCTCCCCTCCCTACCCCTCCCCCTCCTTACCCCTCCCCCTCCCTACCCCTCCCTCCCTACCCCTTCCCTCCTCTTATAACAAAATTTTTGTATTAATTCTGTAGAAGGTACGAGCAAGAAGGCAACAACCAAATGTAAACATTCATAGGCCTAGTACAGCGCCTCATATATATATATATATATATATATATATATATATATATATTATATAATATATATATATATGGTGTGTGTGTGTGTACTAAATTAGGCCTCAGATGGCGTATGGTTGCTAATTTAGGCTTAGTGCAGGTGTTTTATAGTTACTGAGCCTAATTTTTGGCATGGTGTTTGTGTTATGGCAATAGTACAGATTGTGAGGTGTTGGGGGGGTGGGTGGAACCGTTCATGTTTATCAGTCACAGCTGGCACAAGTACTCTCATTTTTGGTGGATGGCTTGAAGGTGAAATACTTTATATATTATTTCCTGTAAATACAATTAGTTTTAATGTATAATAACTATTGTATGATGTAATGATATAAATATTTAAGTGTAATAATTGGTGGTACTATATTTTTTAAGTTCTTTATATTTTTATTTGCTAATTTTATTATAAAGGCAATATTGTACAGGTGTTTGATCCGCGTCCTGCTTACATTTGTTTTGCAGGTGAGTGAGAGCAAGGCGTCGAGCAAGGCCGCGGAAGGGGACACCGAGTTAGGGTGAGGAATTGTGTTTTGCACGTAGACTTGTGTCAAATTTACTTGTTAGTGCGAGCCATGGGTGTGATGCTGGCCTCCCTTGTGTGTGTGTGTGTGTGTGTGTGTGTGTGGTGTGTGTGGTGTGTGTGTGGTGTGTGTGTGTTGTGTGTGTGTGTATGTATGTATGTGTATGTGTGTGTGTGTGTGTGTGTGTGTGTGAGAGTCAGTGAGTGAATGAGAACGAATCATTACTCGCTAATCTCCCCCAGCTCTCTCCTGCTTGTGAGTTTGTGCTGTGGGGTTGAGTGCTTTTTGCCTATTAATTCTCACACGACACTTTCGTAGTGTTACCTGTGTGTGTATTTTAGCAGCATGATAATTTCCCAAGCGTGATTCAGCCTTGGATGAGTCAGAAGGTACACTCACTGCGGCGCTGGCTGCCTCTCGTCACATCCATGGCTCACACTTAGTATAACACTTAACACTATCTCTCTCTCCCTCTCTTGTAAAGTGCACACCAGTTGACTTGGTAAATCACACACATACATATACATACTCGGCAGGACACTAGAAAAGGGTTGTACCCACTTTAACTGTTACCCCATATCTGGGGGATATGGATATGAGGGTGGCGAGGAGGATGAAGGATATGCACCTAGAGGTGGGGAAAGGGTTTGAAGCCAAGAAGAAGGCAGAGGTAGAAGAGTAGTGATCATATGACACCTCACCTAACGAGGTTTACTGCTTGCTGTTGTGTTGTGTGTTAGCTGTTGTCGTCAACTATTCCTTTATGCAGCTTCCTCTTGATTAAGTTATCCAGCTTATTTAATTTTACTTGTTAAATATTTGTCATCCCTGATGATACACTTGGCTGACATAAATGTAAGTGGCATACCGTACCGCGCTTGTCACATTGCTGCAAGGCCTCAGACCGTAGCAGCAGCAGCAGCACTTGCCCCCCAGGGTATGTGCATGGGGCTCGTGACCCCTGGCTTTCCTGGGGAGGTAGATATTAATTCCTTACTAGTCAGTATACTACTATTTAAAAGCTAAGAACATAAGAATTCTGACTATTGACGATAGTCATAATAGGTACTGTACTATCTGAACAGGAGGATGGGTTGCAAATAATACATACATGCAAAATACTGGAGGGCCAGTTCCCAAATCTCCACAGTAAAATAACAACATACTGGAATGACCGATATGGAAGAAAATGCAGAATAGAACCAGTGAAGAGCAGGGGTGCCATAGGCACAATCAGAGAACAGAGAACACGTCAAAGGTCCGCGGTTTTTTAACATCCTTCCAGCGAGCATAAGAAATATTGCCGGAACAACCGTGGACATCTTCAAGAGAAAACTGGATAGTTTTCTTCAGGAAGTGCCAGACCAACCGGGCTGTGGTGGATATGTGGGCCTGCCGGCCGCTCCAATGAACAGAATTCCTCATCCAGGTACAATCTAGTATTCAATAATTGTCTTGATACGTTTTTGTGAGATCTATTTATCTAGATAGATTGGTCTTAGTTCGAGCAGAAAGGACTTCTTGAGGTTATCTTGAGATGATTTCGGGGCTTAGCGTCCCCGCGGCCCGGTTCTCGACCAGGCCTCCGTTTTGTTACACACCTCCAAGAAGCAGCCCGTAGCAGCTGTCTAACTCCCAGGTATCTATTTACTGCTAGGTAACAGGGGCATCAGGGTAAAGAAACTTTTTGCCCATTTGTCTCCGCCTCCACCGGGGATCAAACCCGGAACCTCAGGACTTCGAATCCGAAGCGCTGTCCACTCAGCTGTCAGGCGCCGAACTAACAACCAAACTGTCAGGACTGCAACTAACGCTGTCGCCGCCTCTCTTAGTCCACGAGCGCCAGCATGGCTTGGCAGCCTGTATAACCGGATATGAATGACAACGTGATCATTAATAAAAATGAAAGAAACATGAAGCCCAGACCATTCTTCGTGCGTCTTAAGGGCACAGCAGTGAAGTACGTACACGAGGAGAATTTTTTAATCAAATATCAGCAATGAGAGCCGTCCGACGTGATGACCAAGACATTATTACATGATCTGTGTCGAGACAGTGAAGCCATCATCTACACATTGAGGGAACGCTTCCAGAAACGCTCTATAAAATAAACGTTAGATCTTCACAAAGTTTAATGGATAATTCGTGTAATGTTGTCAATCGTTTAAGTACAGCGATATAGTCGGCCTCGAAGATGGGGAAGATCCTTGAGTAAATTGTAGGAGCGTGGTGACTATAATGAGCCTGCTGCCATAGACAGCCGGTACCGGCAGTTCCGGCTGAGAGAGGTAGTGTGGTTGGCATGCAACACAAGTACCTGGTGTTCCCGTCTTGGGGCGCTGGATGCCAGACCTCCACATGGTTACCAGGTCCTGTTTACACACGGGCTGGAGCTGCTACTGCTGGGTGGTGACCACCTGCACCACTCATACTGGCCTAGTATAATGACCATCTAAATAAAAGTTGACCACTGCTAGTAGTTAGCTTTGATTTCGAACGGGAAGATCCTGTCATTTGCAATTACCCAACCACTATGACACAGTCATCGAATGCATTAAAAGAAAACCCAAAAGCAGATGTTGTATGGACCGACTTTACAAAGACAAATGTGACCATGAAGAGAGACTATCGAACTAATAGAAACACGGCCGAAGTAGGGCAATGGAGATTTAATTTCCTGTCAAACAGAAGGTAAATAGTAAGTCGAATAAAACAAAGTCCCAGCACGCTTAAAAGCTTAATTCCCCCATCTACCTCGTTACCTTGTGGTGGGTCCGAGGATCAACGTCCCTGTGGCCCGGTCTCTGACTAGGCCTCCTGGTTGGTCGTGTGGTTAACCACGCTGTGGGACGCAACTGCTCGCATCGTGATGTATGAATCACAGCTTGATTGATGAATAATTTGTAGATGTTTATCGAGTCTCTCTTGATCACAGTGAGAGGTTGGACAGTTATGTTCCTTACATGTAGCGGGAGTGTTGAAAAGTCTTGGGCCTTTGGTGTTGATACAGTTCTCTCTCATCATACCCATTCCACCTCTGCATTTCAATGGGGGTAGCACATCCTACCATGCCTACTGGTTTCATGTGATGTTATTTCCTTGTGCAGCTTCGGAACCAGTCCCTCTAATAATTTTCATGTTTACGTTATTGTGCATCTCGTCTTGGCTCAAGGGAATACAGATTTAAATCGTTAAATCGCTCCCAATAATTTAGATGTTTTATAGAGTGGGTTCTAGCAGTAAAGGATCTATGAACACACTCCAGGTCAGCAATTTATCTGGCGTTGAATGGGGCTGTTAGTGTGCAATAATATTCCACTCTAGGGAGCACTAGTGTCTTGAAAAAATCATCATTAGTATGGCATCCCTTGTTTGAAAGGTTCTTGTTATCCAACCTGTCATTTTTCTTGCAGTCTTGACAGTTACTTTATTGTGTTCTGTAATGGTTAGATCTTCAGTCATTATTACTCCTAGATCCATTAAACTGTGATAGAATATGATTTGACTGCGTTTTATATATGGTTTCCGTTTTATATTAGCTTTTCCATACCGCAGGAGTTAGAATTTATTTTCATTAAACATCATATTATTTCCTGTTGCCCATTGAAAACCCCGATTAACAGCAGATTGGAGGTTGCTGTGTTATCTATAATTGTCTACTCGCATGAAAATCCTAGTGTCATCTGCAAATGATACAGTACTGTAGTTCGTATCCCTGTCTATCTGATATTAAGATGAGAAAAAGTGCCAGAGCAAGTACGGTAGCTTGGGGGCCTGAGCTTTCATAGTAGATAATACGGATTTTACTGTGTTGACTATTACACTGAACTCTCGTTAGGAAGTTGAAGATCCATCTCCCTATTTCACCAGCAATACCTTTTGAGCGCGTTATGTGCATAATAACACCATGGTCACATTTGTCGAAAGCTTTTGTAAAGTCTGTGTATATTACATTTGTGTTTTGCTTGTCTTCCATGGGACCTAAGGCCATGCCGTAGTGATCTAGCAATAGCGGGGGGCAGGAGCGCCCTGTTCTGAACCTGTGTTGTCCGGGATTATGTAGATAACTGGAAGGCCAAGTCCTAATTTTGGTACCAAGGAACGAAACGTACGGAAGGAAATGTGGAATAGAACCAGTGAGGAGTAGAGGCGCCATAGACACAATCACGATCTCAGCTGTTTTAAATATGTCTGGGATACCACCAGTATCTTGGCTCCGTCTCTAAAAGATATTTAGGGCCTTTGATAGTGGTCTTTTGTTCTTCTTGATGAATATAGAACTCCAGGAGTGGACCTGGTGCAAAGCGTATGGTCTATGGCCACTTCAGAGTCCGATGTGATTAGGGTGACTTTCGTTACACGATACCTGCTTGATGGGGTTCTGGGAGTTCTTCTACTCCCCCAAGCCCGACCTGACTTGTGAGAGCCTGGTCCACCAGGCTGTTGCTGGAGCGGCTCGCAGACCCACATATCTACCACAGGCTGGCTGGTCTGGCACTTCTGGCACTAAGAAAACTATCTAGTTTTCTCATGAAGATGTCCACCGTTGTTCCGGCAATATTTCTTATACTTGCTGGAATTATGTTGAACATGGTTTGATGATGGTTTCACATTCATAAAGAATTCGTTTGAATCATTGATCTTTAATGTGTTCAGGGCAAAGTCCTTGCACCACTGCTTTTTCTCATTCAAAGATCAGATTTAGATAACGCCAGTTACGTTTTTGTCATCTATTGAACTTAGACGAAATACAGGGTATAATATACAATCAGATCTCCTCATAGAAGAAAAATGTGTTAAGAATCTGATGATTAAGAAATGGTCCCAAAATTACAGAGTAAAATAATATACTGGAGCGAGTGATAAGGTAGGAAATACAGAATAGAGCCTTTGAGGAGTCGAGGTGCCATATGCACAAAGAACACTGTATGAACATTGTTTGTTCCGGGCTATTCAGTATCGTCCCAGAAAACAAGAAATATTACCCGAATAAAACTAGAAGATTTAATGAAAATAAAATACGCCTTCCTGTAAGAAGTGCTGGATCAACAGAGTTGTAGTGGTAGAGCAACAGCCTCTTGGATCAAGTTACTGCAATTGAAGCCTAGCCCTAGGCAGGGCATGGATGTGGTGGGGAGGGAAGGAGAACACTCCAGAACCTACTCCAAGCACAATGCTGAGGAAGGGGGGGGGGGATGTGTGACCGTGTGCACCACTGCCAGTGGGAGGAATGTGCGACCGTGTGCACCACTGCCAGTGGGAGGAATGTACGACCATGTGCACCACTGCCAGTTGGGTATATATTGGCCATCTGCCCCATCCCATTCCTCTTAACTCATTAAACACATTTCTTGGAGCGAGATAATTAGACTGCAAATGTTCTGACTTTCACGAGTTTGCCTCACGTCACAAAGTGTGGTACAAACCCACATAACGCACCGATTCGAAGTTATTTTCCACGTTGAATTCTTTTGAAATATATGTAATGAATTGTAGAAGTCTCCGGAGGTGGCAGTAGCTAGGTTTGGGTACCCTGGGGCAGCAGTGGCTGGGTTTGGGTACCCTGGGGCAGCAGTAGCTAGGTTTGGGTACCCTGGGGCAGCAGTGGCTGGGTTTGGGTACCCGGGGGCAGCAGTGGCTGGGTTTGGGTACCCTGGGGCAGCAGTGGTTGGGTTTGGGTACCCTGGGGGCAGCAGTGGTTGGGTTTGGGTACCCGGGGGCAGCAGTAGCTAGGTTTGGGTACCCTGTGGCAGCAGTGGTTGGGTTTGGGTACCCTGGGGCAGCAGTGGTTGGGTTTGGGTACCCTGGGGCAGCAGTGGTTGGGTTTGGGTACCCTGGGGCAGCAGTGGTTGGGTTTGGGTACCTGGGGCAGCAGTGGTTGGGTTTGGGTACCCTGGGGCAGCAGTGGTTGGGTTTGGGTACCCTGGGGCAGCAGTGGCTGGGTTTGGGTACCCTGGGGCAGCAGGGACTGGGTTGGGGTACCCGGGGGCAGCAGGGGCTAGGTTTGGGTACCCTGGGGCAGCAGTGGTTGGGTTTGGGTACCCTGGGGCAGCAGTGGCTGGGTTTGGGTACCCGGGGGCAGCAGTGGCTGGGTTTGGGTACCGGGGGCAGCAGTGGCTGGGTTTGGGTACCCTGGGGCAGCAGGGGCTGGGTTTGGGTACCCTGGGGCAGCAGTGGTTGGGTTTGGGTACCCTGGGGCAGCAGGGGCTGGGTTTGGGTACCCTGGGGCAGCAGTGGTTGGGTTTGGGTACCCTGGGCAGCAGTGGTTGGGTTTGGGTACCCTGGGGCAGCAGGGGCTGGGTTTGGGTACCCTGGGGCAGCAGTGGTTGGGTTTGGGTACCCTGGGGCAGCAGGGGCTGGGTTTGGGTACCCTGGGGCAGCAGTGGTTGGGTTTGGGTACCCTGGGGCAGCAGTGGTTGGGTTTGGGTACCCGGGGGCAGCAGTGGCTGGGTTTGGGTACCCTGGGGCAGCAGTGGCTGGGTTTGGGTACCCTGGGGCAGCAGGGGCTGGGATTGGGTACCCTGGGGCAGCAGTGGCTGGGTTTGGGTACCCGGGGGCAGCAGGGGCTGGGTTTGGGTACCCTGGGGCAGCAGTGGCTGGGTTTGGGTACCCGGGGGCAGCAGGGGCTGGGTTTGGGTACCCTGGGGCAGCAGGGGCTGGATTTAGGTACCCTGGGGCAGCAGGGGCTGGGTTTGGGTACCCCAGTGGCAGCAGGGCTGGGTTTGGGTACCTAGTGGCAGTAGTGGCTGGGTTTGGGTACCTAGTGGCAGTAGTGGCTGGGTTTGGGTACCTAGTGGCAGTAGTGGCTGGGTTTGGGTACCCTGGGGCAGCAGGGACTGGGTTGGGTACCCGGGGGCAGCAGGGGCTAGGTTTGGGTACCCTGGGGCAGCAGTGGCTGGGTTTGGGTACCCTGGGGCAGCAGGGGCTGGGTTGGGTACCCTGGGGCAGTAGTGGCTGGGTTTGGGTACCCTGGGGCAGCAGTGGCTGGGTTTGGGTACCCTGGGGCAGCAGGGACTGGGTTGGGGTACCCGGGGGCAGCAGGGGCTAGGTTTGGGTACCCTGGGGCAGCAGTGGCTGGGTTTGGGTACCCTGGGGCAGTAGTGGCTGGGTTTGGGTACCCTGGGGCAGCAGTGGCTGGGTTTGGGTACCCTGGGGCAGTAGTGGCTGGGTTTGGGTACCCTGGGGCAGCAGTGGCTGGGTTTGGGTACCCTGGGGCAGCAGTGGCTGGGTTTGGGTACCCGGCTGCGGCAGGGAACATGTTGGGGTATTTGGGGTGATTGGGGCGGGGGGGGGGGGGAGCATGGGGAACGGTTGGGGTACAGATAGGCAAGGCAGGCAGCCCACGTACCAGAGTAAACACGCCACTTTCCCTAACAGTGGTACAAAACCTGGCCCCGCCTCACCTACCTTGGCTTTCTCTCTCTGTGTGGTGGGTAGACCAACCCCGCTGGGGTCCGCCCCGGGCTCTTTACTCAGTAACCTACCTACTTACCCACCCACCCACCTACCTACCTACCTACCTACCTACCTACCTACTTACTTGTCTTAATAACTGCACTTGGAGGTCGTCCGGCCGACCACAATGTTACTCTGCCACACGAGTCAACCTGTATACACCCTTGTTCTTCATGTCCAATATGGCTCTGTGGTGGTGAAGGTGGAGGGACAAAGCCTGCATCTGCTGTATTTAGTTTCTGTATCACACCAATATCACAGTGTTCATACTTGCGACTCGTACGTTTTAAAGGAGCTGCTGCTTGTTAATTTGGGTAGGTTTTTGTTAGAGAAAATACACCCAGCCAATATCGCTAATCCAGTACTCCCCTGCACCCACACTCCCAGCTCCCAATCACAAACGAAACAAAGCCCACACAAACACGCACGCATGCACATAGACAAGAGTGGACAAGACAAGACAAGCCTGGCCCGCGGCCGGGCTTGTTGGGTAGAATATCTATAGAAAACCTATTCACATACAGAGTGCACCGGCCATTCACAGAAATGTCGACAATTATTGTTGTAGTGTTAGTTGTAACTAAGTAGAATGGCTAACGAAGATGAAGTACATCGTTACACATTTGCAATTGTAAATATGATGAGAAAACAGCCATTACATTCAAACATAAAGACCTGGGTAAATACTGGTTCGGTAACAGGGTTGTTTGTGGAACCACTTACCGGGTAACCTAATAGAAGTAGGATCCCTTGATTGTTTCAAGTGTAGGTTCGACATATGTATATGGATGAGATGGGGTGGATATAAATAGCTGCCTCGTATGGGCCAATAGACATTCTGCCGTTACCTTGATTCTTAAGTTCTTCGTACAGTATTTCATATTTTGATTGAGTCCTTAGCCTTGAGTGTTGTTAGCACATCAGGTGATTGCTGGATGAAAGTCTAGGCTGGAGCTGGGTTCCCGGAAATATACACTTGGTGAGTGCACACGCACACACGCACTCTGCGGCGTGCACACGCACGTCGCATTGGTAGAGGTAATTATGAGAGATGAAGTGAAGAGAGCGTGACCCGCATATGCACGTGGAAGACCCACTTCCCGGAGCGTGTGTATTGCAGCCAAACTCCCTCTGCTCGGCTTCACTCCCTCCTCACATCCTCTCATCCCGCTCAAACCAAGTACCATACAAAATACAAACGTGAAATAGGTCTAAGGTTTCAGCTTTTAACTAATACAGTATAAAGTGGGGGGAAACTAGGCCTGGGGCAGAGACGAGGCCTCAAACACACATCCCCTGAACTACCTCTATACTCTCCAGGTCGGTACAACGAATACAGTTAAATCTGAATTAGAAAACTTCTATATGCTATACCGATGATGATACTCTTCAAGACGCTAGAGCTCTCTAGAGTGGAATACTGCTGCACAATGACAATCTCCTTCAAAGCTAAAGAAATTGCTGACCTGGAGAGCGTGCAGAAATCCTTTACTGCTAGAATCCACTCGGTAAAACATCTAAACTATTGGGACAAACTAAAATGCATTCTCTTGAGCGCAGGCGGGAGAGAGAGATAATAATTTACACGTGGAAAATATTAGAGGGGCTGGTCCCAAACCTGAACACAGAATTAACACCATATGCGACCAGAAGGCATGGCAGGATGTGCAGAATACCCCCGTTGAAGAGCAGAGGTGCAACAGGTACTCTGAGAGAGAGAACTGAAGAGATAGCTAAAATATATGAAATTGAGAAGAGTTTACAGTACCCTAAGATGTTTTTGGATTGTTCGTTTGGGAAAGCTAAACGTACGTTTTATAATAATGTCTCCAAAGCGAAACCAGAAAATAGAAACTCATTGGTGGTACCTTATGCGATAGGATTTGAGAAACTTGGCCCCAGTTTTTAAGACCCTTAATATCAATTTGGTGTTCACTAATAATACGATCAAGTCTAATTTAATAAAAAAAAAACTCCCCTGGTACCGCAGGTTGTGTGTATTCGATTCCTTGTAATGATTGTGAGTCTGTGTACCTTGGACAAACAGGAAAATCCTTACAATTACGTATGTCCCAACATGCTTATAGTATAAGAACTGCCCAAACGTTTAATGCTTTGTATCTACATACAAGTTTGTGTGATCACACTATTAATTGGGATGGGGCGAAAAGTATTGCCAATTGCAATGGCTTTGTGGAACGGAATTTAATTGAGTCAGTCTGGTGTTGACAACGGCTTTAACAGGCCGAAACGTTCATCTCTCTTCCCCATTTCTTTGTGCGCATACAAATGATCAGTGTTTAGTGATCGTCAATTGTATATATATATATATATATATATATATATATATATATATATATATATATATATATATATATATATATATATATATATATATAATTAATATTATCTAATTTACTACTTACAGGAATGAGGTTGTGGAAAAGAGGAATGGACTGTCGTCTGACGTTTAACAATGTTCGAAGAATAGATTGGGTGGGCTTATGGGTGGGTTGTTGTTTGTGTGTTTTACTATAACCCAAAGAGCCAAAACGTCTCAAACAAAATATGTTCATTTCTGGAAACGGAAGTGAAAAGCATATTTTGTGAAGAACAGGTGCTAAGAACATTTCAGAGGAAGAATTGAAATATTAACAGATGGGGAGAGGGACAGATGTGGGTGATGGGTTAAGACGAGATGGGAAGGCAGTTAGTGTAGAGGAAGGTGAAAGAAGCGGGTGTGCGTTTGATATTAATTATGGGGATGAAGGGTTGGTGTGTGGTGTAGGGGAGAATAAAGGTGATGAGTTGGGGGTGGGAGGTGGAGGAGGGGGTGGGGTGGTGAGGGAGGGGAGGGGAGGGAGAGTCAAAGTCAATACTGGTACACTTGCCAGTGTTGCCTCCAAGAGTACAGCCAGAGACTCCTCCCGCTCTGGACCATAACCATCACTACTCTAGAGTACCGTGGGCCGCTCTTCACCATGGGGGTTCATGCAGATATTTCATCACCTGCCACAAATGCGTCTACTGATACCATATACTTAAGCATGAGTGAATCAGTGTAAAGCGCCCTCTAAGGCATCACATGTGCTTGATCAACTAGTCTGTGATGTATACTTGGGGGGAAAACTAGTCTCGGGCCGGACTGCGAGTCACACAGTCTTGAGACTGATCACAAATAAAGACTTTTCAAATATAATTTATTCTATATCAATTGCAATATATTCCCAGCCCGTTCTCGCGAACGTTCTCAACGTCAAGAAACTGTCGTACTAAAGTGCCTTTATCCTAACCTATCACAGGACCCACGAACAGAAAACGAGACAATGTCAATTTCGCGATATGCTGCCATTTTCTAGTACGACAGTTTCTAGTGCGACACTTTCCCAAACCTTTCCCGGTTTGGAAAAGGTGTCATTTTGTACTAATGTGTTATTCCATTTTGTACAATTGTATTATTCCATTTTGTACTAATGGATTTCTTAACTTATAAGTACTACAAAATACTAATTTTGTACAACTATTCCATTTTGTATGGAATAGTACGAAATTCTACTGTGTCCATTGCGCGTGTGTGTGTGTACGGTGATCCACATGGGTCCAAAGAAGTACTATCTAAATAGGAAGATACGGATTGTCGCAGTTCATACTCTCTTCGAAAAGGTCCTGATTTTGTTTGGCAATTTCCCCTCTTCTCCGTCTCTATTGCCACTTGGGCTGGACGGTAGAGCGACGGTCTCGTTTCATGCAGGTCGGCGTTCAATCCCGAACAATCGAAGTGGTGGTTCAATCCAACCATCCAACCACTTGGATGGTTGGATAGTATCCATCCCCCCTGTCCCATCCCAAATCCTTATCCTGATTCTTTCCACGTGCTATATAGTCGTAATGGTTTGGCGCTCTCTTCTGATAGTTCCCTTCCAACACTAACCACCCCCCCCCACTCTTTCCCATCTCTCCCCCTTCCTCTTTCAATCTCTCCCCCTCTCCTCTTTCAATCTCGCACCCCCCCCTCCTCTTCAATCTCTCCCCCCCCCTTCCTCTTCCATCTTCTCCCCCTAGCCTCTTCCAATCTCTTCCCCCCTCCTCTTCCAATCTCCCCCCTTCCTCTTCCAATCTCCCCCCCCTCCTCTTCCAACTCTTCCCCCCTCCTCTTCCAATCTTCCCCCCTCCTCTTCCAATCTCTCCCCCCTCCTCTTCCAATCTCTCCCCGCCCCTCCCGTCCAATCTCTTCCCCCCGCCCTCTTCCAATCTCTCCCCCCTCCTCTTCCAATCTCTCCCCCTCCTCTTCCAATCTCTCCCCCCTCCTCTTCCCAACCCGTCCTCTTAAAAAGAACGTCACTTTTGGCTGTATGCGCGATATGGCCAAATTTGGACGTAATTTGAAATGAAATCAGACTCACAAAAGTGACGTTCTGTTCCGTTTTTCTATTGAGTCGTCGGCGTACGCGCAGAGGTTATGAAGGACACTTTAAATTAACGTTTCGAAACTTTGAGAATTTCCTGCCACCTAACCTATCAGAGGACCCTTAACTTACTGTTGTTGAAAAAAAAATCCAAATTTTTTCCTTTTTTTCCTTTTCAAATTACGTCCAAATTCGGCCATACGGGCAAACGGCCAAAAGCGACGTTCTTTTTAAGAGGACAGGTTGCTCTTCCAATCTCTTCCCCCACTCTGTCCCCTTGTCTCCCCCCTCCTCCCCCCCCCTCAGTCCCCAGTATAGTTTAAACTAGTGGTGTGTGGTGGTATGATGGGCGAGGTGTTGTGGCTGTGGTGCCGGCACCTCTCTGTCTTCACTTGGTGTTCCGCCGCCTGGTCTCCGGATATGACCTGCTCTTCCACTTGCTGGCTGGCTGGCGCGCGCAGCTCTCATTCTACTCCCCACTCAGTGTATCCAAGCCTCTCCACCTCCACTTGACTGCTTTGGTCGCATCCTTCTTCACTCCCCTTGTATATTTAGTGCTTCATCACAAGTAATTTAATCGCTCAACACTGAAGGTCGTGTATGTATAGATAGTAGATTGGTGGCGCACTGCTCTGCATACAATTTGTTCAGTTTTAAACGCACTGGTGCCTTTAATATACTCCTTCCTACCCCTTTCCCTACGTTTGATTTCCCCATTTTCTTTTGACCCTTCACCTCACCCATACAGCATCACCTCTTTCACTTGTGTATTTAACCCCAAATTTGCACCTTATGTACAGTACACATTTACTGCCCCGCTCCTGTGCCAGATAAGTCCACTACGGGCTTACCATAGCCCGTGCTACTTGGAATGTTTTGTTCCGAGTAGCTAAATCTAAAACAACCACTACCACCTCCTTATGTATTGGGTCAAATACACAAGTGAAAGAAGTGATGTTGTATGGGGTGAGGTGAATTCCACTTCACCTGCGAACGCCAGTGACAGCCATGTGTGAACTCGCAGCAAGATTCAGACTAAGAAAAAATGCAAGACCTAGGGGGCCTTCACTAACTCACCAGCTGTATAGATGGTATAGTTACCCCTCCGAAACCCCCCCCCCCCTTTTCCAGTATCGGCTATGGGTACTAGTAATGGCTCCAAAGAGCCTCCACTTACGGGCTATTCATGCCCGTGCCACCTTTTGAGGTGGTTATCTTGAGGTTATCTTGAGATGATAGCCTCAAGATAACCACATTAGATAACCACCTTAATTAAGCCACCCATAAAAAGGGTGGCTTAATCTTGATCAATCAAATCAAATGTAGATATTGTACACTGAATAGAGACAAATCATTTTCCACCAACAAAAGTCTATTCTGCACAGGGTTTCTCTACGTTGGTTTCAGCACTTTGAGATCTCTACAATGAGCCATAAGGAAGGAAGATTGTAAGCCTGTCTCAAGAGCTTCAGTTCTTCAAGAGCGGGAGATTGAAGAAATCGAGCGGAAATTGAAATACTCATATGAAACTGAAGAAAGGCAGTTAGAACAGAAAGCAATTCAGGAAATAAAGAAAAATCCAAAATATTTCTTCTCATATGCGAAATCAAAAGCAAAAACCACTGCCAGTATTGGACCTATTCGTACAAGTGAAGGTTCATACACGGAGGATGACAAAGAAATTAGTGAAATCCTAAAAAAGCAGTATGAGGACATGTTTAGCACTCCAATAAACAACATGAAAGTGGAAGATCCAGATAATTTCTTTATGCGGGATATTCAAACCCCTGTAAATATAACTGACATCAACACGAGCGCACTAAATTTTGAAAGAGAAATTGAAAACATGCCCATGCACTCGGCCCCAGGTCCTGACTCATGGAATTCAATATTTATAAAGAAATGCAAAGTGCCGGTAGCACAGGCACTCAGTATAGTGTGGAGGAAGAGCTTGGACACGGGGGAGATACCAGATGCACTTAAAGTAGCAGACATAGCCCCTCTACACAAGGGAGGGAGCAAAGCATTGGCAAAGAATTATAGACCAGTTGCACTAACATCGCACATCATAAAAGTATTTGAGAGAGTGATTAGGAGTCAGGTCACCAATTTCATGGAGACCAATGACCTTCACAACCCAGGCCAACATGGATTTCGAGCGGGAAGATCGTGCCTCTCACAGCTACTTGAGCACTACGACAAAGTCACTGAGGCATTAGAAGAAAAACAGAATGCTGATGTGATATACACGGACTTCGCAAAGGCTTTCGATAAATGTGACCATGGCGTGATAGCACACAAAATGAAGTCAATGGGAATAACCGGTAAAGTAGGACGCTGGATACTCAGTTTTCTGTCAAACAGGACTCAGCGAGTAACGGTCAACCATATAAAATCTAGTCCAAGTGCAGTTAAAAGCTCTGTACCTCAGGGTACAGTCCTTGCACCGCTGCTTTTCCTTATTCTCATATCAGATATAGACAAAAATACAAGTCACAGCTTCGTATCATCCTTTGCAGACGACACAAAAATCAGTATGAAAATTACCTCGGCTGAAGACATTGAAAAACTTCAAGCTGATATTAATAAAGTTTTCGACTGGGCATCAGAAAATAACATGATGTTTAACAGTGATAAATTCCAGGTACTCAGGTACGGTAAAAATGAGGACCTTAAACATAATACAGAGTACAAAACACAATCAAATGTACCCATAGTAGGAAAACAGCATGTAAAGGATTTGGGAATAATATGTCTGACGACCTAACGTTTAAGGAGCATAACCAAGCAAATATTGCGACAGCCAGAAAAATGATAGGATGGATTACGAGAACTTTCAAATCCAGGGATCCCATCACAATGGTTGTACTCTTCAAGTCACTTGTGTTGTCCCGTCTTGAGTACTGCTCAGTACTCACTTCCCCCTTCAGAGCAGGAGAGATTGCTGAAATAGAGGGAATACAGAGAACATATACGGCACGCATAGACGAGGTAAAGCACCTAAATTATTGGGATCGTCTCAAAGCTCTCCAAATGTACTCACTAGAAAGAAGACGAGAGAGATATCAAATAATATACACATGGAAGATACTGGAGGGCCAAGTACCAAATCTGCACAGTAAAATAACGACGTACTGGAGTGAACGATATGGAAGAAAATGCAGAATAGAACCAGTGAAGAGCAGAGGTGCCATAGGCACAATCAGAGAACACTGTATAAACATCAGAGGTCCGCGGTTGTTCAACGTCCTCCCAGCAAGCATAAGAAATATTGCCGGAACAACCGTGGACATCTTCAAGAGGAAACTAGATTTATTCCTCCAAGGAGTGCCGGACCAACCGGGCTGTGGTGGGTATGTGGGCCTGCGGGCCGCTCCAAGCAACAGCCTAGTGGACCAAACTCTCACAAGTCAAGCCTGGCCTCGGGCCGGGCTTGGGGAGTAGAAGAACTCCCAGAACCACATCAACCAGGTATCAACCAGGTGTCAACCAGTTCACACAAACCTGGTCTCTTGATCTGTTGTTGTTGTTGTTTTAGATTTAGCTACTCAACGAAATGTCCGTGTAGCACGGGCTATGGTGAGCCCGTAAGTCTCTTGATCAATCAACTAACCTTATATATTATTTGTTTACCTGAAGATAGTAAATACTTCAATAATTATTGAAGGATAATCTCTTTAGTCTCTTTACCACTAGTTTTGGTAACTTGAAACTTAATCCCACTTAAATCACTTAGATCTGGTCAAATCACGCAAATTGCAGTCATGAAGGTGAATTCATAAATCTGTACAATACAATTACAACGTATTGGAGTGCGATGTGATTTTTAATTGAATAAAACGTAGGGTAACTTGGGACCATTGTGATTATTAATGGTCGAAGACTGAGCATGCAGGATGCTAGCACCAACAGCTAAGGTGAACACAATTTTCAGGGTAGCCTAAAATTACCCTAATGTATAATAGGTGTAATTAAATAAGAAATTTAGTGTGCTTATGTATTACGCCAAGTTCATTGTACTATGTATTCCGAAGTTACCTTAATTTTGTGTAATTAGAACTGTTAAGTGAACTTAGAGTTCTAATTAAAGGAAGAGATAAAATATATAACACGTTTAACGTTAAGAACGTTTTTAGTGTGTGGTTGTGCACTGGTGACATGTCCTTGTGGTTATATGGTAGATGGAGTGAAGGTAAGCGTGTACTCCAGACTAAGTGCCCCCCCCCCCCTGTACGTCTGCACTCTTAGGGCCGTGTGTGACGTCACTCTAGACTTGTTTTGAAGGTTAACTGGGACAAGAGGAACTGTGGCCGGGGGGGGGGGGCACTTTGCACCACATTGTCAAACTTAATTTGAATGTGTCTCTTTTCTCTTTCTCCTTTTCTCTCTCTCTTTCTCTCTTCCTCTCTTTCTCTCAAACATTACAAGTAATGTTTGTTGTATCTTGGAACCATATTACATAAATTTTCATCATCCCAACCCCCAATAGTTTTGCATGTTATGTCTTTGTAATGTGGTGTATTTAAAGTTTTAAATACAAAATACATAATTATTAATTACTTAAATGCTTTACTATTAAATTAAATACGAAATGAAATGGGTGAACTGGGTGAACTGGGTGAGGAAAAAGGACAACTGGTTACCTAGACTGACCTGTCCTCATCTCTGTACATGTCTCCATGTATCTCCACAAACATTTCCACATTTCCAGGGGGAGGCTTGTGGCTGAGTAGAGAGCGCTTGGGACTCGTAATCCCAGGGTCTGAGTTCGATTCCAGGCGATGGCAGAAAAAATGGGGAGGTTCTTTCACCCTAATGCCTCTGTTACGTAGCAGTAAATAGGTACCTGGGAGTTAGACAGCTGGTACGGGCTGCTTCATGGGGGGGGGGGGGGTGGTTGTGCAGAGAGAGAGAGAAAAAAAAAGTTGATTGATTAATAGTTGAGAGGCGGGCCGAAAGAGCAGAGCTGAACCCCCGCATGCACAAGTAGGTGAATACACACCAGCTGTAGTGTGTATTAATCATACACGACGTTCAAATATCGCTCTGGTCATTATCTTAGAATTTTCCTCTGAAGAATTACTTCAAAATGTTAATGAGTTTTATTTAGTGTTGCATAATAAAGTATTTTCATAGTTAAATATTTCCAGACTGGGATAGTGTGGGATGACCTCGAGCCATCTGGAGGTCATGGAGATAGGCTTAACACAACACTCATCTGGTGGGACAGCTTTAAAGAGATCGATTAATGCTTGCAGTATTCCTCCCTAGAGAGTACAGGTGACTTGTCGTCGTCCTTGGCTTAGCATTACTCATGTGCGTCCTTGCCCTCCAGCCCATAATTTTGCTTGTAGTTGTGCTTTAAAGATATTCTTCCCACGTGATGACTGTCTGGGCTTTGCATTTCTCATCACTGGCGTACCTTACCTTGCGATGAGTTCGGGGCTCAACGTCTCCGCGGTCGAGAATGGTCTCCTCGACCATTCCTCCTGGTTGCTGGACTGGTCACCCAGGCTGTTGGACGCGGCTGCTCGCATCCTGACGTATGTATCACAGCCTGGTTGATCAGGTATCCTTTGGAGGTATTTATCAAGTTCTCTCTTGAACACTGCGAGGGGTCGGCCAGTTATGCCCCTTATGTGTAGTGGAAACGTGTTGAAAAGTCTCGGGCCTCTGATATTGATAGTTCTCTCAGAGTACCTATTGGGCCACAGGTATGTCGATCCTTGAAACAAAGAAAAGGTAAAGGCAAGGTAATGGGGTGCCCACAATTGAACAGAGGTTTATCTTCGTAGTTTGAACGCATAGCCAGGCTAATCAGGTAACAACAAATCTTTCCAGGTCTCTTAAAAGCTTCCACTGTTGTTCCATCAATTTTTATAATAATTATTGTTAGGTTTTTGAAAAGTCATGATATTCTGTTGTTTACTCTGTTCTCTAATTGTGCTCGTGGCTGCCCAACTTTTTGTTGGATTTTCTTTTTCACTTATGTTGTAATTTCATTGTGCAAGTTTGGAACCTGACCTCCAGTATCTTCCACGTGTATAAAATATATCCCTTGCCTTCGTTCCTGGAAATATAGTTTAGTGCTCAGTATTTTCCAGTAGTTTAAATGCTTCACCCCGACTCCATGCTAGCAGTAAATAATCTCTGCAAGTTGCCCGCTCTAAAATCTCGCTTACATTTAAAGGGGATGTGAGGACTAAACAATATTTCATACGTGAAGGTACCAGTGCTTTGAAGCGTAGCATCAATAGTATAACCTCATATTCTGAAAGTTGCTTTATTGTGATCTTAGTAATGTCAGAAGACGTTAGGTCTGCTGACATTACTCAAAGGCCTTTGACCTGGTCACCACTTTGTGACGAGATCCGTTATATCATCAAGTTCTATTAAGGTTATCACTGCCAGAGTAATAGGAAATTGTCACCGATGAACGTCATGTTTTCCCTCGCCCATTAGACGACCTTGTTAATATAAGATTTCATTTTTTTTTCATATTTTCATACTTCCATTGTCAGGAAACTATGGCTTGTATTACTGTCGATGTTTACTATGAGTTAGAGTAACGGTGCGCGAACATCGTGGAACCGAGCATGGCACAGTACTCAAGGTGGATTTTGATTTACTATCGCTCTTTGTAACATCTCCCACAGGAATGTGACAATCCACCTTCCTACCTTACCTGTTATTCCATTGGCTTTCATTTTATAGACACTATTCCATGTCACTATATCAAATGCTTTTCCAAAATGTGCTTACAGCCTCTGCATTTTGGTTTACCTAAGCTGAGTGGACAGCGCTTCGGATTCGTAATCCTGAGGTTCCGGGCTTGATCCCCGGTGGAGGCGGAAACAAATGGGCAGAGTTTTTCACCCATATGTCCCTGTTCACTTAGCAGTAAATATGTACCTGGGATTTAGACAGCTGCTACGGGCTGCTTCCTGGAGATGTGTAACAAAAAGGAGGCCTGGTCGAGGACCGAGCCGCGGGGACGCTTAAGCCCCGAAATCATCTCGAGATAAGGCAAAGTGTTCCTGCTCTTAAACTGTGTTGACCGCGACTGTGTAAGACATTACTTCCCCAGACAACTGGTAAGTTGGCCTCTTAGCACCCTCTCACACACCTTAATGCTGTGTGATGTAAGTGCGACCTGTTAGCAGTGTGTTGGGAGGGCTTGACCACCCCTTGTGAAGGTGGAGCGATGTCCGCTGTCCCGACCAGGTGCACGATGTCGCCCGTCCTCCATATTATACCCAGTGCTTGTGCTAAGGGTATTCTGCACTTCTTTATTAACAATGAATTCCTAGAATTTATATGTAGTGTTGAGTGCATTGGGTATACTCGCTTTGTTTTACCTGCATATTTATTTTATGCTGTTAAAGAGAACTGTTATTTTTGGCTCTTTCACCCCGCCTGCACTAGACCCGTCGAAAGGTCAGACACGCAGCGTTGGGCTTTCCTCTGTGTTTCCTTGTGTATATAAGGTTTGAAAATACTGTACTTCTGTTTGAAGTTGGGTTAGTGTACAATTTATCTGTTAAATTTAAAAAAAATAATTTTAGTTTTCAAAGTGTAAGTGTAAAGTATGTGGGCGATGGTTGTATTGCAGTATTTTCAATTTCTTTCTTTATTATGACCCCCATACCCATCCAGTGGGCAGTGCTGTAAAGGGTTACAGAGGCACATAATAAGTTCAGGAACTGAACCCTCTAGTTCGTTTAACTAAGCAAATAACAATCTTTTGTCGCTAGTTACACAGTTATTAATGTTATATATACATGTACACATACATGTACATAAATATACAACTGAAAACTCCGCACCCCAGAAGTGACCCAGGTTAGTCAAGTGGTTAAGGTACCAGGTACGCCAGTTGCATAGTGCTCCTGGTTGTCTGGGTTCGAGTCACTTCTGTGGTGTGGAGTTTTCAGTTGCATATTGGCTTGGGGACCATTCAAGCTTGTTCGCATTTACATACACATACATATAGAATCACGTACACAAATGTACTCATCAGTTATCTTTTATACCACAAGTGATTGAACAAGAGGCTCACAAGGGTCACTATACAAGGCACTTGACATGTATGGTGAGTCAGCCAGTTACTAGTGTTGCTCCACACCCAGCCAACTGGGCGGCGGTGGCCACGGTAGTGTTGTTTGTGTGGCGGGAGGGTGCGCGTGCGCAGGTAACCCCGGGCGGCCGGGCCTCACCTTTATATTGGACTCCCGTGTTGACTGCTTGGTCTACTGGCCCTTCCTACCGCCCCCCCCCCCCTGCACCATCCCCTCTCCCCTTCCTTCCTTTCTCTTTTCTTTCTTTCTCTCTCTTTCTCTCTCTTTCTCTCGCGCGCGCCCCCGGGGATCGACAAATGGGCAGATTCATTCACCCTGATGCGCCTGTTCACCTAGCAGTAAATAGATACCTGGAAGTTAGACAGCTGTTACGGGCTGCTTCCTGTGTTATGTGGGGGGGGGTTGATTGATTATTTTGACAGTTGAGAGGCGGGCCGAAAGAGCAGAGCTCAACCCCCACAAACACAACTAGGTGAATACAACACATTTGTTACAAATAATTCCTAATTACAAATAATAAGATCCAGATAACTATGATAATGCTATTAAGAAATATGAGGACTAAAGTAATTTACAAAACAAGGATAGTTAATTTACGTTAAAAAGGGTAGTTAATTTACATTAAAGGTTGTAGTATGTTATAGCACAAGGGGAATAGTGTGAGGCAAGTGGCTGGGACAGTATTAGTAGGCATAATGTGGCAGTGGTGAAGTATGTAGCACAAGTAAGAGATGGTTGTTGTATAGTTCAGCTTTACACTTGCATTTGCATACAATTCCTGTCGGAAGTGTGTGAAGGGGAACCTTTCTTTTTATTCTGGAATCATTTATGTTACTTTGGATCTGCAGCAGTACTGGTGAAGTTAGCAGATAGCCTCTGAATACACAGTAAGATCTTCTAACCGTGTCTGTCTCTCTCCCACACAACTCTTCCTCTTGATGCACTCTTCCACCTCCTCCACTACCGTCCTCCTCCTCCTCTTGCTGACACTGTTTATTGATTTATGCTGCTTTTGTGCTTTCTTGTCTGGAGATCTCTGCTGCTTCCCGTTGACGTTATCTATTGATCTGTGCTGCTTGTTTCCGTCTGATAATGATCTCCTCTTTCCGTTGGGGGTCCCTCTGGCACTTCCTGTTGATGCCTAATGTCTTCGTACAATGATCTTTTGTTGTTTGACCTCGGGGGCTTGGTGGGGGGGGGGGGGGCTTCACCATATGCTGTCATCATTCAGTTGCTCTTCTCCATAGTTGTAAACATTACTGGAGGTACACGAAACTTCACACTCCTGGCTTACATATATCCCTACATTGCATTTTAAGACTTGTCTTACTCGTTTTTCCTGGAACACACTCCCGAAATAGGATTATAACCGTGCCTTCAGTTATTGCGGGGTACCCGGACTCGAACCCGGGTTGATATTGCTTGTGAGGCACATAGGAGATATCTCTTCTCACTTCTCACCATTTGCATCCTATCGCAGCCTCCCCCTGCTTTCTCTCTCGCTAACACCCAAACGACCAGCCATTACCACTCTCACTACTTGATCACACCCCATCCACCTCCCCCCTCCCCCTCCCCCACGTTCATCCTCCGTCTGGGGAAAGTTGTGTCCCGGGCAGGTCTTGGGGTGGACTTTCTCCACAACCCATGAGCAGTAGGGTGTGCTTGTGCCGCTCTCTACACTCCCTCTCTCCAGTTACACTCGCCCGAGCCCACAACACTGTGAGCAGACGGTCCAGGTGCTCAACTGAACTGTCAGGCCAGAGAGAGAGAGACAGACAGACAGACAGACAGACAGACAGACAGACAGACAGACAGACAGACAGACAGACAGCAGACACAGACAGACAGACACAGACAGACAGACACAGACAGACAGACACAGACAGACAGACACAGACAGACAGACACAGACAGACACAGACAGACAGACAGACAGACACAGACAGACAGACCACAGACAGACAGACACAGACAGACAGACATACAGACACAGACACACAGACAGACACAGACAGACACAGACAGACAGACAGAAGACAGACAGACAGACAGACAGACACAGACAGACAGACACAGACAGACAGACACAGACAGACAGACACAGACAGACAGACACAGACAGACAGACACAGACAGACAGACACAGACAGACAGACACAGACAGACAGACCCAGACAGACAGACACAGACAGACAGACACAGACAGACAGACACAGACAGACACAGACAGACAGACAGACAGACAGACAGACACAGACAGACACAGACAGACAGACAGACAGACAGACACAGACAGACACAGACAGACACAGACAGACACAGACAGACAGACAGACAGACAGACACACAGACAGACAGACAGACAGACAGACACACAGACAGACACACAGACAGACACACAGACAGACACACAGACAGACAGAGAGAGAGAGACAGACAGACACACAGACAGACAGACAGACAGACAGACAGACAGACCGACAGACAGACAGACAGACAGACACAGGCAGACAGAGAGGACATGAGACAGATAGTGACTGACCTGACTGACTGACCTGACTGACTGAGACATGACTGAGAGAGAGTGACTGACCTGACTGAGAGAGACTGAGAGCGATTGACTGACTGACTGAGAGAGACTGAGAGCGATTGACTGACTGAGACTGACTGACTGAGAGAGATTGTCTGACTGACTGACTGACTGAGAGAGACTGAGAGAGACTGAGAGAGCCTGCCTGCCTGCGTCGGTATACCCAGTTTGAGTGTGATCATAACCTGCATGGACCACACCCCATGTCTCCAGGAGACTGCTGGTGGGCTTAGCCAAGAGCGTGGCCGGTCGGTGGGTGGGTGGTGCGGGTCGCCATAAGCTTTAACTCGGCCCGCCTCACTGTGTTGTAAATGAATACAATGTTTCCTCTCCCATACATCATTCGAGGCTCCTCTTGATTACCTTCAAATGAAAATTGGAATAAGATAATTAATATTATGAACTGAATTTGTGTATGGAATGAAATGGAAAAATTTATTCATAAATGGTGGTTGTACATTTGTAATAGTTTACAACAAATTTCAGTACTCTTTTGTCATAATAATAATAATAATATTTATTATTATTATATTATTATTGACTAGAGCGCGTCTGGGAACCCTCATCAAGGCTTGTGTGGATTTGTTCTTTGATATATCAGGTTAATGTGAGTTCTCTGTGTAGTAATAATAATAATAATATTACATAATCATTATACTTGTAGCAGGGTGCCATAGGCACAATCAGAGAACACTGTATAAACATCAGAGGTACATGGTTGTTCAACACCCTCCCAGCGAACATAGAGAAATTATGCCGGAACAACCGTGAAAATCTTCAAGAGGAAACTAGATTGTTTTCTCCAAGGAGTGCCGGACCAACCGGGCTGTGGTGGGTTTGTGGGCTTGCGGTTATCTTGAGATGATTTCAGGGCTTTTAGTGTCCCCGCGGCCCGGTCTCCACCAAGCCTCCACCCCCAGGAAGCAGCCGTTACAGCTGACTAACACCCAGGTACCAATTTACTGCTAGGTAACAGGGGGCATAGGGTGAAAGAAACTCTGCCCATTGTTTCTCGCCGGCGACCGGGATCGAACCCGGGACCACAGGCTCACAAGTCCAGCGTGCTGTCCGCTGGGCCGACCGGGCCGCTCCAAGCAACAGCCTAGTGGACCAAGCTCACAAGTCAAGCCTGGCCTCGGGCCGGACTTGGGGAGTAGAAGAACTCCCAGAACCCCATCAAGCAAGACAGCTAGTCATTGTATATATACAGTACATGGTAGGCTTATATCGAGGTCCCCCAAAGTCCAACTTGTGACCCTCCCCAGGGGGCGACCCCACACATCATGTTCACTAACTCCTGGGTACATATTTACTGCCAGGTGAACAAAATTGATTACTATTTACTGCATTAGGTGATGGGGAAACGCCTTACCATTTGTGTACGCCTGGGATTCGAACCCGGAATTCCCGATTGAATCTAGAAAGAACCCCGACTATACTATCTGGGGTCCTCCTAACTTAAAATACATTGACAACAATCTTGTAAAACAGCTTTATTAAAGATGTTCTCACATGTCTGGGTGAGTGGCATCAGGGAAGGTGGACCTGATTACCGTCAGGGGCGGCCACAGTCTGCCGTCAGGGGGGCCACAGTCTGCCGTCAGGAGGGGCCACAGTCTGCCGTCAGGGGGGCCCAGTTGCGTCAGGAGGGGCCACAGTCTGCCGTCAGGAGGGCCACAGTCTGCCGCAGGAGGGGCCACAGTCTGCCTCAGGAGGGGCCACAGTCTGCCGTCAGGGGGCGCCACAGTCTGCCGTCTCAGGGTGGCCACAGTCTGCCGTCAGGGGCGACTGGTCAGAGGCCAGTGTTTGCATGGTGACAGCGTGACGAAAGTCTAGTGTAGATTATAGTGCGGGTAGGAAAACTCGATATCGGAAACGGATATGCTGCAACAAAATGTGTTTGTACTCGTAGCTGGTTGTGATGGGGTTATGCTGATGTTGGCGATCGTTACATTGTGCCTTTTCAGCTTTTAGTTATACAGTGGTAGTGATTGTCAGGTTGTGGCAGGTGGAACACCTGGGCGTGGCATCCAGTGCACCGGTCACAGATATACAGGTAGGTGAAGTTCATTATACCTGGCTGTGAGCCACACTGTACCTGGCTGTGCTGGCCCTGTACCTCGCAGTGGTGGGTATTGTGCGTATGGCTGTGGCAGTCGTAATATCTGCATATAGCGGCCGTTATACCAGGCTACTACGGTGGTGGTGTTTTAGATTCAGCTACTAGACACAATTTCAATGTAGCACGGGCTATGGTGGAG
>WNGS01164858.1:11225572-11243409 GCA_020271785.1 Procambarus virginalis
GGGGATGGGGTCCTGGTTTTGGGAACACTAGAGGAGGGGTCCTGGTGTGTGGAGACACTGGGGTGAGGGGTCCCTGGTGTGGGGAACCTACTGGGGGGGTCCTGTGGTGTGAACACTGGGGGAGCAGGGTCCTGGGTGTGGGGAAACCTGAGAGGAGGTGTCCTGTGTGTGGGGAATCCTGGTGGGGTTCCTGTGGTGTGGGGAACACTGGGAGGGTCCTGGGTGGGGGAACACTGGGAGGAGGGGCCCTGGGTGTGGGGAACACTGGGGAGGGGTCCTTAGGTGTTGTGGAACACTTGGGGTGAGGTGGGACCTGGTTGAACAATGAGGGTCGGGTGTGGGAAGAGGAGGGCCGGGGGGCACTGGAGGCGGGGAACACGGGGTGGGACTGAAAACCTAGCTGCTGGGGTTGTAGTGGGGCACCACCTCCCCAAACCCAGTATCGACCATTAAATAAGGATGACTTGTAAACAATGTGATAGATAACACCTGGTGGTGGTGTGGCTCCTAGAGGGCGACGGGATCCCCTGCTGGTGACTCACAATGCGGGCGAGGTTGTACCCCTGTCCTCCTCTCTCCCGGAACAACAACTCCCCCCCCAGGGGAGGGTATGGCCTAGGCCTCGTCCGCGGGGGTCCCCCCCCTGGTCCCCGACTGGGCACCCACCCGTTAATAAACTGGGGGGGGCCTCCGGGTCCCATGCGGGGGGAAAATTGCCGGGGCCCGATTCACGGCAAAGGCCACATGTACAAATTACTACTATGCTTGACAGGGGGGATAGGTGGGCATGAGGACCACTTCGGCTGGGCACCAAGTATCAGGTGTGCAGAATTCATAAAGTATATATATTTGACCTTGGGGCACGGGGCACCACACTACGACAGGATCAATTTGTGATTTTGTCGTAGTGGTTGAGTAACTGTGATAGACAGGATCTTCCCGTTCTAAATCCATGTTGTCTTGGGTAGTGTAGTTCATTATTTTCCATAAAACTGTTAATCGATTCCTAATCACTCTTTAGAAAACTTGTGGGTGATGTTAGTGCAACTGGTCTATAATTTTTTACCAAAGCTTTACTACAATCCTTGTGCAGAAGTACTATACTGTATCTGCAGATTTAAGTGCTGCTGGTATCTCCCCTGTATTCAGGCTCTCATTATTACACTGAGCGCTCACACTACTGGCACTTTACATTTCTTTATGAATATTAAATTCCACGAATCAGGCCAAGGGGCCGAGTGCATAGGCATGTTGTCAATTTCTCTTTCAAAGTCTTCCGAGTTTGTGTTAATATCGGTTACATTATATGTAGCTTGGATGTGATTCATAAAGAAGCTGTCTGGATCTTAAACTTTCATGTTGTTTATTAGTGTTGTAAACATAGCCTCATACTGGCTTCTTAGAATTTCCCCAATTATGTTTTGTCCTCTATGCACAAACCCTCAACCTTCAGTTGGAAGTAAAGGTCCAATACCGGTGGAGGTTTGCACATTTATTTTGCGTGTGTGAAAAAATATTTGGATTTTCTTTCTTGTATTGCTTTCTGTTCCAATTCCATTTCTTCAGACTCGCATGATCGCTTCAACGTCTGCTCTATTTCTTCGATCTCCCTATTTAAATTTATTTTCCTTTCTTGTGATAGTCGTGTCTAAGTATTTCCGTGGCTTCTTTCCTTCTGTCCTGTCATCTATGTTCTCTTTCTAGAGCGGTCCTCTTTCTGACCTTCCTCACAGGCCCGTGCTTCATGCAGATCTTGTATGCTTTAGATGTCAGTTGCGCTATTTCCTGTGTGGGAGTCTTGTCGCTTAAGACAGTTTCCCATTGAATGTTTGCAAGGCCTATATTTTTCCCAGTCGATCCTCTTATTGTTGAAATTGAATTGAGTGAATAACCCTTTTCGTTTGTTGGGTCTCTTGGACCTACTACCGTTATTGACGTTAGTTTGCCCTTCAACGAGCTTGTGGTCTGAGCATGTAGTATCTGAGATTGTGATGTCTCTGATTAGCTCAGCATTTTTGTGAATATCAGGGCCAGCGTGTTTTCGTTCCTAGTTGGTTCTGTAATCTGCTGATTGAGCAAGAATGAGTCCCAGAATCTCAGTAGTTGTCTGACCTGTGGGTAGTTATTTCCAGGTTGATTTCCTGCCATAATGCTATTATTTACTATTCTCCATTATTATTCTCCATTATTATTTTCTTAAACTGGGTAAATTGAAGTCTCCAAGGAAGATAACATATGATACTGAATTTGCTAGATTATCAAGAATATTCTCTATTTTGTGTACCTGCACTATGAATTCCTCAACTGTTGCATCCGGCGGTTTATTTATTAGAAGAATAATTTATATGTTCTACCTTATTCCAAGTACCTCTACCACCTAAAGAAAAGAAACTAAAGGGGAGTAAAAGAACTCACAGAACCCCCCTGGTTGATACCTGGTTGATGGGGTTCTGGGAGTAGTTGTTCTCCCTCAAGCCCGACCCGAGGCCAAGCTTCACTTTAGAGTGTTTGCCCCATCCAGGTAGATAGCAAAAGGTGATCTTGTCGCTTGCCTAGTGATTACCCGGTCTATCATGGGGTCTGTCTCCGTAGTCCCAAGACCCACATTGCCATTGCAGCCAGGCTGATACGGCTATTTTTTTTTTTTTTAGCTTATTAACTAATACTGCCCTTTACAGTCGGAATGGTGTGGAAGAGAAAGATGAGGAAAGAGAATGAGAAGAGGCAAGAGGGAAGACAGTGAGGGAGGGCGTCAATATTTGTAGCAGTAACATGCACGTCTTGTACAAATATGACACGAAACTCGTGCTTTTTAAAAAGGCATCACACACTTGTGTAGTGTCTCCTTGGCTGTCAGCATAAGCAATTGAGGTCAAGAGCTCTACAATTTGTACACATTAGAAGATTGGTTCCAATTGAGTGGGGCCTCCAGGAGTATAGTGGAGATAATAGGAGTTAAGTTAAGCACTGGTACTCACCTCCTTGCCGGTGGGGACATGTTTGGCGAGCTTCACCTTGGCGAAGTTGCCTTTGCCGATGGTTTTGAGAAGACGATACTTCCCGATTTCCTCGGTCCTAGAGCGGGAGGAGGAGCCCCGCACTGATGACGACGATGATCCACTGCCCCCGCCGCCCCCTGTGCTAGACATGCCGCCCACGCCATCCTCACCCTGAAACACAAAAACCAAATTTGATTTCCCGAATATTACAATGACGGAACTCATTTCACGCACGCTCTTACACTATTACACACAGTTGCGCTCTAAATATACTTAACAGTGTGAAAAGTATTATTAGAAGTGTGATTATGTAAATCTGTATGTGTGAATCTGTAAGTGTGATATAAGAACTTCACAGCCCCTTCACAACCACCTACGTTTGTCAACCACATAAGAAAAAAATCATTATTAAAACCCAACCCGCCCAGGCTGCGGATTGGGTTTTAAGATTTTGTATCAAAATATTAAAATGCATAGGGAAATTATTACAGTAGTAACTATGTTGACCCAAATTAAAGCAAACTATTTTCTGCATACCTGCCCGGGTTTTTTCAGATGGAAAAACAAAAAAACTGATGGGGGCGGGTAAGATGGTAGCTACCACACCAACCTAGATGTCACCACACTATTTTCTGGCCGCTTTCCAGAAACTACCCACTCGTGTGCAACATTATGTTACGCAGACAATAACCGGGAAACAGTCCGAGACACGCCCAGAGAAGACACTTGACAAGTGACCACATTTGCCAGGGTTCAGAGAGGGTTGGTCTAGCCTCAGGTACCTGGCCATTTACCAGCCAACAACATATTTTGAGGTATTACCGTGAGGTGTTTTCGGGGCTTAGCGTCCCCACGGCCCGGTCGTCGACCAGGCCTTAAAACAACAGGGGTCCGTCCGAGTTGATCATCTTAAAACTGTCAAAATGCCATTGAAAGTTCCCCATAAAAATCACACACACACACACACACCAGGCTTTAATAATTTGGGAAGCACTGGTCTGGTTTAGAGTATCTGACAGAAGTCTGAATTAGTGAGACTTGGATAAGTCAAGATGGAGGACAGTCTTGCGTGACATTGTCTGCACATAATGCAAAACTAAAGAGAACGTTAACTATTGAAAAATATTGAGCGATACTACAGAAAGGCTTAAACTATCGACAATTATGTTCCTTAATCAGACGAGTTCAATCCCAACAAGTTAAATAAAGAAGTTAAGGGTGGTGGATAAGATACCAGAAGATATCCACTTACATTCTCTTACTTTCCTCTTTACTACTACTACTGCTACTAATACTACTACTACTTTACTACTACTAAAGGCTACTGTAAGATAATGCCAGCATTAACACGAGCGGAACAAAGGAATACGTCAGCAGCGGTATTTGTAAAACTACCAAACATAAGGGCAGCAGTTTTAGTACAAATATTGAGAACATTACACACACAGTTTACGTCATCTCAGTCCTACATGTATCGCCAACCTGGTTATTACCATTCACCACAATGGTAAAAATGTTCAAATTATATATTTCCCAAAAATGAAATAAAGTTCTATACATTTTCTACTAGTAAGCTGAGATACTAAGAGTGGAGTTGGGGCAGATTGAGAACAAGTCAATAAAGGCAGAACGCAGGGGTACACTTTGAAATTGTCGGCAGAAACTAGTCGATAAACGTAGGATATACTGTTATTCAGTGTGGGTGATAAGAGGAATGGAGAACACAAAGGAGAAGTGAAGTTCTCCCTCGAGAACTACAACGACAGTAAATGTTGAGGCTACAGATGCAATATTTGGAAGGCGGGGCCAAGAGCTAGATGGCACTCCCAGTAAACACCCCCCTGACGTATGTCACAGCCTGGTTGATCAGGTGTCAGAATAACACATCTATCCCATCCCCCCCCCCCCACCTGCTGCCCTCCACCGCCTCACTTGCACTCTTTACCTTTGCTTCAACGCTATTCTTGGTTTAATTAAAATATATAAAAAACAACTATTCAACCTAATTGTTCTTAAGCAACCAGGAGGTCTGGTCGAGGACCGGGCCGCGGGGACGTTGAGCCCCGAAATCATCGTAAGGTAACCTCAAAGTAACAGCGGTAACAGCATTAATTAGTAGTTGTAAAAAAATTAGACGACTGCAATACACGTAAATTATTTGCATTAGTCATCCAATTAAAACTTTCGTAGTTTTCGGTGTGAGCCGCTAAATGGCCTGATGCGCCTACAACGTGATGTGCAGTTTGTGGGGCGTTTCTTCTTATGACCAGAGCGGTTACCTCACCGTAAGAGGCGTCATCACGAGTACCACAGTCTTACAGTGCTATGCTTATTGAAATGCTATTAGTACCTGAACCTGACACCACGTACCCTCCCTCCCCCCTTTTCATTTGTTTCAGCACAAAACAACGTTTTTCTTTATCATTAAAGGAAACTTTCGACAAATGACGCTCGTTCCTATCCTGCCAGAAACAGTTGAGCAAGACGACCAGTGGCTTAATAATAACCCAAAGGTTAACCCAACCTGTGGGCAGCCAGAGAGCCGCCACAAGTTATATATTATCCCAAAATGTATGCACGGGGTAGCGCGGTACACACTAAATTATGGCGGTCAGTACGTCAGGAATGGGATAATATATACATTATAAAATATTGTTTGGCCACGAAACCTTTATTATACAAGATTACATATGCATGCGAATTTTGTGATTGTTAAAAAGAGGCCTCGACATTTCAAACTGTCATTGCTGTTGCAACTACAATTAACTTGTTGCACAACTAAATATGTTTTTAACTTATACTGGAATGTTAAACAGGCAATCACCACCGTGTTGTACATTATGGACATACCCAAGGTGTAGTCCACTATGGGGCGCCGGCTCTGAGGCTATCTTGACGTTATCTTGAGGTTATCTTGGTTATCTTGAGATGATTTCGGGGCTTTAGTGTCCCCGCGGCCCGGTCCTCGACCAGGCCTCCACCCCCAGGAAGCAGCCCGTGACAGCTGACTAACACCCAGGTACCTATTTTACTGCTAGGTAACAGGGGCATAGGGTGAAAAACTCTGCCTATTGTTTCTCGCCGGCGCCTGGGATCGAACCCAGGATCACAAGTCCAGCGTGCTGTCCGCTCGGCCGACCGGCTCCCGTTAAGAATGTTAGGCTGTTAAGAATGCAGTAATATTCCACCCTAGAGAGCACTAGTGTATTGAAAAGTATCATTGGTGTGCCATCCCTTGTTTGGAAGGTCCGTGTTATCCAACCTGTCATTTTTCTTACAGCCGTGACAGCTACTTTATGGTGTTCTGTAAAATCAAGGTTTTCTGATATAATTACTCGTAGATCCTTTGCATTGTTTTTTCGTTCTATTGTATGATTTGATTCCGTTTTATATATGGATTCCGTTTTTACATTTTCGTTTTTTTGCATAGTTCAGGACTTGGAACTTATTTTCATTAAACATCATATTATCTGTGGCCCATTGAAAGACCCGATTTTCACCCGATTTGAGGTTTGCCATGTCCTCTATATTGTCTACTAGCAGGAAACCCCTAGTGTCATCTGCAAATGACACAGTGCTGTAGTTTGTATATTTGTCTGTGTCTGATATTAGTGTGATTAAAAGTACCGAAGCAAGTACGGTACGGTACCTGGAGAGGGTTTTGAGAGTAGTTCTACTCCCGAGCCCGGCAGGAGCGAGGCTCGACCGTGGGGGATTGAGTTTTTTCACAGTAGATGATCAAGATTTTACCGACTTTACTATTACACACGTTTTAAGTTCGTTACCAGGTTGAAGATCCGTCTCCCTACTTTGTCGGTAATTCTTTCTTGCGCGCATTTTGTGCGCAATAACACCACTGTCACATTTGTCAAAAGTTTTTGTAAAGTCTGTGTATAATACATCTGCGTTTTGCTGGTTTTCCATGGCACCAAAGGCTGTGCCATAGTGATCTAGCAATTGAGAGGGGCAGGAGCGCCCTGTTCTGAACCAGTGTTGCCCAGGGCTATGGTGATGTTGCGGTGCCATGCGATTTGTAATCATACTACTTAGCACTCATTTCAAAGATTTTTGTAGTGTGTGAAGTTAGAGCTAATGTTATGTAATTCCTTGCATCTGCTTTACTACCTTTGTGAAATGGCGCGGTCCCTGCTGTTTTAAGTACGTCGGGGGATGACACCAGTATCTAGGCTCCGTCTCCAAACGATGTTTACAGCCTATGATAGTGCCGTTTTGCACTTCTTCATGAATATAATATTCCAGGAGTCTGGGCTTGGTCCATGGACACGCTCTCTATGGCTACTTCAAAGCCATGGACACGCTCTCTATGGCTACTTCAAAGCCATGGACACGCTCTCTATGGCTACTTCAAAGCCATGGACACGCTCTCTATGGCTACTTCAAAGCCATGGACACGCTCTCTATGGCTACTTCAATGCCATGGACATGCTCTCTATGGCTACTTCAAAGCCATGGACATGCTCTCTATGGCTACTTCAAAGCCATGGACATGCTCTCTATGGCTACTTCAAAGCCATAGAGAGTATGCCTCAAGCAAAGACACTACTGGGTGTAAATATTTATGCATTTTTATTTGATATATAATTCATGCAAATATAAACACGATCAGATAAATAAATATTGCAATCAGAGTGGTGGACGGTTGGAACAAGTGAGGTGGAGGCCAAAACCGCCAGTAGTTTCAAAGCATTATACGTAAAGAGTGCTGGAAAGACGGGACACCACTAGCGTTGCTCTCATTATGTAACTACATTTAGGTAATTAAGAATGGCAACGCTGAAGAATGCTCACTTTTACCGGACAAATGTACCTGCCAGACTAGACGTTCACATTACTACTAAGTCTTCAAAATCAGCGTTGTAGAGCTGGGCCTCTGTGTACACAGAGTACAGTACACCAAGTAAATGGTGCACACTATGGTGTTGGTCAGGTGTGGAGGGTGGGTGTTGCTGCACCTTTAACCACCTGAACAGAAACTGAGGTGCAGTGTGATAGGACAAGTGGCCCAACACCCAGCAGCTGGTGAGCCGCCATACATAATGACTGGGAGCAGCTCCCTGCCGGCATATGCTGCATGAGAGGACGCTCGTGCACGCCCCACCCCTAGCCCCTCTACACCACTGTGGCCACTCTACCCCCACTCACCTCCCTCAAGAAAACGTCGTCAACCCCTCGCCCCCTCTACGTCAACACTGGTATTCAATAAAACATTTATTATTTTATTGTTAGGCCACACAAAAGTTATAGTTTATATCTTTCAGTGTGTATGTCTGTACAAGGTTGGAGGCTATATGCTTGGGGCTAACATTACTCAACTTTTCAAGATGACATATTGGAGGTTGAGGGGTTTCACAAGACAGTTTGGGGCCAGACTCAGTGCCACACTAACAAATGTCAGCATCCATAGTGACCCTTTTTACCTTGCTGTTATCTTGAGGTGGTTTCGGGGCTTAGTGTCCCTGCGACCCGATCATCGCCCGGCCTCCTGGTTGCTGGACTGGTCGACCAGCCTGTTGGACAACGCTGCTCGCAGCCTGACGTACAGGTCACAGCCTGGTTGATCAGGTATCCTTTGGAGGTGCTTGTAAAGTTCTCTTGAACACTGTGTGAGGGGTCAGCCAGTTATGCCCCTTATGTGTAGCGGGAGCGTGTTGAACAGTCTCGGGCCTCTGATGTTGATAGAGTTCTCTCTCAGAGTACCTGTTGCACCTCTGCTTTTCAACGGGGATATTCTGCACATCCTGCCATGCCTCCTGGTCTCATATGGTATTTCTGTGTACAGGTTTGAGACCAGCCCCTCTATTATTTTCCACATTTAAATTATTATGCATCTCTCCCACCTGCGCTCAAGAGAATACTGATTTAGGCATTTTAGTCGGTTCCGATAGTTTAGATGTTTCACTGAGTGGATTCTGGCAGTAAAGGATCTTTGCACCCTCCTGTGATTTCAGGAGGGTGCAGAGTTCAGACTTAGTTCAGTCTGAAACGGCAAGTGTTTTCCTATCGAGTTATTCAGGCGATTTCTTTAGTTTTTTTGCAATAATCAGAAAAGCTTCCGACAGAGAGAGGCAAGAGAGAGAGAGACCAGGTGGACCCGGGCCCCACCCACCATCCGTCTAGCGCGCAATGATTAGTGTCAGCCACCTTAACAAGAATGCTTGGAGAACACTTAGAAATTTATTATCTGCTCTAAACTCAAATGAGTTACCATGTTTATTAACTTTGCTCTCCGCAAAGAAAGTATATATCCCCATGACTGTGACCTATCAACCAGAACCTGCACGTAAGCAAAAGCGACCTCTAGACAGCGCACGGACACAAATATATAACTTATTAATTCTCGCTAAACCACAAAGTTTTTATACCAGCGACAGATTTGTCAAGCCTGGCACCAGGGCGGACTCGGGGAGTAAAACTCCCGAAATCCTCTCCAGGTGTGCCCAGGCATGATACCAAAGTTGAACAATTAGGCACAAGGTAATAACAAATACAAGATTATAAGAATACAACCCAAGCGAGAATAAATCTTCGAAATTACGAGGATGATCAAGTGCAGTGTAAGTTGTAAATTACTAAAACAACTGGATACCCAGAGTGGGTTCTGGTAGTAGTTCTACTTCCCAAGCCCGGCCTTGGAAACCGTGTTAGTAATAGTATGGTTGTGTCACCTTGCATCACACAAGCCAGTTACAGGGCTCCGTAAACATTTGGATAAAAAAAACACCCATCCTCCTCCTCGTGTAGCAGTGCAATAATTAACAATGCGTTTCTAGCAGCAACAAAATGTATTAGTAATAAATATAACTGACAAGGGACTAAAACAAAATCAACACAAGGAATCAGCGAGAATGGTCGATACTGGAGAGTACAACAGCGGCCGGCGAGGCAGCAGCAACAGAAAATGTCGGCAGGAGAGGCGAGGCGACACATGTACCACCTACCAATATCAAAAGCTAGAGCGAGGCCGCCTCAGCCTCCCGCCCCGGCACACAGCAAACCGGCCTTGCCCCACTATCGATTATCCAGGATGGATGCTGGTTGTCCTTGGTGGATCCCTCCCCCCCCCCCCCCCTCATTCGCAGAGACGTCCTGCGAGACCTCGTCTAGGATAACTGAAGAGGTTATACAGCAGGCTGAAGTTCTCCATCTCCTTAAAACACTAGACAAAACTATGGAGCCAGATAAGGTCACTCCTAAACTATTATGGTGCTGCATTGACCTGTTGGCTGCACCTCTCGCATGCCTCTTCCACCTCTGCCTAGCTCAAGGAATTTAGTTCTTATGGAAAAAGACTGATGTTTCAGTACACAAGAGAGCCACCGCTAAGTGCTTGGCAACTATAGACCGGGAGACATCTCCAGTCACGCAGGGTGCAGTCGCACCTACACAGATCTCCAGTATCAGCTATTGATACTGGTAATGGCTCAAAAGGGCCACCACTTACGGGCTATTCATGCCCGTGCCACCTCTTGGGTGGCTTAATCTTTATCAATCATCAATCGGCAACTATAGACCAGTCTCACTGCTCTCCATTACTAGTAAAATCCTAGTCGTTAATCGCTCAGCAAATGACATATTTTGATCATTGGCTAATATGTGATCGACAGTATGGTTTCAGAAAAGGCCGATCTGCTGCTGATGCTAAATCTCTCCACTAAGTGGCATCAGTCACTGGATGAGTCCAAGATCAGCCGTGTTGTTGTTGCTCTAGACATAGCAGAACATTTGATCGGGTCTGGATTAATAGTGAAGCTTCAGGCACTAGGCATCTCAGGTTCCATCTTAGAGTAAATAAAAATGCTTTCAAGAACGGACTCTAAGAGGGTAGTCTTCAGTGTAGCAGAATCCGAACGCCACTCAATTGGTGCCAGCGTTTCATAGGGTAATGTGCTTGGTCCTCTGCTGTGGAATGTATTTCAACGACATACTTCTTCTCGTTCCTGAAGCTCAAGCTTGTGGTGATGACTGCACGCTAACCTTCACATACAGAAAGGAAGAAATGCCAACTGCTGCAAGAATTATTAGCCACCAACACCACCTTGACAGCAAAGGCTGTAAAACCTTGTATGACGCACAAGTTCGCTCTCATCTAGAGTATGCATACTGGATCGCACTTCCCCCCCCCCCAATCATTCATCAGTCTTTTGGACAAAGGGGAGAGATGCATAAGAAGGCTTAGCTCTAGTCTTGACCAAGTTTGGTGGGAACGGTCTCAACATCTGAGACTGCAACAGCGTCGTGACGTTGGTGGTCTTACAGATGTGTACAAGGCCAACATCCTCACCTTCACCAACAAAGTTCCACACCTGGCCCAACTCTGTGGACTACCAGTAGTTGCCACCCGTAGTTCTAGGCTCTCAACCTTCAATAGTCTCATGCTGGAAGTGCCCCTTCAATAGTCTCATGCTGGAAGTGCTTCATAGTCTCATGCTGGAACATTCTCAAGAACATTCCTTAGCTGACTCACATCTGAAACTTTTTCGCTCAACAGATTCTTGAGATGATTTCGGGGCTATTTTAGTGTCCCCGCGGCCCGGTCCTCGACCAGGCCTCCACCCCCAGGAAGCAGCCCGTGACAGCTGACTAACACCCAGGTACCTATTTTACTGCTAGGTAACAGGGGCATAGGGTGAAAGAAACTCTGCCCATTGTTTCTCGCCGGCGCCTGGGATCGAACCCAGGACCACAGGATCACAAGTCCAGCGTGCTGTCCGCTCGGCCGACCGGCTCAATTCATGGAAGATCATGTTAACTGATCACATGAAGGCTCTGGCACACAATTGTCTACAGGCTCATCCTGTTCCTTATATGATTGTTACCTAATGTTGTTAATGAATAAAGGCTATTCCTACTGATGTAGGAATAGCCTTTATTCCTACATCATTTACCTACTTTATTTATTGACAACAGGCTCATGAAATGAATGGGTCTCTAGGAGTAGGTTTCATCAGAGACGAGTTAGGAAAACAGCTCTTGCTTGCAGTTTCATCAGGTTTCTTGTACGAATGTAACTATCACGTAAGGAACTAAGTACATTCTCATGAAAAGCGAGTTTCTAGGAACAGGCTTCAGATGAGCCGAGATTGGATAACAGCTCTTGCTTGCAGTTCCACTAGGTACGTCATTTGATAGCCCTTATGAACCCTAGTCTTAGTTTTATTTATGTTAAATAAATGGTGTTAAAATGGTTGTAAAATATCCCACTATGGGACAACATGGCCGAACAACAGGGCTAGGAACCTTTCTTGTCCAAGATATCTTGGACAGAAGAAAAAAAAATCTATTGGATATCCAATAGATTTTTTAACGACAGCAAATAATTTTGTGTAAAGGCCAAGATATCCTCTAGCGAGGATGCCTAACAAGTGCAAGAGAAGGTCAAGTGACAAGTGCATCCGTTCTTCTCCAGCAACACTGCCAACACTGCTCACAGGCTGCCTGCAGCCCCAGGTGAGTGACAGACGCCAGGAGAGTGGGCAGGAAGAGGACATTAAGGGTGCTGTGTTAGGGGAGGGTGTGAGCAGGGAGGCGACCACCTTGGCATGTGGTTGGTGCACTATACTCCTCCTCCTCCAACTACTACTACGTCAGCCTCCTTCACCCCCACACACGCGTCCCTGCTCGCTGGTTCAACATCACACTTGCTAAAGTATCTTTACCATTCTTACGCTACAACTGAATCAAAATCGTTTTTTTTATAATATAAACAAATTCCATAAATTTTTGCATGGGTGAAAAGCGCAGATACATATGAACTATAAATCCACACTGGAAATATAAAAGTCAAATAAAACAAGCCGTAAGAAAACAATCCCGTTTTATTTTATTTGTTTCATTAAACATCAATTGAACTCTAGACACTTCCAGAGCCATTTACTGTACTAACATGCCAGGTGAACTTCTACATGTCACCAATTACTACTACTATCATACCCTGTTGCTAAACATTTCCCCAAAATCAGTCGAGTTGGCACCACTGTATAATGGTGACGTTTATAATTTAGGTTACAATAACTTTGTATATGGGGAGTCATTATAATCCAGTATAGGCTATGGTAACATTAATATATATCACGTGTGATGACCCAGCACAACTGGAAGCCAGGAGAGCACCAAAGATTGTTTTATACAAACATTCAACAATTCAATATTGTAAGCAGTCTTCCCCCACCAAGTTGAGCACTACCACAACTGTGGTGTAGCCAAGTCGACCCAGCATCCCTATACTCTGAATGCACAACATGTCAATATCACACTCCACTCCCTGCTCTTTGACATTAATTACAATTTATACGAACACCCTTATTTTATTATAATAACACTGGTGGTAGTATAGGGAGGTCAAAGGCGCCTCACTATACTATATAGGGGTGCCTTTGATCCTCGGAGCCTACCGCTCATGTGCCAGGTAAGTCCACTACGAGTTCACCATAGCCCTTGCTACTTGCCCCGCTCCTGTGCCAGGGAAATTACGGCCTCACCATAGCCCGTGCTACTTGGAACTTGTTCAGAGTAGCTGAATCTATAACAATCCCCGGAACCTCTACAAGGTAGGTAGGTGGAAATAGAAGCACAGCTTGCACTACAACTGTATCAATCGAACATTAAATGTGGCTATTAACTGGACTGTAGCTGAATAGGGTTTGGGAGGGGAATTACCAGGAGAAAGTGCCAAGCAATTACGACATCCCTTGGAAGGGATCAGATAAAGATTTAGGATGAAACGGGGGAAAAGGGATGATGCCCAACCACTTGGACGGTCGGGGATTGAACCCCGACCTGAATGAAGCGAAACCGTCCCTATACCGTCCAGCCCAAGTGGTTGGACCTGGGTTCTGGGAGTTGTTCCACTCCCCAAGCTCGGCCTAGGGCCAGACTCATCTTGAGTGAGCTTAGTCCAACAGGCTGTTGGGATTGGGATTCTTGACCAAAGGGCTTTGTAAGATGAATGGGAGGTTGAGGAAGAAGGTAGAGTTTTAGTTTTTGAAATAAAGGACGAAGATGGAGATCCAGGCTGTTGCTTACAGCGTTTTTTTTTTAGAATATAAATCACACAATTTCCGTCCTTATATTTGTATATTTACTAGAAATGAAACACAAAGTGTAAGAATTTCAGGTCAACTATTAGCAATAGTGATGTGTCATTTCATGCAATGGTAATTTAGAGTATCTCTAATCTGCTCCACTTCCATTCAAGGATATAATGGTCCAGCGCAGTAGTCCTCAAATGTTGGCCCATGGACTACTGGTGCCCTGTATTGTGTCCCATGGCTGCTGTCACTACAACAACCGGACTACTGTATTGTGTCCCATGGCTGCTCTGTCACTACAACAACCTTGGAGTATACACACTATACCAACTCTGGAAACTTGGAAGGTCTGTATACTGGAGGACGACAATATGTGCACTAAGCTTTCATGTCACCAATTATCAATGTCCACGAGCAAACTTGTGACGAAGGTCAAAATATAGTTTTTAATGGTGGCTATATTCTAGTATGTACCCAAGCTCGTGGGATTATTGTACTCCGAGCCCGGCCTGAGGCCAGGCTCGACTTTGTGATAACTTGGTCCAACGGCTCACAGTGCTCGTGAGATCTTAAATTTTCGATGGAGGCAATTGTTTCAAGTGTGACAGCTTTGAGAAGAGCAATTTCTTTCTTGGTGACGGGTATGATACATGAATGGTGGGGTACAGACAAAGAGGAATATCGGAGACAGGTAGATTGCACTTTAAAGGAATGTTCAGTTTGTTGAGATTATAGGCATTTTTACTCAGCCATTTATCATAAAAGTCGAGCGTGTTGGTATGTTGTCCCCAGTCAGAATGGTGTTAACAGCACTGAATAATTTGTCTCTAGGCAATGTAGGGTCTCTCATGACTAAGGTAATATGACGTGTTGACTTGCATGATTCTCTCTAGTATGGCTGAAAGCTTCAGTTCTTCCCTCATGTTGATTCTTGTGTATCTTGGGGCACCAAGAATTATCTTCATGGCTTCTTTCTGTATTACTTCTAGTTTGTCGAACACGAGGCGGGGGAAGTTAATTAGGCGGAAGGCATGATAATCAACTAGAGATCTTTAATTAGACGCAAAGAATGATGATCAACTAGAGATCTGACAATCATCATATAGAATAATCTATCATTTAATATTGATACCAATATTCTTACCAGTAAGTGTTTTCAGTGGTTCAAGTCTTTCTTTTAACCTACGGTGTAGATCGTTTACAATGTCACTTAACACCAACTACAAGATATTTGTGCTGCTTACACGTGTCAATGTTCTGGTTGTTGACCTTGATAGTTAGAGGGACAAGTTTTCTCTTGGGGATGGAGCGCGCTAGATTTAGTTAGAGAGATAAGACCACATTCAATGCTTTTAGCAGCGAGTGAATCAAGTAGAGCTTGCAATCTAGTTTGGGTATTTGCAACGATGCATATGTCGTCGGCATAACAGATGACGGCTTCGTCAGGTAGTGTGGGGAATATTAGTTGTTAATTTGTGCATCAGAACACTGAACAGTGTTTAGCTAAACAGTCCACCCTGGGGTGTACCCAACTCAAAGGGTGCACAAAGTTTACTTTTTGACCCCCTTGAAAAGGACTGAGGACTGCAAGATAGCTGTCTCACTATTCGAATCTATTAATATACGACTACCAATGCTACCGAGGTAGGGATAAAGAAGTAGGTAATTAGGGAGTCATAACTTTGATTATTAACGTCAGATTAACTAACTACTTAACTTTGGCCCACATGCTAGTATATCAATCCCGTTGTTTAATCTTATGCATGAAGAGAGAATAATTTCACTTAAGTTTTATGTTATTGCCAAAGACGATTAATTAAAATCATTTCGTGCTACGAAATATTTAATGACTAAGGTGAGGGTGATCGCCAGGTGTACAAGTGAACGACTGGACATGTGTTAACCCACATCAAAATGTGGACACCTGTTGGTAAGGTGAATAATCAATAGTCATTAGGCACAGTGGCTTCCTCTGTGGTCATGTAATAACACACACTTCTTGGTGATGTCGAGATGAAGATGACGCCACCACAAGAGGCGGCCTGGGCATGGGTAGTTTCTAAGTGGCACATGTTTGGAGTGACTGTGGTCGTTGGTCGTGCAACATCTTTAAGTGTCTCGGGGTTTCCCGTGAAATATAGGGGAAGAGTGAGAGGGGGGGGGCAGTTTTTGGACTAAGGAAGTGAGGTGGAAGAAAGCACAGGTGTCAAGATGAGCCTGGTTGATACCTGGTTGATGGGGTTCTGGGAGTTCCTCTACTCCCCAAGCCCGGCCCGAGGCCAGGCTCGACTTGTGAGAGTTTGATCCACCAGGCTGTTGCTTGGAGCGGCCCGCACAGCCACATACCCACCACAGCCCGGCTGATCCGGGACTTCTCTTAGGAAACAGTCCAGTTTTCTCTTGAAGATGTCCACGGTTGTTCCGGCAATATTTCTTATAGTCGCTGGGAGGACGTTGAACAACCGTGGACCTCTGATGTTTATACAGTGCTCTCTGATTGTGCCTATGGCAGCCAGTGAGGAGGGTGGTGGCCGCCTGTAGTGTGTAACTACAGGCGGCTCACAGTCACAAGGCAGAGGTCGGGAGGGAACACGCTAAGCGACCACACCGGAATAAGAGCACATCACCTCCACCAACGGTACACACCAAGACATGAGGGAGGCAGCGCCACTCACCATGGACGCCGGAAACCTATTACCATATTAATTTATCTGTTCATTTACGTATTATTTATATCCAGCTAAAATTATAATTCCTAGAAGTGAATATAGTTAGGTACATAAGAACATTTGACATATTGAAACAACAATATCGACCACAAACACATTTATGTGCATATTACGGATATAACACGGATTAATGAGGAGGAAAGGTTACGAGATCAGTTTGTTAAACTCTTATGTTGACCGTCACACTCCCAGCATCTGTGACGACTGGTGCGAGGGGGGGGGGTGAAGAATGAGGACCAGTGCGAGGGGGGGGGTGAAGAATGAGGACTGGTGCGAGGGGGGGTGAAGAATGAGGACTGGTGCGAGGGGGGGTGAAGAATGAGGACTGGTGCGAGGGGGGGGGGGTGAAGAATGAGGACTGGTGCGAGGGGGGTGAAGAATGAGGACTGGTGCGAGGGGGGGGGGTGAAGAATGAGGACTGGTGCGAGGGGGGGGGTGAAGAATGAGGACTGGTGCGAGGGGGGTGAAGAATGAGGACTGGTGCGAGGGGGGTGAAGAATGAGGACTGGTGCGAAGGGGGGGGGTGAAGAATGAGGACTGGTGCGAGGGGGGGGGTGAAGAATGAGAACTGGTGCGAGGGGGGTTAAGAATGAGGACTGGTGCGAGGGGGGGGGGTGAAGAATGAGGACTGGTGCGAGGGGGGTGAAGAATGAGGACTGGTGCGAAGGGGGGGGTGAAGAATGAGGACTGGTGCGAGGGGGGGGGGTGAAGAATGAGGACTGGTGCGAGGGGGGGGTGAAGAATGAGGACTGGTGCGAGGGAGGGGTGAAGAATGAGGACTGGTGCGAGGGGGGTGAAGAATGAGGACTGGTGCGAGGGGGGTGAAGAATGAGGACTGGTGCGAGGGGGTGAAGAATGAGGACTGGTGCGAGGGGGGTGAAGAATGAGGACTGGTGCGAGGGGGGGTGAAGAATGAGGACTGGTGCGAGGGGGGGGGGTGAAGAATGAGGACTGGTGCGAGGGGGGTGAAGAATGAGGACTGGTGCGAGGGGGGGGGGGGTTAAGAATGAGGACTGGTGCGAGGGGGGGGGGTTGAAGAATGAGGACTGGTGCGAGGGGGG
>WNGS01164858.1:11281515-11293218 GCA_020271785.1 Procambarus virginalis
CCATGGACAGCGCCTTGACGTGGCGGGGGGCTTGAGTTACTCTGATGACCCGAAGGGCAGTCGAGTGTGGCTCAGGAAGCCCCCTCTTCTGGCCGAAAGAGAGGAGTCTGACCAAGCTGTCCACTGTGGCTTCATGTCATCCACGTGTTATCCATGCATAATGACTTGTTTGTTCCTTTCCCATTGATTGAAATGTAGATTACCCAGGGACTGCAGTTATTTTAAATGACAACACACTTCTCTGGTGTAAAATGGAGTGAGATGTAAGGTTCAATATGGCCGGGCTGAATCAAACGGCTGGCTAATCTTAGCTTGGGTCAAGCTAACTTGGGTCAAGCTTAGCTTGGGTCAAGCTAACTTGGGTCAATTTAGCTTGGGTCAACCTAATAGGAATGCTGACCCTTAAATGTCAACATTGAAGAGTCAGCATTCCTATTAGGTTTGTAAGGCGCACTCCACTGATTACTTTGATATTTTTCTACTTCCTCAGGGGTTCCTTGTGCACCTATATCTTGGTAGGTTTTATTGTGGATAGAGGTTATTGCATTGCCTATTTATCAAGACAGTGAAAGAGAAATTAGTTCTGGAATTTGAAATGTTTAACATCATTTAGTGTGCAACTGCTAGGGTCTGCAAAATAATTTGAGTTCCAGGAGCTATCTTTTCGTCTAATGGTTGACGCAGTGTGAGATTGAGAGAGAGAAACTTGAAGAAAATGGGTGGGAACTAATCGTAATTCCCACACTAGAGTATACCTCAGTGTATTTAAATTCAAAGAGACAGTACGGTATAAGGTTTTCAGTGAAACCAATATATTCTAATTACGTAAATAATTTTATTGCCAAGATTGACAATGTAAAACCCAATTCTGGGGGGGGAAAAAAAAGGGGGAGACTATCGTGGTCACCTATGCTTCTTCTATTGTTGTGGGTAGCTTGTTTTACAGATTGTGAAGGCTACAACTATTAGATGGACTTTGACTTGAGTTGGAGTGGTACTTTAGAGAATAACATTTCTCAAGGCTAGAAGGAAGGCAGTTAACTATACACTACAGTGTAGGTAATGCTGACTTCTGTGATTGATCCTCTATCAAGTACACATTCTTCATCCTCAGTTGTGAATGATTTTAGAATAAGATTTTGTAATCCCTCTTCATTCACTGTGTGTGAATAGCAGTTAAATTTCCTATAATTTCATTGATATTGGCAGAGTTAAGAATTAGTGGCCCAATTGAATAGAATACATACTTTCCCAATGTCATCAGTCTTAACTTAGTTTGTTGTCTTTGAAGTGGAATGACAGCCTTCAAGGTTTACCATTGTCTCTTAAGTAGCTCCTAAAGTTAAATCTGCATCAGAGGATTTCTTGGCTAAAAATAGAGTACTATATGTGCTTGGTAATTTGAATCATATAAGGCCCACCACCATTAGTTGAACATTTTATTTTATAGAATTTCTTGCCAGAAATGTAAAAAAAAATTAAAAAAATTTGCGGTTTTGTACCACAACCTGGTACACTTGGTTTACCCTTGTATTTTCATAGTTTACCTGCTTAATCCCATCATTTACTTGAAAAAATAAACACAAATTTTTCGGATTGCCTGAAAAAATACACAAATTTTTCGGATTGCCTGGAGATTAAGGTTACTGTATTGAAATTCAGATTACCCAGCTATTAAGTTTCCATTTGTGGATGAGGTACCCCTGCCCATGTTGGCTCGCTCTTGTTCACCTTTATCCTGGTTGGCACAGTGCAACCCCATTATCTGGATTCATCTGTATATCTCGTTGACTAGAAAGATTGTAATGTCTGATAATTGAAGAAAACATTCATTCATTGAAATTTTTCAGCAACTTTCATTACTTTGATGGACAGTATTTAACAACAAAATGTAAACGTAAATTGGAATCTAAACCATAGAATTTTAACTGTGCTCAATGGGTTTTCCATGAACTTGTCAAATTTTTATATTAATGTGCCCCATTTACTATTATGTTTACTCGTTCTGAGAAATGAGAGAGATACCTTACATGTATTATTTTTCCATACTCTGTTGAAAAGTTTTTATCAGTGGGAAATCTTGACTTTTAATGTCACATAATGGATATCTATCAGTAGAATGAGACCATTCAGAGATTTTTGCCATCTTTCCCATTTTTCCCAATGCCCAGCTTTAGGGCCAAACCTTAAGTTATGGGTTCAATATGGGGGTATCTGCATATCAGTCACAGCTTCATGTTCATCCTTTGTAGATGGCTTCCCTGTCATCTACAATGAGAGGGAAAGTTAGATAATCTTAGTGTCAAGCCAGTTATACAAATCAACAATTACCCTATCATCAATAATGTCATTTCGAAAATGACCTGTCGACTTTCCAATGCCTAAAACTCTTCTTTAACTTTACATTTGATATAGTGTAATGGGAACTGAATCCAACAAATATTTACAGATTATTTACACATGCCATAATCATTTTCAGGACTTTTTAAGCATCTCCACTGATCAAAAGTCTTTGAAACTCCGAATGGACACTATTTTCTGGTTCATAAAGAATTTGTCTTTGGCCAGTTCTTTCTTGCAAATGTTCTGTCGCCTAAAATGTAGATTCTCGGTTATCAGGAGCAGGCCCCCATAACTGAGATGTTTGATTAAAGGGAGTGAAGACCAGATAATGGTGGTTTCACTGTACAGCCCTGTAACCTTGTCAAAAACCTCCAAAATCATGCTTTATGGTTTCAAGGTTTTCTTCCTTTACTCTCCATCATTGACAAAACAGAGGGCTATGTGCAAGACTTATTTAAAAAATTGCGAGCCGTTAAAAAGGTTAAAAAGAAACTCATTCCAGATAAAGTTACAAGTTGGATAATCTTCATGTGAAGCAGTTACACAAATCAACAAACTATGCAGATCTACTTAGGGTAAAGTCACCTGCATTTTGCCATTTAACCCTTTCACTACAGCATGCAACAAAAGTTAAATTATAACAATAACTGTTCACTGCGACTGGCGAGTTTCACTGAATACATCACAAAACTAGTTTCAACAATCTGAAACCTAGATATCTGGCCATCAGAGCAGATGTTTGGGCCTTTGTAGCTGGAGCCATTTCAAGACAATGGAGGAAAAACATCACTCAATGCAGTAGACCTAAATCTGTCATGAATAATTACATAGTAGTTCATTACACTATTTGGACACCATTACTGTATAAGTGCCATACTGTAATGATTAATGATAAATGCAAAAAATAACACTATTTTCTATTAGAAATTAAGAGAATTTACACCAGTTGTATTTCCTTGTGCAGAGTAGGTTTATTTCTTGTATTAAGATGAAATTATTTACATTGGGAACATGTATGCCTGGTATTGAAGTACTTTTACCATATACTGTACTGTATTCTATTAGAAATTGGACTCATAACGTTAGTCCAATAAATAACTTTGAAACTCTAAAAAAATATTAATGATTTATCATTGTATACTGTATATGGAAGGAGCACCTCCTTCCCTAAAAAAAATGTGAAAAAAATGTGAAAAAGAAAAAATGACAGTATTTTGTACTTGCCAATATGGGAAGTTCTGATCTGCTTATTAACGTGATGATTATTGTTGATGGTACAGTACATTAATTAGATTGATGAGGTGGTGTGGATGTTAAGACAGTGCTCTCTGAATGTGCCTATGGCACCACTACTCCTCAATGGTTCTATTCTGCATTCCTTCTGTATTTTTTGCTCCAGTATGTTGTTACTCTACTATGCAAATTTGGGGCCTGGCTCTCCAGTATCTTCCATGTACTGTATATATTATTTGATGTCTTTCTTGTTTCCTTTCCTGAGAGTACATTTTGAGGGCTTTGAGACGGTCCCAATAGTTCAAATGTTTATAGTTTCTATGCATGCTGTATATGTTTCCTGTATTATCTCTAATTCAGAGATCTATCCTGCTCTGAAAGGGCAAGTGAGTACAGAGCAGTACTAAAGATGGGACAGCTGTCTGTCCCATCTTGAGTATTGAATTTAAATCCAGGTCCCTGGATTTAAACATTCTCATAATCTATCCTGTCATTTTCCTGGCCGCTGCTGTATTTGCTCGGTTATGTTCACTAAATGTCAGGTCGTCAGACATCATAATTTCCAGATCTTTTGTGTGTTCCTTTCCTTCTATGAGTAGGTCTGATTGTGTCCTGTACCCTGTGTTTCATTTAAGTTCCTCATTAACAACATATGTCAGTATCTGGAACTTGCCACCATTAAATATCATATTTTCAGTTGTCCAATTAAATATTTTAGTTATATTTGCCGGTGGGTTTTCAGTGTCTTTTACAGTGGCAATTTTCATGATGAGTTTTGTATCTACAAAGGATGAACATGAAGCTGTGACTGATATTTTTGTCTATAACCAGAGATAAGAATAAGAAATAGCAGTGGTGCAAGGACTGTGCTCTGGGGTACAGAGCTTTTCACTGTTCTTGGGCTTGATCTTACTTGACTTGATTGACCGCCACACTCTGCATTCTGTTTGACAGGAAGTTGAAAATCCAACGCTCCACTTGACCCGTTGTTCCTATTTACAGGCTATCACTCCATGGTCACATTTGTTGAATGCCTTTGCAAAATCTGTGTATACAACATCTGCATTTTGTTTTTTTTCTAAGGCTTCTGTGGTCTTGTCATAGTGGTTGAGTAACTAACAGACAGAATCTTCCTGCTCTAAATCAATGTTGTCCTGGGTTGTGAAGTTTATTATTTTTATTAAAACTGGAAGTTTGATTCCTAATCACTTTCAAAAACTTATTATGGGATGTTGGTGCAACTGGTCTATAATTTTTTTTGCCAAACCTTTACTACCTCCCTTGTGCAGAGGTGCTATATCTGCTGATGCTGCTGGAATCTTCCCTGTACCCAGGCTCTTTCTCCATATTACACTGAGCACTCGCACTACTGGTACTGTACATTTCTTTATGAATATTTAATTCCATGAGCCAGGACCAGGGGCTGAGTGCATAAGCATTTTGTCAATTTCTTTCAATGTCTTCTGAGTTCATGTTAATATTTGTTAAATTATCTGGGGCTTAGATGTCATTCATAAAGACTGTCTGGATCCTCAACTTTCATGTTGTATATTGGAGTGGTAAACATAGCCTCATACTGGCCTTTTAGAATTTTACTATTGTCTTTGTTGTCTTCTGTATGAACCTTCAGTTGATAGTAAGGTCCAATATTGTTGGAGATTTATTTTAATTTTGCATATGTGAAAAAATATTTGGATTTTTCTTTCTCTTTTATAGCTTTCTGTTCAAATTCCATCTCCTCAGACTCGTATGATGGCTTCAGCGTCTGCTCAACTGTGTTTCTTCGATCTCCCTGTTTAGATTTATTTTCCTTGCTTGTCATAGTTGTCTAAGTTTTCCATGATTTTTTTTTTTTTCCTTCTGTCCAGTCATCTATGTTCTCTTTCTAGAGTGGCCCCTCTTTCTGATCCTCACCACAGGCCAGTGCTTCAAGCAGATCTTGTATGCTTCAGATGTCAGTTGAGCTATTCTCTGTGTGGGAGTTTTGTAGCTTAAGACAGTTTCCCATTGAATGTTTGCAAGGTCAATATTTTTTTCCCAATCGATCCTCTTATTGTTGAAATTGAATTGATTGAATAATCTTTCTCATTTTATTTCTTGGACCTACTTCCATTAATTTCCACTTCAATTGTTCAAGTGTTAATTTCCACTTCAATGAGCTTTTGGTCTGAGTGTATAATATCCGAGATTGTCAACTGTGGCATCTGGCGGTTTGTGTATTAGAATAATAGATTTATACTTTCTACCTTGATTCAAAGTACCTCTACCACCTCATTGGTAGAGTTCAGTATATCTGTGCATGCCAGTTCCTCTGGCATGCACAGATATCCTATATACAGACGTACTCTTCCACTTGACCTAATTAATGTCACATCTATATAGATTATAATTTGGGATCCAGATTTCACCATCCATGTAATCTTTTGTATGGGTTTTTGTAAATTCACCAAATATTGAGTTCGATTCTATCAGTAGGCCATTTATGAACTTAACTTTATTTTTGATTTTGACTTTTGGCCCTTGTATGTTTGCAAATATGAATGATTTCTCATATTGTGTGTAACTTCTGGTGGGCTTTAGTAGTTCTCCCCCACTCTCCACCCTGGTCCAGGGTGTGCTGTTTCGGTAGTGGTTCTTCCAGTTTTGTTTGTAGTATGGGTGTTGTGTGGTGTCATACCTGTGCTTGATGATGACTTGTATTCCAGTCTTGTGGATATCTCCCTTCCCCTCTATACTCCTGCAATGATTCTGTCTGTTCCTCTTTTATAGGTTCTACTCTGTTTCTGCCTCCCTCTGAAAAACTTTCAGTAATAATGTATCAAGTTGGTCTTCTCGTATATAATGCTGTGTACCTCTCGCATGTAATTTCAGGCACTGAAGATTTTTTTTTTTAATGTTGAAGGGAATTATGACTTGAGATGATCATGTGATGAACCAGGTGTAGGTGGTTCAATGTCAGGTGTCTTGGAAGCCTTCGCTTCCAAGACTTTGCTTGGAAATCTTTAATTGAAATTTGTTTCATTTCCTTTGTTCTTGTTTGCAAAAATGGCATTTACGTATTGTACATACTCATGATCTCCAGAGTGCCAAACTCTGTTAATTGTTTTCATAAAGTCAAGAATGCCTTCAAAAATAGTTCTGGACTTTTAACATGTTATCTTTTTCCTTTTACACTTCTTCACTTCCTCTTCCAATTTCTCATTATCATCCTTATCCTGATTTTGTGCCTCCTGGCTTTTTTCTGTAACTCAATCTATAATTTAATCATCAATTATGTTTGGAAGGTAGGGGCATCATCTTTATACGAGTGGATAATGTATCCACTCGTCTGTTTCTGGTGTTTGTCACTAGTTCTGCTCTCAGTTCTGGGGACTTGAATCCTCTGACATAGGCTAGGAATTGATCTTATTTTTTCCTTGTTCACATTTTTAATCCCAAATCCTTCAAAATCTACTTTATTTTTTAGGGGACAGACCTTTTAACAACCAAAGTTTTCTCCAATAATTTCTTAGTGTTAGCTTTACTTGTTCCCTTGAACCAACAATAGTGCAGATAGCTGAATTTATTGTGAAGGCTTTATTAAAGTCCTTGACTGTTCCTGGGTTGATTATTGAAACATTTGACAAAGTTCCTCTTATAGTAGTGCTTAATCACTGCTCTGTGCATAGCACCTGAAGGGGGCGTTTCAATCCTGTTTGGCTCAAAAATGCAAAAAATGAAAACTTGTTCGATTTCAATCAAACTTTTTTGACAAGTTCTATATGAAAAGTGTTTCATCTGGTCCAAGTTTCAGCATCGTAGCATAAATAGGAAGGGAGAAAAAAAATAATGAAGTAGTTGTGAAAATTATGCCAAAATGGTCAAAATCGATTATGAATCAAAAGTGTCAACTGAAATCATAGCTATGACTCTTTGCTATCACAATAGCATATATTAAACAAATATTATAATTAGTTTAATTGGAAAAAATTTAAGAGAAAAAAAAAGATTTTTTTTTTTTGTTTTTTTCAAAATTTTTTTTTTTTTTTTTCATTTTTTTTGGGGCGATTTGCATCAAACTTACAGACCTTACTGTACGTAAGCCTATCTGTAAGGATGCCAATTTTGGAGAAAATTGGTTGATGTCAACCTCAGCCACAGATTTTAGAACCTTAGACTTTATTAATTTGTTTTTTTTTCAATTGACACAAATGTTGACAAAACTTTTTAATTTTTTATTCAATTTACATGAATCTTACACAGTATATAATGTATGGCTTCTCTCTACATGTGCACGTATCCCTGTTTCTCTAAGTTCATTTATTGATTTTATAATAGCAATAAACATGCCATATTTGCATAATTTTGGTGGGGAACTTTGAACATTTGTATTAGGAAAACTAAAGATGTTTTGGAAATTCTTTTACATCCAATCCTTTATTATATGCCAATGTGTCAGAAAAGGGTCACAGAATAATTATATCTGAAACGTGTGTGAAGAAGTGTCGATTTGAAAATGTGAAAAAAACGTTGAAAAAAAAAAAAAAAAAAAAACTCTTTCTATTTACGCTGAAGTACTGAAACATGGGACAATTGCAGCCCTTTTCATATACAACTAGTCAAAAAATATTGGTTGACATTGAACAACTTTTCTGCACCCATTGAAATGCCCCCTGAAGGCGCTCAACCAGTGGTGTGCACAGTGCCTTAAATATCTTAAATATTCTTCTGCACCAGCAGCATCAACAGTTTACCTTTCGCCATGTACTCTACTGTACCTAATGCCATAGTGGAGTTTAAAGCCTAGCTATTCATCAATGTATAAACACTGCTTAAGAATTTTCATTGATTTGTGAAATTGTCGGGCTTTGTCCATGAGCATCCCACTGTTTTTTCTCATGCTTCTACTTGTACCACTGCCACACTGCACTGTCAACACACTCTTACCTTTGTTGTACTTGCTGTCATTGTTATATTTTGCTTTATCACTTTTGATTCTAGAAAAATAGTCACCTACATTTATCCTTAATGTCTGAAAGGTTACTCTTGCTAACTTGATATTCAGCACACTCAGTATTTTCCAGGATTCTACCCTCAACCATCTTAACTAGTTAAACTTTCTGCTTAACTGGAAACTATCCTCTCAAGAGGCACTGGCCTCTTTCTTTTTCTTATCCCGCTTGTAGAAGCTTTCGCTGACAAAATGCCTCCATTTGGAGTTGATGTGGCGCATGGATGTTCCTTAAATTTTGCCGATATATCCAACAAAATCACAGGAATGAATGGTCCAAAACAATGGGATGTGAATCTGTGATATGGGTAGGAAGCGCACTTGTGGCAGCCAGCATGTTCCGTGGACAAACTAGGCCTCTCTCATGAGCCAACACCAGCCAGTGAGGCCTGTTGCGTGCTTGCCTCACGACTTCATCACACATTTTTATTCTGACAAACTCAAAATGAATGACAGGCAAATCTGGATAAGTAGTGTCATGAAAGCATCTGCTCATCTGTATGTTTTAGGAGCACTTATTGCCTGGTATTGGGTTACTGAGGCCATGTTTTCTATTACAAAATGGAAGCTAATGTATAGTATTTTACTATTTTATTGTATTTGTATAAGTATTTCATTATTTTATTCTTTTTTAATCAAAACACTGGAAAGAGCAAATATTTTTACTGTAAAAGATAATGAAAGTAACAATTCAGATTTTAGCCCCATATAGACCCCTCTAAAAAATATAATGGCTGAAATGTAAATGTTTTAGTGAGAGGGCTAAGGTAATGCTGTTTGAAGGAAATCGGTGTTCTATGAAATGATAAGCCTCACCTTGTGAGCAGTGCCTTTGTAGCTCATTATAGCCAAATAATTTGGACTTGTCCCAGCCCGTCCTCCTAAGGTTTCAATACGTCAAGAAAATGCTTAATTTAAAGTGTCATGTTCTAACCTAACAGACTTAGCCAGAGGACCCAAAACAGAAAACAGGACAGGACGTCACTTTTGCGAGCCGCTTCCATTTTCTAGTACTCGGTTTTTGGCCTATAGAAAATATATTAATTCATGGAAAACTTGGCTTATTAGGACAAATCAGGCCTTGCATAGTAGGCTAAATGTGATGTTCGGCTACTAGGTAATCGCATATATTATATATACTGTATATGATTCTGTCTCTGGGAACGGATTACCATCGTAAATCGAGGCCCCACTGTACTAATGTTTCCTCTACTTGTTTATTCATAAACCCATAACTTTGGGATTTATAAATTTTTGCGTCTAAATTCTGAAGGCAACATTGACTTATTTTTTTATAGTAAACTACAGTATACTCAAACTAAATTTTGTCCAGAGGAAAATGAACATTATATGCCATTCTGAGCCTATAATGAATATTTTTTTTATCAAAATTTGACAAGAGTTAATCCCGCAAATTAGAAACCTATCATATGAAGAAGGATTGACAAAGCTTAATTTACATTCTCTAGAAAGGCGATGAATTAGGGGGTGATATGATAAAGAGGTGTACAAGTGGATGAATGGGCATAAAACGGATTATTAATAGGGTATTAAAAGTATCAACAGAACAAAAAATGGGTAAAATTAGATAAGTTTAGATTTAGGAAGGCCCTGGGTAAATAATGGTTTAGTAACAGGTTTACTGATTTGTGGAACCAATTACCCCGTAACATAATAAAAGTAGGATCCCTCTATTGTTTCAAGCTTAGGTTAGACATACATTATCCACCCGACTTAACGACCTATGTGGGGACGTACCCAGGTCGTTAAATGCGGAGCTCCGCTGAATCCATAGTTGTTGAAGTGTCGGTAATATTTCAAGTAACATTCAGGTAAGGTATATTTTATATAACTAAAATTAAATATACAGTAACGTTCTTTGTGTAATTGCATTCCAAGTTATTGCCATGCCGATGACTAAGCCAGCTGTTGGCTGCTGCATGGCTGATGCGTGAACACTGATCAAGTCCAGATGGGTGGAAAAAAATCTGTCGATTTCTTTGTATTGCAAAATATTTCTTTATCAGTGATTGTTAATGTTTGCTCAATAAAATTTTAGATGTGTTTTGTTTTACTCTTAGGTACAGGTAAGGTATTTTTTTTATTTTTAAATATTACAACAAAGGCTGTGGTGGCCAGGCCATGCAAGGGTGATCAAACCTTGTCACTAACTCAGAGCTAGCCAAGACAAAATCTTGTAAGTTCACCTTTTCTGTGCTAATGATAGAACATACATTTACAGAAACTATTATGTAGCTATTGTTGAAAAACAAAAAACAGTATGTTGTAATACTGTAATAAAATTGATAAACTGAATTTTTTATGAAGCCGAAGATTATGAAGCTGTGAGGATTACGTAATTCTCTGTGGTGCTTATTTTGTATTGTTCAGTATACACACAGTATGTACACTTATTGTGAGGGGATGGTTCACCAGCTCACTTACATTAGTGCTCTTATGCCTGTGGGAGGCCAGTACACTTGTTAAGTGCACTTGTTAAGTGTGCGGACTTAACTTTGGCAACCAGCAACCGAAACATCTAGTGTTTGAGCTCACGGGAGAGCCCCAGTCACCAGCAGTCCAGTAATGTTACCGTGGCCGTGGTAGCATGTCTGTGGACAGAGATAGAGCCGATAGCATCTCTCAGAGTAATGGCTTGGTGCGAGGGACTAGGTTTGCGCGGGAAAATGGCGTGGGTAGCTGCGGGCCACCCGCTCGCTAGTCACTTGAGGCGTCGCCATGGAAACAGACGCCATCTTAGTAAACATCTTGAGCCGCCATGTTGGTCGGCCATCTTGGAGTTGCCCTAGGGGCTATGCTACACCGTCGCTGATTGGATGAGAGAGGTAGGCCCCAGTATGCCTTCCTCTCATTGGTTATTTCGAGGAAGACCCGGGAATCGACGGTGTGAGCATCATTCTGGACAGAGCCATCACCCTGTCAAGACACTCCTATGCTCAATTCGGCCAAATTGAGTTATAGTGCGTCGTGGTGGTTCAACAACTCAGCTGCTTCAACTCCTGCTTCATCTACTACAGCTGTCGTCACAGAATCCGGCCGTAGTCGTCGATTGGAGGGGAATGGACATTGTGAACAGCGAGTGAATAGAGAAGATCTTATCTGGGATCGTGGGGTAA
>WNGS01164858.1:11293243-11304124 GCA_020271785.1 Procambarus virginalis
GCGGAGAGGATGATAAAGAGGCCTTCCATTACACTTTTACCTTTCTATCTATGAGGCTATTTCCTTCTCATGTATCACACCAAATTAGAAGATTCGCCTACTCGTACAGTACGTATTCAGGTACCAGTTTCGCTGCGCCCAATTCTTTTCTCCGCTCCAGTCCACTACTACAATTAGTACCTTCCTTAGCTATTTCAATTTATTCCTTTTCTATGGTGTCCTTGGCAAAATTTTGGTCATACATTTCTCTATTACCTTTGTAGCATCCTCCATCTAATGTACATACAATATTTCCTTCGCTTGTTCAATATCCTTCCCTACCTTATTCCAATGGATAGGGTCATCTACAAAAGACCTAACATCTGATATTGTAACCAATGATGTGATGCAAATTTCCTGTATTTAAAGCTCCTCCAGCGACATTACAGGAACTCTATTGACTTACGTCTTACTTCATGACTAACAAAAAAAACAGTAGCTGAATGGGTACCCAGATATAAAAAATAGCGTATAGAAGACCAGCAGCAGCAGCTGGGTGTATGATCCTGACAGCTGGCAACCAGTCCACCTGTTGCCGAGCTCGGTGCCCTTTTGTAATAATCACATTTTAGGTTACAACCGTAAGTGAAGCGACATGAGGCCTTCTCTTTTCCAAGTGGCGCTCTTGAAAGTTCCTTTCTCCCCATTTTAAGGAGACCAAATAAGGCTTTTAGGCCATTTTTAATATTTATCATTAGATAGCCTTGATTACAGTATTAGCTAAATTTTCAGCTATATTTGAAAGAACTGTCAAGTACCGTTTGTTTTGCTTTTCAAGTCACAATCTACTCAAAGAAATCTTGGCAAGTTATGATCAGTTTGAAAAACCTAGCATATACTTTTATTTATTAGTTGTGTACAGAATCATAGGAAATTTTATAGTACATGCCTATAGATATATAAAATGTGATATTGGCTGAGGATTGTGTGACACTGCATTTTGTGGCAGGAAAATATCATCTCAAACTTTTAGTTTTTTATTCCTTCTATTTCTAGTAGAATGTTAATTTACTATTGCACTTTTGTATTACATTAAAACAGACATTCACAAATTTGGTGGTCTGTACAATACTGATACTGTAAAGCATACTTGAAAGGAAAAGTTTTTGTTAAAGATAGTATTTGTTACATAAAAAAAATTTTCCTTTTCCAGCATGATGACTCCAAACAATAGCCTAATCTGTCTTTATTATTCAGTAGGTCCCTTAATGTCCGTCAAAGCCTCAAAACCTCAGGACAGGGTTGGGTCTCTTGATAGGTAAACTTGATCAAGAGATCCCATCCCAAACCTCGTAGAGACATAGGTAAGTGGAAGGTCCCCAGGTGGCCAGACAGAGGGTTAGTTCAGGTGGGAGGAACGTGTTTTTGTTAGTTCATGAGGGTAATTCCTTTTTAGAGATTTTGATCGAGGTGTTCTTAAATTTCCTCCCTCCCCGTGTGATCCTTTCCCATTCTGGTGAATCGGTGCTGCTACGGGCTAATCCTCCATTTTGTCACTAGGCATTCATGCGGGGTGTGAAGATGAGCATACATAGGCTCTCAGCTATTCATCACCTAGTGTATGGTCACAGGCCACCTGTCCTCCTTACAAAGAACCATAGCGTGTGTCGTCACTCGTATGTGTTACCCCAAAATTTTTTTCTTATGAAATGATAAGCTACCCATTTCATTATGTATGAGGTCAATTTTTTTTATTGGAGTTAAAATTAACGTAGATATATGACCGAACCTAACCAACCCTACCTAACCTAACCTAACCTATCTTTATAGGTTAGGTTAGGTTAGGTAGCCTAAAAAGATAGGTTAGGTTAGGTTAGGTAGGTTAGGTAGTCGAAAAACAATTAATTCATGAAAACTTGGCTTATTAGGCAAATTGCGCCTTGCATAGTAGGCTGAGAAGTGCGTTCTGGCTACTAGGTACGACATATATATATATATATATATATATATATATATATATATATATATATATATATATATATATATATATATATATATATATAATATCAGTGACAAAACCGAAACCGCGAACATCATATATATATATGATTTTGTGTCTAGCGCTATAATTTAAACGCCCCGACTGGGATAGGGGCAGCTCGAGTACAGCCACAACAGATAGTTGCCAGAAGCCACCTAGAAAAAAAGTCCAGGCCAACATTCTTGGGTGTTAGAGCTTGAGTATTGAGCAAGCCACCAAGGCTGGCGCATGCAGCACGAGCTCACAGCACCGCTGTTCAACGTGTGACCACAGCATCGCCTACAAATGCCATAATATATATGATACTGCTATTATTTAGCAGTGATAGTGTTACTGAAGCCCCCTGACTGTGATAACGCTGACAAGGATTCTGATAATAGCAGGATTGTGGTGATATTTAGCACTGTGCTCCATGGAGGGAGGAGTAAGGCTGTGGAGGGAGGGTTGTGGCGTCGTCTTGTGACTATGTGTGGCCAAAGAGAAGTTCCGGACCAGCCGGGCTGTGGTGGGTATGTGGGCCTGCGGGCTGCCCCAAGCAACAGCCTGGTGGATCAAGCTCTCACAAGTCGAGCCTGGCCTCGGGCCGGGCTTGGGAAGTAGAAGAACTCCCAGAACCCCATCAACCAGGTATCAACCAGGAGTAGGTTGGGAGCCGCCATTTTGGTGAGGGAGGAGCGTCGTCTGCACGACTTGTCATGTTGTTTACTGATGGCCACTATGGTCTTTGGGCACCATACCAGCCTATTTGTACAGGTATGGTAAATAAAACGGGTAGATACTTATATATAATGTGTGTATATAGCGTAATAACACCACAAATAATATTGTTGGAGGACAAATATTAGTGTGTCTGGCCTTGAGGGCGTCCGCCGATCAGCTGAGTGTGTGAGTAGCTACGTCTTTGTGCCTTTACTCGCCATACAAGCTTAGATGTACAGTTATGGTGAACAAAACATGTAAATATATATATATAACGTCTGTGTATAGTGAATAAATGGAAAAACAGTATTGTGGGAGGTGAATGAGGCCGAGTGAGGTGCTGTTGAGGGAGGGAGTGGCAGTGAGTGGCGGTCACTCCTCATTGCTTTTTGACTCACAATACCAACTTAGTAGTTCGTTATGGTGAACAAAACATGCAGATACTTATATATAACCTGTGTATATAGTGTAACAGCAGCAAAACTATTTGTTTATTATTTTATGAACATAATAATTGAATCACTAATATGCACACCATAATTTTGAGTACAGCGATGGTTCACACATTTTATTATATAAATATACTACAATTCACTGTATGGAATAATATTACTGCAAAAAAAAACTAAGAAAAATCAGACATTGAAATAGGTAATATATTTGTGGCAACTGCCGTCAGACAGCTCGGGCGGAGTAGACCTCGTCTGGCAAAGGCTCTGCCAACGACCCATTTTTGCCACGCTTCCCTACCCTATTACGGCTAAAATATGTCGCCTACGATTTTTTTGTTATTTTTTCCGTGATCAGAACAAAAATGAACACTTCTATAAGACGAAAGAATTTTGGATTTTTATTTTTTGTTGCGCCTGTGGGTGTGAATTCCATTTGGGCCCCTAGCGGTTTGAGGGTTAAACTCTTTCGCATTTGCATCACTCGTTCTAGGTTTTTTTTTAAAGGTCTTCATGCAATTTTCTTCATGCAATTTTTCTTACTACCAAAACTGTGGGTAGTTTCAAAGCATCATTTGACAATTGATAATTATTGCATTATCCCACAGTTCCAGTTAATAGGAGCTGTTCTCCTTATCAAAACATTTATTTATTTTGTTTAAATATTCATATAAAATTAACTTCTTAACACTTGCATGCCATTCGTGCGCGCTGCAGAAATAACCTCATGCGCCATTCGGTGTTGGCGAGCGTGAGGCGACACCGAAGAGTGTGTATACTCGTTTCAGTTTTCTTGCCTTATTTCTTGTGCTACGTCGTTTGTTTTGGTATCAGTGTTCACAATGGAATTCTCTACAGGGGTATATGCATATAAGGTCTAAAAGCTCGGTGTGACTCCCACAGCAAAGCCTAAAGTCGGCCAAGTTACCCGTGACCAAGCACCAATTGGCACACCTGCAGACTAATGTATATACTCGTTCAGTTTGATAATGTAAATTTTTGTTACGTTTTTCATTTTGGTATCAAAATGTTCGCAAAATAAAGGCACATATTTTAAAACAAGTTCCATAATAATAGAACTTGTTACAAATGGAATTTTAACAAATATTTTAACTTTTGGACTCTTTGACACTCATCACCATAAAATTATTTCTTTCCAGTATTGACATCAATTTTTGAGTTACATCTTTCATTTTGGTATCAAATTGTACACAATCTAAAGGCACTCATTTTGAAACCACTCCCAGATTGATCGAATAAAATTTGAATTTTTTTACAAATATTTTAATACATGATGCGAGCAATAGTCACTTGCTCAGAATAGGGAGAAAAATGAGTGACGACGGGTCGAGGCAACGGAGTGTGATAGTGTTAACATATTGGGTTGAAACTTTCATGATGCTGATGCTAAATAATTGGAGTCTTGTATAAAATTTTAAGTAATTTACATATAATTTGAATACTTTTTGAACTCCCAAAAGTTCAAATATTTAAAGTTCAAGCTAATTCAGTTTCCTTCAGCTTAGGAAACAAANTTGGATGGCCCCGTCCCCTTTGGGGAGTTTGGGCTGGCAGGGCAGGCCTCCTCTTCGGCTTTCTGTCGTGCTACCTTGAAGTAGGTGCACTTGGGCATGGTCGAAACGACAACGTCCCTCAGGTGGGTTTCCCGTCTGTTCCCAGTCCCGAAACAGGATTGTGCAGACCTGAGGTTCATTCTGGACTTGTCAAAAGTTTGGACAAAAAACCAGCAATGAATGTAATTAAATGCCATTTTCTAGGGTGAGACCTGAAGGCTTCCCGGCAACCCTCCCCTTGGTTGGCGTTTTTTCACGTGTTTTTGACAGCATCTAAACTGGGGTGTGGGTGCCCAGCGTAAGGGTCTGGAGCTCCCCTTTCCTCTCCCAGGGAGGAGGTCGCTTAGCAGACAAGCAACACGGAGACGTGGTGACGTTATGCTCGTATTTGCTTGGGGAGTTCTGTCCACTAGTTCGGCTTTCAGTAGAAATTTCTTAACCAGAATAGAAGTTTGTTTTGGGGCGGTTTCCTTTCTGGGTGCCTGACCCGGTCAATGGCAGATAGACGTACATACATAGACGTGATAAAGCACCTAAATATTGGGATCGTCTCAAAGCTCTCCAAATGTACTCACTAGAAAAGAGATGAGAGAGATACATGTTTGTGAGGGTTTTCTGTTTTGCTTTCCCAACTGCAATGCGTACGTCGTCAATGTACATGTGGCAGATGCTTCACGAAGCTGTCAGAATCAGCAGAGAAAATACGAGAGCAACCGTACAGGGCCTGGGAGCAAGGTCGAGTTAGTCCTTGAGGGTCTCTTCTCAGACTAGCCTCACCTGATTCTGGTCCACGTTGATCGTTGGAATCTCCTCAATGCTTGAAACACTTTAAGGGACTCCTAGGGTTCTCATCACATTTATAGATTTGTGAATAATAGGCAACTTGGTGTTGAAGACACCTGGAGCTGAAGGCTTGAGTAAATAGTTGGCAGTATTCAGAAGTGGTTCAACGGAAACACAGCATTAAGCTTAACAGTAGTTCATTTACTAACTTAACCACTAATACAAAGGGTGCTTGATTTACTTTAGATTGGCGTCAGAAAGGCTATGGTTGTATTAGCAAGACTCTTGACGTCTGGCTAATCGATTCGGATCCACTCGTGAAGAAACACTTAACACAGTTGACAGCCAATCATTAACACGGCAAACCTAACTTCCGGTATGCAAAGGGATCACAAGAGTTCCAACTGGATACTCGGGTAATGATGCGCAATAAATCACATTAATACTGTCAATGGGACAGGCAATAACATGCACAATAATAATGTCACACAATAACTAAATGTGTGGCGTATGTGAAACTCACATTCACAGACGAGTGTAATGCTGTGATACCACTCAGATACACGCATAGGGTGTCTTCACCTATACCTGTGTCAGGTATAAGAAGGTGAGAATTGTGGTTGACACCTCAGATCAACACAGACACACAATAAAACAATGAAGTTGAAGTCTTCCTAGGTGACTTCAACTTGCCTAGTCTCAAGTGGAGAATAGCAAACAATAATATTATACCAGGAAATCAATCGGGACCTAACCAACCACAGATTAGAGAACTACTTAGATTCTGTGACAAATTTTCACTCAGTCAGCAGATATCGGAGCCAACGAGAAATGAAAATATTCTAGATCTGGTCTTTACGAACAATGAAGACATTATCAGAGACATTACGATATCAGATACCACATATTCAGATCACAAGCTCATTGAAGTGCAAACGACCATCAATACTCAGAATAGACCTAAAACGTTGATAAAGCGAGAGGGGCTATTCAGTAAATTCAATTTTAATAATAAAAGGATAGACTGGGAGATAATAAACAGGGAACTTACAAACATTCCATGGGAAACTGTTTTAAGTAATAAAAGTCCTACAGAAGGAATAGAAAAACTGACTTCGGAAGCGTATCAAGTCTGTCTGAAACATGTTCCTTTGGAAAGCCAGAAAGAGATCCAACGTAGAAAGAGAACGCAGACGACACTATAAACGCAGGAAAAGAATAACGGAACTGCTTATGCAGACACGAATTTCCCGTCAAAGAAGGAATAATTTAAATAGGGAGATTGAAGAAATCGAGCGGAAATTGAAACACTCATATGAAACTGAAGAAAGGCAGTTAGAACAGAAAGCAATTCAGGAAATAAAGAAAAATCCAAAATACTTCTTCACATATGCGAAATCAAAAGCAAAAACTACTGCCAGTATTGGACCTATTCGTACAAGTGAAGGTTCATACACGGAGGATGACAAAGAAATTAGTGAAATCCTAAAAAAGCAGTATGAGGACATGTTTAGCACTCCAATAAACAACATGAAAGTAGAAGATCCAGACAATTTCTTTATGCGGGATATCCAAACCCCTGTAAATATAACTGATATCAACACGAGCGCACTAAATTTTGAAAGAGAAATTGAAAACATGCCCATGCACTCGGCCCCAGGTCCAGACTCATGGAATTCAATATTTATAAAGAAATGCAAAGTGCCGGTAGCACAGGCACTCAGTATAGTGTGGAGGAAGAGCTTGGACACGGGGGAGATACCAGATGCACTTAAAGTAGCAGACATAGCCCCTCTACACAAGGGAGGGAGCAAAGCATTGGCAAAGAATTATAGACCAGTTGCACTAACATCGCACATAATAAAAGTATTTGAGAGAGTGATTAGGAGTCAGGTCACCAATTTCATGGAGACCAATGACCTTCACAACCCAGGCCAACATGGATTTCGAGCGGGAAGATCGTGCCTCTCACAGCTACTTGAGCACTACGATAAAGTCACTGAGGCATTAGAAGAAAAACAGAATGCTGATGTGATATACACGGACTTCGCAAAGGCTTTCGATAAATGTGACCATGGCGTGATAGCACACAAAATGAAGTCAATGGGAATAACCGGTAAAGTAGGACGCTGGATACTCAGTTTTCTGTCAAACAGGACTCAGCGAGTAACGGTCAACCATATAAAATCTAGTCCAAGTGCAGTTAAAAGCTCTGTACCTCAGGGTACAGTCCTTGCACCGCTGCTTTTCCTTATTCTCATATCAGATATAGACAAAAATACAAGTCACAGCTTCGTATCATCCTTTGCAGATGACACAAAAATCAGTATGAAAATTACCTCGGCTGAAGACATTGAAAAACTTCAAGCTGATATTAATAAAGTTTTCGACTGGGCATCAGAAAATAATATGATGTTTAACAGTGATAAATTCCAGGTACTCAGGTACGGTAAAAATGAGGACCTTAAACATAATACAGGGTACAAAACACAATCAAATGTGCCCATAGTAGGAAAACAGCATGTAAAGGATTTGGGAATAATGATGTCTGACGACCTAACGTTTAGGGAGCATAACCAAGCAAATATTGCGACAGCCAGAAAAATGATAGGATGGATTACGAGAACTTTCAAATCCAGGGATCCCATCACAATGGTTGTACTCTTCAAGTCACTTGTGCTGTCCCGTCTTGAGTACTGTTCAGTACTCACTTCCCCCTTCAGAGCAGGAGAGATTGCTGAAATAGAGGGAATACAGAGAACATATACAGCACGTATAGACGCGATAAAGCACCTAAATTATTGGGATCGTCTCAAAGCTCTCCAAATGTACTCACTAGAAAGAAGACGAGAGAGATATCAAATAATATACACCTGGAAGATACTGGAGGGCCAGGTCCCAAATCTACACAGTAAAATAACAACGTACTGGAGTGAACGATATGGAAGAAAATGCAGAATAGAACCAGTGAAGAGCAGGGGTGCCATAGGCACAATCAGAGAACACTGTATAAACATCAGAGGTCCGCGGTTGTTCAACGTCCTCCCAGCAAGCATAAGAAATATTGCCGGAACAACCGTGGACATCTTCAAGAGGAAACTAGATTTATTCCTCCAAGGAGTTCCGGACCAGCCGGGCTGTGGTGGGTATGTGGGCCTGCGGGCCGCTCCAAGCAACAGCCTAGTGGACCAAACTCTCACAAGTCAAGCCTGGCCTCGGGCCGGGCTTGGGGAGTAGAAGAACTCCCAGAACCCCATCAACCAGGTATCAACCAGGTAATGACAAGATCTTGTACTTACAGGTAGGCTACCTTTCTTATTCACTCACTCACTCAGGCACATTTATGCAAGAAGTCGTAGGTGGCCCGACAGCTGGTTCCGCTCGTTGACACTGAGGGTACTCGCAGTAGAGCGAGTAGTGTGTCTGTATGATTAACAGACACACACGCACACTTGATGGCACTGGCGGTGAGTAAGGTGGTGACGTCACGTGGTACAGTGAGGCAGGGCGGTGGCCGCTTGAGGCTCTAGCTACACGCTCTGGACCAAGTGGCAGCTGGCGGCTGATTATATGATACCATGCAGTTATACTGTGGTAAAAGTCACACACAGATTACTTAGACGGTGGGACTGCCTTAGTTCACTCTAGGTCACTCGCAGATGATCTTAATTTGTCACCAGGGGTTACCTGATACCAGTCTGTTTCGCTCTGGTGATTTGTCACTAGACTTATAAGCAATATAGTCATGATCGCGATTCCGGGCGAGCATTGGTATATCGAAAAGACGATGTGTTTAATTTGACGGTAAAGAATAGATGGGGTTCTTGTCTATTGGCCGATAGACAGAACAGGACACGTCCTCTATGCACGGGCTCCCTCACGTTAATGTTCTGCAAGAGGCTGCTGGGTATCCCGTGGGACACAACAAAAGGGATTACAATTTGACCAATGACATTGCAGCAAAAGAGCGGGAACCAATCATATTGATCGTTCCATGATCAGTAGCAGAGGTGACGTCATGAACACGTCACGACCACGTCACAGTTGTTATTCTCCATCGCGCCGGTTGAGGCTGACCCCAGAGGTCAGATCTGTCGCCTCGCTGGCGTCCCCTCTATCTCTCACGCTTCGCACCAGCCAATGTACTCTCTGACCCTATGGCCAGTATGCTTAACTTCCCTGTATCTACTTCCTGCCGGGACATACGGCGGCCTCCGTATTATAAACTTATTTCTGGTTATGTGGGCATCCTGGGACACCCAACATGACAGATTACCATCCAGGGTTAACAGAGATGGGGCTTGTGCATGAAATCTGTGCACTGTGCACTGCACTGCAATGAGCCATTCAAGTCAGGTGTGGGAGAATCTTGAGAGACCATACTCTCTCAATGTTGAAAATATTGCATGACCAGGGCCCAAATCAACACAGTAAAATATCAACATTCTAGAGTGAACGATATGGAAGAAAATTCATAATAGAACCAGCGAAGAGCAGGGGTGCCATAGGCACAGAGAAAACTGTATTAACATCAAAGTCCACGGTTGTTCAACATCCTCCCAGCGAGTATAAGAAATATTGCCGGAACAACTGTGGACATCTTCAAGAGAAAACTATAAATTTTTTCAAAGGAGTGCTGGACCAACCAGGCTATGGTGGATATGTGAGCCTGTGGGCCACTCCAAGCAACAGCCTAGTGAACCAAGCTTTCACAAGTCAAGCCTGGCCTTGGGCCAGGCTTGTGGAGTAGAAGAATTCCCATAACCCTATCAGCAAGTAAACGCAGGTATAAAATGCTTCCAACCACACACGGGGGTTTCTATAGGCCATTGCTCCTTCGCACTCTCCCAGGTGCTTTGTCAAAGTCTGAGTGTGTGGTTTGGACAAGACTTACATCTCAAATATAATCAGATTAGACGTTGAGATTTGTGTAGCCAATATAAAAAAACAAAGACAAAATACTAGAACAAGCAACTTTGCTATTATGTGAACTAGTAGTTTTTAAGTTATACAAAATTAAATAACCAGAGGTAATTTCTGTCATGACTGTAAATGAGTTGACCTATGGGCAGTAACTTTTTAAGAATAATACTGAATAACCAACCTTGAAACAGCTCAGGAGCTGCATATGGGTGACTACCACAGAATGTGTCCAATTTATTCCCTGGAGTAAATTCATTGCTAAAACCAAAATCTGCTTTTTGACACCATTTCCGAGTCCAGGAGTAAATTTTCCGCTTTTAAATCTCTGTGAATTATTTTCTTTTGGTGGCAGTACTGTACAGCAGACACAATCTGAAAAACAAACACTAGTATAATTATTCACAGAGAAATGAACTTAAATACTTAAAATTAA
>WNGS01164858.1:11304149-11335440 GCA_020271785.1 Procambarus virginalis
GTCCTGTATGTTATTTTTCTAGGTTCTGCAGTATTGTCATTGCAACCGGATTGTAACGTAAAACACTGTGATTTGTTAGTGTGAGTTGACATTCTCGTGGGTGAACTCGGCTGTAAACGAGCTTACTTGGGTATACTAGTGTATTCTCCTGTTTATCTGGTAGGACAACGAAGTCCAGTATTCAGTGAGCTGATTGCAAGGCAATTAATATAACGTAACCGAGGGAACCGCCCATTGCTTAAGAGAATTTGTTCCTTTACAATATGAGTAACGTAGAATACGCGTGGGTTAATTCACTTTCCTGCAAGCAGCTACGTAGTCTCAGCGAGCCTAGCCACCAGCCAGATAAGAGTTAGAGTATTGTCTGTCGTAGTTAACGGTCAGTGGGGCCGGGTAACATTGACGTGTTTCAGGAGGTCAAAGTAATTAACCTCGAACCTTTGTTTGATCGACTCAAACGAAGGCCTCATTGTTCCATTAACGTAACGCCGTTATTTCTGTCCGGAAGTACCGGCACTTGATTGACTCGTGAGAAGAGTAACGTCATTTTAGAATAACTTAAACGTGGTGCCTAATTACTGGTATTATCCACCTGAATTGTGCTGAGTATGGAAGGCTCAGATGGAATTCATACCTAATGTAAATTGCTGAGCCAGTGTGAAAGGTTGCGTATTTAAACTCGTTTACCATTATTGATCTTGAGGATAGTACTGTAATTAATTACTCTAAAGGTAATGACAAGTGATTACCATTCTCTTAGCACTTCGGACATTGTAAATCAGAAGTTTACCATCGCGTGATGATGTGATTAGGTAGAACCGATGAACGTATAATGTACGTAACTAGTAAAGATCTTAATCAGCTGTCTTGTAGTGCAGGGATTAATGGTATTTTCTCACTGAATACTCGATGGGTAGAGTGTTGTTTAATTTCCGCGTTACTAGTGAGTTGTAAGAGAAGGTTATTGTGTTATTAACGTAAATCAAACTGTTATTGATTGTTGATCGTACGTGGGACGAAGTGTTAACGAAAAGATTAATTTGAGGAAGGCTGCTGGAGTTGCCAGTGAACAAATTAGTCATTGATGTGTCATTGAAAGACTACTGACTTGATTGCATTGCAACCGCCATTGCAGATGTAGACTGCACTTAGGAGCGTAGAAACAGTTAGAGGAGGTGTCATGGAGACGTGTTTCACGAACTCACCTGCTGTCATTTGTTGTAATTGTGATTACTAGATCTGTTAGTTCTTGTTTGGTTGTTGATTCCTCTGTGGTCACGCTTATGTTCGAGTAAGTTCATTATGACGTCCGAGGGGCTGGTGTCTAGCTGTCATTGATAGTGTCACAGGAAGGATTTCGAGTAACGGCATTGACATTTCTTTTTGTTTGTTGTAGTAGTTAGTACTTTATTGAATAAACTAAATTGTTATGTTAACACTGTCTTTTCGTTACACCCCCCACACATCATTATTGTTATGCAAATGTTCTTCACCCTCGACTATTCAAATTGAGACTTATTCTGATCTTTGGATCAAATATACGGCACTACACAACAATAATTTATTGTTGTGAGAGCCAAGGACCTACTCGCTAGATTCACTCCAGCAAATGACGAAGATCGACAGCCTAAGTGAAAGGGATCTCAAACTTTTTGAGGTCTCTGCGTTTGCTCGTGCCTAGTAATTTTTTCTTTGGTCTCTAGAGTGGGGAATGAACTGCTTACTACACTTAACATGTTAGCTAAGCAAGTCCTTAATCAGGAGGAACATCTATATTTTCAGTTTAAAGTTGACGGACGTAATATTAGAATATCACGAAAGGAATAAAGGTTAAAGAATAAGAAAACTCTTAGAAAATTTTCCGAGCTCAATCCTGTATACAAATTTTATTTATTCCAATGTACTGAGGTAAGTCAGCACAGCTCAAAAAACTCTCACTTATTTTCAGGCATTCGCATCACATAACAGCTAGGCCTACTACTAGTTTGCATGTGAGTAAGCACTGCGACTTTAATAAAAAAAAATGTTGATAACACTGTAAGCTTGCACTTCTACAATTGAACTTCTCTGTATTTACCAATGTCCCTTTGTCACGGCTTAATTATTCACTTAACACTTACAATACTATACTCTATCAACACTTTCACACTATCATGAATGCATTCAATCATATTTGTTATATCATTGTTAGTGGATACTGCACGACTTCTTGATGGGAACTGGACAGTGGCATGTACAGCATGACTTGTAGGACATTCATTGCCAGCAGATTTGGCAAGACTTGTGATGGGACTCTCAACATCGGCAGGGGCAGCATGGCTTGTAGAGCATTCATAGCCACCAGATGCTGAATGACTTGTTGAATTCCCAGTGGGGATGAAAGCAAGACTTGTAGACGAAGATTTTCACAGACCACTCATGATCATGAATTATCAATTTTAGCCCGAATCTGATTATCTCTGGCCAATGTGCTGGGACAGTAATGTCATCAAATTGGAAGCAAGGCAACAGTCACAATAAACAATGAGAGCGACTGACTCGACACAGTACATTCATGACTAGAAAAAAAACAGCGTGAATATAATGAAGTAATTTTCTGGGCGAACCCGGAGACTCCCTGGAGCGTATCCAAGCTGATATGGATATATCGACTTTGGCATCAGGCCACGAAGACTTAATTTCAAGAAAGTGTAGTTTCATTACATAAATTTCACAAATATACAGGTGTGGATCTTTATCCTATGTTATTATGTCTGTGAGAAGACATTACTATCACCATGTAGTGTAAGTACAACAAACCTAAGCCTAGTTATTTATAACTTTTTTACAGCAAAAGCTTCCGAGTTTGTGTTTTTAAGTTGAAAGTTCTTGCTTATTATATACTGTACAGTACTAGGTTATCTGCAAATCATAATGCAGCTCTGTCTGTTTTAGTTTAATTAATATTAAATGCAACATAGAGTACATACATGTTTGTGAAAGAAATGAGGATGAGTTTCTTCATTGGTAATCTTTATAGAAAAACATTGACATTGACTGTCTTGCATATGTTAAGAATTTGCTGCAAACTGAAGCTTCCATATATTTTAGATGCTGTTATCTTGGCAGGTAAAAAGTACGATGGTCCTGAAGTAGATGTTTGGTCTTTGGGTGTAATTCTCTACACTTTAGTTTCTGGCTCATTACCCTTCGACGGATCTAATTTAAAAGAACTTCGAGAACGGGTATTAAGGGGTAAATATCGAATACCCTTCTACATGTCCACCGATTGTGAGAATCTGCTCAAGAAGTTCCTGGTGCTTAACCCAGCGCGTAGGGCATCACTAGAGGTAAGTGTCACAAATTTAATGAGTGATTTAGTGATTGTGAGGTTCTAGAGATTAATATTTAGGATCTCCAGTAGATGCATTATTGGTTTGCTCTAATCTTTTTTATTGTGACAGATTTTCAATCTGTATCTGAAACATCTGTTATTGTCAACTAAAGTTTGTACTCATGTTTGAAAAAATGTAGATTGAATTTAGCATTGTTGCTCCATAGAATCTGTCTTTGGGGTATAATATTTTTGGAGTGTCGTATTGATTTGAAGGCAACTGCAGTTTGGTAATAAAACTGGGCTGGAGAGTAGAACTCCTCTCAGAAACCTCTCCAGGTATGCTCCGGGTGTGTGTGTGTCTATGTATGTATGTATGTATGTATGTATGTATGTATGTATGTATGTATGTATATATGTATATATATATGTATGTATGTATATATGTATATGTATATATGTATGTATGTATGTATATATGTATGTATGTATATATGTATGTATATATGTATGTATGTATATATGTATATGTATGTATGTATATATGTATATGTATGTATATATGTATGTATGTATATATGTATATATATGTATATATGTGTGTGTGTATATATATATATATATATATATATATATATATATATATATATATATATATATATATATATATATATATATATATATGTATGTGTGTACTCGCCTAGTTGTTCTTGCGGAGGTTGAGCTCTGGCTCTTTGGTCCCACCTCTCAACTGTCAATCAACTGGTGTACAGATTCCTGAGCTTACTGGGCTCTATGAAATCTACATTTGAAACTGTGTATGGAATCTGCCTCCACCACATCACTACTTAATGCATTCCATTTGTCAACTACTGACACGGAAAAAAATCTTTCTAATGTGTGTGTGGCTCATCTGGGGTGCTAAGTTTCCTCCTGTAATTACCTAAGTGTAGTTACAGGATGAGAGCTATGCTCGTGGTGTCCTGTCTTCCCAGCAATCTTTGTCATATAACATTTTGAAACTACTGATGGTTTTGGCCTCTACCTCCTTCTCAACTTGGAAAAAAAAAAAAACAGCTACTGGGTGTTCTTTGAAAGTAAGGTCTTCTGACATGATTACTCTCAAGTATTTTACATTGCTTTTTTCTTCAATAGTGTGGTTTGACTGCATTTATTTTAGGTTTTCATTATTTCCATAGAGCAGTAACTGAGAATTATCTTAAACATCATGTTATTTTCTGTGGCCCATTGGAGGTTTGTTGTATCTTGTCTACTCGTGAAAATCCTAGTGTCATCTGAAAAGGATGATAAATACTGTAGCTTGTATCCATGTCTCTGTCTGATAACAGAATGAGAGAAGTACCAGAGCAAGTACAGTACCTTGGGACTGTTTTTTCATTGTAGATGATCCAGATTGAACTTCAACTTTTTCACTTTGGGTTCTGTCTTAAGGAAATTGGATACATTTTCCTTCTTTGCCAGTAAACACCATGGTCACATTTGTCAAAATCTTTTGCAAAATCTGTATACAGCATATTACATTGGCATTTTGCTTGCCTTTCATAACGTGTTAAGGCAAAGTCATAGTGGTCTAACAGTTGAGACAGAAGTGCTGTCTTCTGAACCCTCGTTGCCCAGGATTATGTAGACATTCTGATTCAGTGTGTTTTGTGATTGTATTTATTAACACTTTCAGATTTTTAATGTGTTGGAACTATTGGTCTATAATTTTTTGTCTGCTTTACTACCTCCTTTTTGGAGTGGCAAGATTTCTGCTGTTTTAAGGATGTTGTGAATAACACCAGTATCTAGGCTCTCCCCCCAAAAGATGCTTAGGGCCTGTGAGTGTGTTGCAATTCTTTGTGAATATATAAATCCAGGAATTCAGGCCTGGTGCAGAGTGCATGATGTGTATGGCTACTTCAGTTTTCAGTGGGATTAGGGTGACATATGATATAGTTAGATATTTGTACCACATTCATTAATAATTCTTTTGGATCATTTATCTTCAGTGTGTTCAGGGAATCACTGAAAACAATCATACTGTAGCTTCAGTATTTTGCTCATTTCTTTGTTATAAGTGAAAAATTCCATCACCCATATGCAAAGGCCCATTGCTAGATGTAGTTTTTGTTAAAGAATTCAGATTTTGCATAAGGGAAAATGTACTTTGTAATTCTATTTCACAGATGGTCTTTTGCACTCATCCTATCCTGAAGTTTGATTCTTCCAACTTGAGCTCGATAGTGTCTATTTCTATTTATAACGTTCCTTGTCATTCTTGCAATAGAGTGGAGTGTTTTGAGTTCTACAATTTATCTTAATGCCTCTAGAGGCAATGTTGTTCTTGTGCCAGTTTGCATCTTTTTTCTTTTTCTTAATGGTATGTGACTTGAACACATTTGTAGTGCTGTTATGCCTATTTTCTTGTGGCACTGGTTTAGGTATGCATTATCTAGCTGTTCTTCCCAGCTTATTTCTACAAGGTCTTGGTTTATTTTTACCAATTAATCAATTTATTAAAATTTAATTTAATGAATTTTGTTTCTCTAGGATTAGAGACTGGCTGCACAGGTCTATTGTCCATGCATGTTTGAACTTCGATTAGGCTGTAATCTAAGTAATATGTATTTTAGCTTAAAAAAATCATGATCCTCTTCATGCCTCTGTGGTGGAGTTTTGCACGAGTGTGTGGCGGACAGCGTTAATCACCACCACCACCTCTGCTTAGGGCACAAGGTGGGGGCAGGAGGCTAGACCCTGCTTTTAGTAGAGCCTGGCAAGATGGTATGGGCCCAAGGGCATAAGCATAAGCTCTGAAGAACCACTAAGGGAGCCACACCAGGAGTTTATAATTAAATGTGTAGTTTTGACTTGTATTTACTGTTAAAAATAACTGGCTATTTGCAGTGATTATTTATATTTTAATATTTTATGATGTAAATGTTACCAATTTCCTATTAGAATATATGGTTCATGTAACTCAATACCAGGCCAAAAGTGTTCCCAAAATAGAATATTATTATAAGTGTAACCAATACCAATAATAGCATTTGAGGGGCTGGGGAGAATTCTGTACATAAAATTTCTAAGGAGAAAAGACTGTTATTACTAAGTGTGCTGTGACCAATTGTTGACATTTACATAATTCAAAAAGTGTCCATATCCTAAGTTCATGAATTGCACATGGATTAACTATCCAGCTGTTATATAGGACCCATGTTTTAGTCTGGGCCTACCACCATATCACCTTCCTTACTCTCCCTGTGGCCAGAAACACTGCAATCCCCTCCACTTTCATCAACTTATTCAGGCTCGTTGTCATCACACTCCATCCCTTTCTGAACATTTTCCAGGTCAATATCCTCTCCCAGCCTCTCCAATTATCCCATGGATCTATGTCAAATTCTTCAAAAGCATTAACCTCATATTCATCTGTGCCTGTACTAGGAAATGTCACAAGCTTATTAAATATCACAAGCCATAAAAATTAACCTTGCTATAATTAATCTTAACACTATCGATCACCGGACAGGCGCGCGGTGAACTTAGGGGTCATGCACCCTATGTGCGGGCGAGCGTGCGGGTAAGCGCGCGATGACACCTAAATGTGTGTACTTGTTTCGGCTTTCTCACCTTAATTCTCGTGCTATGTCACTCGTTTTGGTATCATTGTGTTTGCAATTAAATTCCCTACAGGTGTGTATAAACATAATGTCCAAAAGCCTGGAGTGACTCCCAACAGCAAAGCCTAAATTTGGCAAAAGTTACCCGTGAGCGCACAAAATCGGTAAAATGTGCATTTTCGTTCCATTTTTCTCGCCTTAATTCTAGTGCTACGTTGCTCGTTTTGGTATCATTGTTCGCAATTAAATTCCCTACAGATGTGTGTGAATATAATGTACAAAAGTTTGGAGTGCCTCCCCGCAGAAAAGCCTAAAGTTACCCGTGAACGAGCACCAATTTGTACACTGCAACCTAATGTGTATACTCGTTCAGTTTGATAATATCAATTTTCGTGTTACGTCTTCCATTTTAGTATCAAATTGTTTGCAATATAAAGACGTGTCTTTTAAAACTAGTACCATAGTAATAGAGCAATAACTGGAATTTTAACAAATATTTTAATTCTGGAAGCTCATCATCACAAAATTATTTATATCTTTCCAGTGTTCTGACATAAATTTTCGTGTTACGTCTTTCATTTTGGTATCAAATTGTTCGCGGCGTAAAGGTGCGCATTTTAAAATTAGTCCCAACATAATAGCACAATAAATAGAATTTTAACAAATATTTTAAAATTTTGACCAAAAACCTATTTATAATCATATAAGTGTTCGGACATGTTACATCATTCATTTTGGTATCAAATTGTGCGCATTCTAAAGGCGCTTATTTTGATACTATCCCTAGGTCGATTGAATAAAAAATGAATTTTATACAAATATTTTTGTAGTGGACGCAAGTCCGGTCCAAAGTTACGATAGTGTTAAATTTTCGTCATACGTGTGTGCTGATACCTCGTCCAATTCCACTATTGCTTGAACCTTGTGCAATTTCAGCTCCCTCATCTTCATTTGATAACTTTTTACTGCCTTGCAAAATTTAATGTTAAACAAGTTCAGGAAAATATTGTTGGTGAATTAAACATTGTAAATAAACTAAATAATAGCCTAAAGGAAGTTGGTTCTTTGAATTGTTAATGCTCCTAGTATGGCAGCCATACCTAACATTGCACCTTTTGTTTTATGACAACTATCTAGCCGTCTACATGTGCACATATAGTGCCAGATACTCGGATAATTCTCTACCTGGTGCAGTTTCCTCTGGCCCAGAGGTTCCCAAACTTTATCATATCAAGGATCTCTGAATATAGTGAGCCCCACTCAAGGATAGCTAACTAAAAAAAAAAATATCCAGCCTAACATGTTACATATTCTTTCATGAAATAATTAATAATGAATAAGACTTCCTTTCAAAGATTATTATTTTAAATTCAAAGCAATTTAAATTCTGAAATGCAAACACAATACTGTGGCACTGCCAGAAACCAAAATAAAGTTGCCTGAATGTAAAATGATGCACAACTTGACACTAATCAGCCAGTCAAGGATGTCCTATGTACTGTAGTTAAATTCATGCTTGGTGCACTTCTCAAGTTGAAATCAGTCTCCTTTGCATTATGAACGTGTACAAATCTGACTTAATAAGATCAATGGAATTGCCATGTGTAGTTTGGTTTAATTCGTTTGATTCACTTGTCCCTATCAATTCTTTAAGCTATTCCCAAAACACTTTTGACATGCCTTAACAAACTTCATTATCCATCCATTGCCATCTTTGAAATCTGCAATACACCAATTTCTTTGCAAGGATACCAGAAGTCTTCTTAAATTTGTTGCCGAAGTGCCAGGAATGCATATCGGCAGTGTGCCTCTGAATAAGCCACTTGTGCACAGGTTTATCAGTGTGCATGTGTTGCAGCTATGGGTTTTCTGTCCTTGTTGCTAGCATAGACTTGCTACTAACAGTGAGCTGTAAAAGTTGAAATTTTCTGCTTGCATGTACAATGGTACCTCGGTTTAAGAGTTTAATCCGTTCCTGGAGACAGCTCGTATTCCGAAGCTAATTTCTCCATAAGAAATAATGGGAAATGAATTAATCCGTTCCTGACTACCCCAAAAACCCCACTTCAAACTCAATTTTATACCTAATTCATCTAAATAAACCTACAAAACTATGTTCCAAGTTATTACTTACCCTTGTTGCTGAATGCTGTAGGCGTATGGAAGATGGTGAGGAGGAGGAGGAGGAGGGGGGAGGAGAGGTGTACTGTTTGGAAGGGAAGTCCTCTTCCATTATAACATCATGCAGTGAGGACCTTTCTGGTGTGCACTCTGGCACGTTTTGCCTGAGTACCACTAGGTCCTGGTTGTGGATCGCTGCTCGATTTTCTCACAACAAATCTGTCCATGGCAGCTTGTTTTTCCCTTCTTCGCAAGCTGTCTCTGTAGTAAGGCATCATATTGTCATTGAAAAGATTAAGGCAACGGCCTACTACAGCTTTCTCTGGGTGAGTCTTTTCAATAAAAGTTTGCATCTCTTCCCACATCTGACACACATTAGTTTCTGCAGAAGGGACATTTGCTACTGTCTCATCCTCCTCCACTGGAGAAACATCACCAGCTGGGTCGTCTTGCTGTTCCTTTTGAAGGGCTTTGAGTTCTTCGGTGGTCAGTTCTTCGTTGTGTTCTTCCACCAACTCCTCCATATCATCACCATCCAATTCGAAGCCCATTTGTCGACCCAGAGTAACAATTTCCTCAACAATAGGCGCATCATTTACAGGCTCAAATCCCTCAGTCTAGTTCTGTCACACATTCAGGCCACAATTTTCTCCTCCAGAGATCAGGGTTCTTTGAGTCACTTCTTGCCAGGCTTTGTCAATGAGTTTTAAAGAACTACAAATGTTAAAATGGTCTTTCCAGAACTCTTTGAGAGTGAAGTTTGTGGCTTCAGTCACTTCAAAACATTTCTGGAAAAGTGCCCTTTCATACAGTTTCTTAAAATTCGCTATGATTTTCTGATCCATAGGCTGAATTAGAGGAGTGGTGTTAGGAGGAAGGAACTTTATTGTGAGAAATTTACTGTATCTGTGCATCAATTCATCTTCCAATCCTGGAGGATGAGCAGGAGCATCGTCGAGGAGAAGCAGGGCCTTGAATGGCAAATGTTTCTCCTGCAGATATTTTTCTATGGCAGGACACACCACTTCATTCACCCGCTACGAAAAAATAATCCTAGTCACCCATGCCTTTTTATTAGCCTTCCACATCACACACATTTGGGTTTTCTGCACTTTATACTGTTTGAAAACCCTTGGATTTTCAGAATGATACACTAGCAAGGATTTAATTTTCAAATCGCCACTCGCATTTGAACACAGCACAAGCGTAAACCTATCTTTCATAGGCTTGTGTCCGGGCAAGGATTTTTCCTCCTTGGTAATGTATGTCCTCTTAGGCAATCTTTTCCAAAACAGTCCTGTTTCGTCACAATTAAACATTTGTTGCGGTAGGTATCCCTCAGCCTCTGCAAACTCTTTAAATTCTTCAATAAATCGTTCAGCGGCTGGTTTGTCTTGAGCTGGCTGCCTCCCCATGCCTCGCAACACTATGGATACCACTTCTTTTTCTAAAATTTCCAAACCAGCCCCTGCTTGCCTTAAACCCTTTCGTATCTGCATCACTCGTTCCAGGTGTTTTCTTTACAAGGTCTTCATGCAGTACCCTGGCTTTCTCACAAATGATGGCCTCCGAAACACTATCACCCTTTAACTCCTTGTCGTGTATCCAAATTAATAACAACTTTTCCACTTCAAGTATTTGTGGTCTTTTTTTCGTCATTGTTCTTACGCCTTTTGCCACTTTAGCACTCATAATGTCCTTTTTCTTCTTAAGTATAGTGCATATTGTTGATGTGGCTTTGTTGTACTGCCTGCAAAGTTCAATAACACGTGTACCATTTTCATGCTTCCGAATGATCTCTTGTTTCTCCTCTGTTGTTATCCTCACATGGGCTTTCTTGCCTTGATCCTTACCACTGGCTTTCTTGGGACACATGGCGAGATATATAATAACAACTTTTATGGTCAAATGACCAAAAATCCAACAAAACACTGAAAATCCGGGTGAAGAATTGACGTGGGATAGTCACTGGGCGCGAGGCACTGGTAAACTGAGGGGCGACGATCGCCATACCACCTTGGGCTAGGTCGGCCTGTACGCGTATCAACAATCTCGTGTTCCGAGGTAACCCTCGCCTTCCGAGGCACATTTTCCGAGCAAATCCTGCTCGTATTCCGAAAAACTTGTTCTTGGGGACACTCGTATTCCAAGGTATCACTGTATCGGTACAGAAGGTCCTGCTGTAAAATAGTAGTATCTTATGAACCACATCAAAGTCCTCATTTTTTTCTCTTCCTGCTATAGTATATGAACCCATTTTAAACTTCCCACATTATGAACAGTGCTACTAATGGAATTTTTCAGTAGTTTAACAAGGAAAAATGCCCGATAATGGCTAGTAATTATACTCATTCATCAAAAAGCATTAATTAGACAAGCAGTACAATTCCATTATTAACCCCTGGACTGCTCTTGCAATTATAGCCTGCAACACGCCCAGGTGTAAGAAGTAATAATAACAATTTTTTTGTCTTATATAAGTGTTCATTTGTTTCCTGATCACGGGAAAAATAATACAAAAAATCGTAGGTGGCATATTTTGGCCGTAATAGGGCGGGGAAGTCTGGCAAAAAAAGAGGCGTTGACAGAGTAAGTGTCGGAGGTGGTCTGTTCCACCCAAGCTGTCAAGCAGGAGTTGCCACAAAAGATATTACCTAATTATTTCAATGTGTCTGATTTTCTTAGTTTTTTGCAGTAATATTATTTAATAATGTGTAGTGTGATATATTTACACAATAAAATGTGTAATGAGCATTGCCATACTCAAAATTATGGTTACCTTGAGGTGATTTCGAGGCTCAGCGACCCCGCGGCCCGGTTGTCGACCAGGGAGGCTCGCGCTGTTTGCTCACGCCTGATTTCACAATTTGTGGACTTTTGGGGTCGTTTCCGATGGCCTGCATTGTCATTGGATGGCCCCGTCCCCTTCGGGGAGTTTGGGCTGGCAGGGCAGGCCTCCTCTTCTGCTTTCTGTCGTGCCACCTTGAAGTAGGTGCACTTGGGCATGGTCGAAACGACAACGTCCCTCAGGTGGGTTTCCCGTCTGTTCCCAGTCCCGAAACAGGATTGTGCAGACCTGAGGTTCATTCTGGACTTGTCAAAAGTCTGGACAAAAAACCAGCAATGAATGTAATTAAATGCCATTTTCTAAGGTGAGACCTGAAGGCTTCCCGGCAACCCTCCCCTTGGTTGGCGTTTTTTCACGTGTTTTTGACATCAGCATCTAAACTGGGGTGTGGGTGCCCAGCGTAAGGGTCTGGAGCTCCCCCTTTCCTCTCCCAGGGAGGAGGTCGCTTAGCAGACAAGCAACACGGAGACGTGGTGACGTCATGCTCGTATTTGCTTGGGGAGTTCTGTCCACTAGTTCGGCTTTCAGTAGAAATTTCTTAACCAGAATAGAAGTTTGTTTTGGGGCGGTTTCCTTTCTGGGTGCCTGACCCGGTCAATGGCAGATATAGACGTACATACATAGACGTGATAAAGCACCTAAATTATTGGGATCGTCTCAAAGCTCTCCAAATGTACTCACTAGAAAAGAGATGAGAGAGAGACATGTTTGTGAGGGTTTTCTGTTTTGCTTTCCCAACTGCAATGCGTACGTCGTCAATGTACATGTGGCAGATGCTTCACGAAGCTGTCAGAATCAGCAGAGAAAATACGAGAGCAACCGTACAGGGCCTGGGAGCAAGGTCGAGTTAGTCCTTGAGGGTCTCTTCTCAGACTAGCCTCACCTGATACTGGTCCACGTTGATCGTTGGAATCTCCTCAATGCTTGAAACACTTTAAGGGACTCCTAGGGTTCTCATCACATTTATAGATTTGTGAATAATAGGCAACTTGGTGTTGAAGACACCTGGAGCTGAAGGCTTGAGTAAATAGTTGGCAGTATTCAGAAGTGGTTCAACGGAAACACAGCATTAAGCTTAACAGTAGTTCATTTACTAACTTAACCACTAATACAAAGGGTGCTTGATTTACTTTAGATTGGCGTCAGAAAGGCTATGGTTGTATTAGCAAGACTCTGACGTCTGGCTAATCGATTCGGATCCACTCGTGAAGAAACACTTAACACAGTTGACAGACAATCATTAACACGGCAAACCTAACTTCCGGTATGCAAAGGGATCACAAGAGTTCCAACTGGATACTCGGGTAATGATGTGCAATAAATCACAATAATACTGTCAATGGGACAGGCAATAACATGCACAATAATAATGTCACACAATAACTAAATGTGTGGCGTATGTGAAACTCACATTCACAGACGAGTGTAATGCTGTGATACCACTCAGATACACGCATAGGGTGTTTTCACCTATACCTGTGTCAGGTATAAGAAGGTGAGAATTGTGGTTGACACCTCAGATCAACACAGACACACAATAAAACAATGACAAGATCTTGTACTTACAGGTAGGCTACCTTTCTTATTCACTCACTCACTCGGGCACATTTATGCAAGAAGTCGTAGGTGGCCCGACAGCTGGTTCCGCTCGTTGACACTGAGGGTATTCGCAGTAGAGCGAGTAGTGTGTCTGTATGATTAACAGACACACACGCACACTTGATGGCACTGGCGGTGAGTAAGGTGGTGACGTCACGTGGTACAGTGAGGCAGGGCGGTGGCCGCTTGAGGCTCTAGCTACACGCTCTGGACCAAGTGGCGGCTGGCGGCTGATTATATGATACCATGCAGTTATACTGTGGTAAAAGTCACACACAGATTACTTAGACGGTGGGACTGCCTTAGTTCACTCTAGGTCACTCGCAGATGATCTTAATTTGTCACCAGGGGTTACCTGATACCAGTCTGTTTCGCTCTGGTGATTTGTCACTAGACATAAGCAATATAGTCATGATCGCGATTCCGGGCGAGCATTGGTATATTGAAAAGACGCTGTGTTTAATTTGACGGTAAAGAATAGATGGGGTTCTTGTCTATTGGCCGATAGACAGAACAGGACACGTCCTCTATGCACGGGCTCCCTCACGTGAATGTTCTGCAAGAGGCTGCTGGGTATCCCGTGGGACACAACAAAAGGGATTACAATTTGACCAATGACATTGCAGCAAAAGAGCGGGAACCAATCATATTGATCGTTCCATGATCAGTAGCAGAGGTGACGTCATGAACACGTCACGACCACGTCACAGTTGTTATTCTCCATCGCGCCGGTTGAGGCTGACCCCAGAGGTCAGATCTGTCGCCTCGCTGGTGTCCCCTCTATCTCTCACGCTTCGCACCAGCCAATGTACTCTCTGACCCTATGGCCAGTATGCTTAACTTCCCTGTATCTACTTCCTGCCGGGACATACAGCGGCCTCCGTATTATAAACTTATTTCTGGTTATGTGGGCATCCTGGGGACACCCAACATGACAGATTACCATCCAGGGTTAACAGAGATAGGGCTTGTGCATGAAATCTGTGCACTGTGCACTGCACTGCAATGAGCCATTCAAGTCAGGTGTGGGAGAATCTTGAGAGACCATACTCTCTCAATGTTGAAAATATTGCATGACCAGGGCCCAAATCAACACAGTAAAATATCAACATTCTAGAGTGAACGATATGGAAAAAAATTCATAATAGAACCAGTGAAGAGCAGGGGTGCCATAGGCACAGAGAAAACTGTATTAACATCAAAAGTCCACGGTTGTTCAACATCCTCCCAGCGAGTATAAGAAATATTGCCGGAACAACTGTAGACATCTTCAAGAGAAAACTATAAATTTTTTCAAAGGAGTGCTGGACCAACCAGGCTATGGTGGATATGTGAGCCTGTGGGCCACTCCAAGCAACAGCCTAGTGAACCAAGCTTTCACAAGTCAAGCCTGGCCTTGGGCCAGGCTTGTGGAGTAGAAGAATTCCCATAACCCTATCAAGCAAGTAAACGCAGGTATAAAATGCTTCCAACCACACACGGGGGGTTCTATAGGCCATTGCTCCTCGTGCTTGATGCCAAAGTCTGATATATCCATATCAGCTTGGATAGCTCCAGGGAGTCTCCGGGTCTCGCCCAGAAAATTACATTTCATTATATTCAACGCTGTTTTTTTTTCCTAAGTACATGAATGTACTGTGTCGAGTCATGTGTCCTCATTGTTTATTGTGGACTCGTGTGCCTTGCTTCAATTTTGAATGACATTACTGTCCCAGCACATTGGCCAGAGATAATCAGATTCGGGCTAAAATTGATAAATTCATGATATGAGTGGTCTGTGAAAAATCTTCGTCTACAAGTCTTGCTTCACCCACTGGGAATTCAACAAGTCATTCAGCATCTGGCGGCTATGAATGCTCTACAAGCCATGCTGCCCCTGCCGATGTTGAAGTCCCATCAACAAGTCTTGCAACATCTGCTGGCAATGAATGTCCTACAAGTCATGCTGTACATGCCAATGTCCAGTTCCCATCAAGAAGTCGTGCAGTATCCACTAACAATGATATAAAATATGATTGAAATGCATTCAAGATAGTGTAAAGTGTTGATAGAGTATAGTATTGTAAGTGTTAATGAATATTAAGCCTTGACAAAAGGACATGGTGTAAATACAGATGTGGGGTTTCTTTTTTTTTACTGTCACGACTGCAATGCGTACGTCGCCATTGTACATGTGGCAGACGCTTCACGAAGCTGTCGGAATTAGCAAAATAGAAAATACGAGAGCAACCGTACAGGGCCTGGGAGCAAGGTCGAGTTAGAGTCCTTGTGGGTCTCTTCTCAGACTAGCCTCACCTGGTCCTGCTCCACGTTGGTCGTTGGAATCTCCTCAATGATGTAACACTTTAAGGGACTCCTAGGGTCCTCATCAAATTTATAGTTTAGTGACTTACAGGCAACTCGGTGTTGAAGACACCTAGAGCTGAAGGCTTGAGTAATATTGGCAGTATTCAGAAGTGGTTCAACGGAAACACCGCATAAAGCTTAACAGTAGTTTATTTACTAACTTAACCACTAATACACAGGGTGCTTGATTTACTTTCGATTGGCGTCAGCAAAGCTATGGTTGCATTAGCGAGACTCTTGACGTCTGGCTAATCGACTCGTATCCACTCGTGGAGAAACACCTAACTTAACACAGTTGACAGCCAATCACTAACACGGCAACCTAACTGCCGGTATGCAAAGGGATCACAAGAGTTCCAACCGGATACTCGGTAATGATGATATGCAATAAACACAATAATAATCACACAATAACTAAATGTGTGGTGTATGTGAAGCTCACATCCACAGACGAGTGAAATGCTGTGATACCACACAGATAAACACGCATACACCGTCGATTCACCTATAACCTGCGACAGGTATAAGAAGGTGAGAACTGTGGTTGATCCCTCAGATCAACACAGACACAATAAACAATGACAAGATCTTGTACTTACAGATAAGGTACCTTTCCTTACGCACTCACTCAGACTCGTTTATACAAGCACTCGTAGGTGGCCTGATAGCTGGTTTCGCTCGTAGACACGGAGGGTACTCGCATTATCTTGAGATGATTTCGTGAGTAGGGCGTGCTGTATGCTTAACAGACAGACACACGCGCACACACTGGCACTGGCGGTGCTAAGGTGGTGACGTCACGTAGGAGCTAGGGCGGCGGCGGCTGGCGGCGGGCGCTCGAGGCGGCGGCTGGCGGCGGCTGGCGGCGGTACCATGCACTACACTGTACACTGTGGTACAGGTACACTGTGGTAATGTCACACACAGATTACTTAGGCGGCGGCACTGCCTTAGTTCACTCTAGGTCACTCACGACGATCTTTGTCACCAGGGGTTACCTGATACCAGTCTGTTTCGCTCTGGAGATTTGTCACTTTAGGCTTCTAAACAATATATTCCCACTCGTGATTCTGGCGAGTGTGTGGTATATCGCAAAGACGCTGAGTTAACTTGACGGTGAGGGATAGACGGTGATCAGTCTATTGGCCGGTAGAACAGAACACGTCCTCTTCGTATGGTCTCTCTCACGTGAATGAGTTTGCAAGGGTGCCGGGCATCTCGTGGCACACAACACAAAAGGAGTTACAATTGACCAATAGCATTGCAGCAAATGAGCGGGAACCAATCATATTAGCTCGTTCGATGAGCAGTAGCAGGAGTGACGTCATGAACACGTCATAGCTGTTATTCCGCATCGCGCCGGTTGACCCCAGAGGTCAGACGCTGCTGGCGCCTTCCCCTCTGTCTCAGCGGGCACCAGCCATGTACTCACTGACCCTTTGGTAGCAAGTATACTTAGCTCCCTGTATCTACTTCCTGCCTAGACATACGGCGGCCTACGTATTTTAAAAGTGTTCCTGGTTAAGTGGGCATTCTGGAGATACCCAACATGCCAGGAAACTATCCAGGATTAAGGAAATAGGCTTTGTGCACGAAGATCTGTGCACTGTGCACTGCAATGCCATTCAAGTCAGCTGTGGGAGCATCTTGGGAGACATACTCCCACAACAGAAATGTTTCAATTGTAGAAGTGCATTACAGCTGTTAATCAACATTTTTTTTATTTAAAGTGCAGTGCATTACTCGCATGCTATTAGTAGTAGGCCTAGCTGTTATGTGATGCGAATGCCTGAAAATAAGTGTGAGAGTTTTTTGAGCTGTGCTGACTTACGTCAGTACATTGGAATAAATGAATTGGTATAAGGAATTGAGCTCGGAAAATTTCTAAGAATTTTCTTATTCTTTAACCTTTATTCCTGTCGTGATATTCAACTAGGTCGCCTGAGGAAGGACTTGCTTAGCTAACACACCAGTGTAGTAAGCAGCTCATTCCTCACTTTGGGACCCTGTACGAACAATTGACTAGGCGCGAGCAAACGCCGAGACCCCAATGAAATTGAAATCCCCTCCACTTGGGCCGTCGACCTTCGTAACTCGCCGAAGCGAATCTAACGAGTAGGTCCTGGGCTCTCACAACAATAATTTATTGTTGTGTAGTGCCGTATATTTGATCCAAAGCTCAGAATAAGTCTCCAATAGTCGAGTGTGAAGAACATTTGCATAACAATAATAATGTGTGGGGGTGTAACGAAAAGACAGTGTTAACATAACAACTTAGTTTATTCAATAAAGTACTAACTACTACAACAAACAAAAAGAATGTCAATGACGTTACTCGAAATCCTTCCTGTGACACTATCAATGACAGCTAGACACCAGCCCCTCGGACTGCATAATGAACTAACTCGAACATAAGCGTGACCACAGAGGAATCAACAAGCAAGCAAGAACTAACAGATCTATAATCACAATTACAACAAATGACACAGTGAGTTCTGAAACACGTCTCCAGTAACCTCCTAACTGTTCTACGCCTCAGTGCAGTCTACACCTGCAATAGCGGTTGCAATGCAATCAAATCAGTAGTCTTTCAATGACATCAATAACTAATGGGTTCACTGGCAACTCCAGCACCCTTCCTCAATTAATCTTTACGTTAACACTTCGTCCCACGGACGATCAACAATCAATACAATTGATTTACGTTAATAACACAATAACATTTACGTTAATTAATAACTCTTACAACTGTCACTAGTAACGCGGAAATTACACAACACTCTACCCGTCGAGCATTCAGTGAGAAAATCCCATTAATCCCTGTACTACAAGACAGCTGATTAATCTCTTTACTAGTTACGTTAATTTACGTTAATCGGTTACTAATCACTCAGCGATGGTAAACTCTGATTTACAATGTCCAAAGTGCTAAGAGAACGGTAATCACTCGTGATTACCTTTAGAGTAATTAATTACTATCCTCAAGATCAATAATTAAACAGTTAAATACGCAACCTTTCACACTGGCTCAGCAATTTACATTAAGGTATGAATTCCGTCTGAGCCTTCCATACTCAGACCAATTCAGGTGGCTAATAACAGTAATTAGGCACCACGTTTACGTTATTCTAAAATGACGTTACTCTTCCCACGAGTCAATCAAGTGCCGGTACTTCCGGACATAAATAACGACGTTACGTTAATGGAACAATGTAGCCTTCGTGTGAGTCGATCAACAAGGATCGAGATTAATTACTTTGACTTCCTGAAACACGTCAATTACCCGGCCCACTGACCGTTAATTACGACAGACAATACTCTAATTCTTATCTGGCTGGTGGCTAGGCTCCTTGAGACTACCGTAGCTGCTTGCAGGAAAGTAAATTAACCCAAGCGTATTCTACGTTACTCATATTGTAAAAGAACAAATTCTCTTAAGCAATGGGCGTTCCCTCGGTTACGTTATATTAATTGCCTCGCAATCACCTCACTGAATACTGGACTTCGATGTCCTACCAGATAAACAGGAGAATATATGTATACCCAAGTACTCGTCTACAGCCGAGTTCACCCACGACAATGTCAAATCACACTAACAAATCACAGTGATTTACGTTACAATCCGGTTGCAATGACAATACTGCAGAACCTAGTAAAATAACATATAGGACATGAACCCTCTAGAACACTGCCCCACAATGACTTTACTGAACTGCAGTTACCCACGGTGATTGCTCAACTCTAGCAACAATCACTAACAATGACAACCCCTTTGCAACAACACAAACGACACGTACTCTAATTTCCAAACATTAGAATACTGCTCGACACTTACTTATTTACTTGCTGTTGCAAATGACCCCAGTGCTCTCAATAATCCCTAGAACATAGGTCCCAAATTTGCAATAACCACACAGTAAATAACACAATAACACTGGGCACCGTGACACTACGATTTTATATATATATATATATATATATATATATATATATATATATATATATATATATATATATATATATATAATATGCAAACAAGCCTGAATGGTCCCCAGGACTAGATACAACTGAAAACTCACACCCCAGAAGTGACTCGAACCCATACTCCCAGGAGCAAAGCAACTGGTAACTACAGGGCGCCTTAATCCGCTTGACCATCACGACCGGACATAAGGAAGTGATAGCCTGAGCTATATGAACCACTTCCCCGCCGGCACCTGGATGGTTATCTTGGGCATAGCATTTTATCAAATCACCTCATTTTTTGGGGCAACACGTGAGGAACACAAATGCAAACAAGCCTGAATGGTCCCCAGGACTAGATACAACTGAAAACTCACACCCCAGAAGTGACTCGAACCCATACTCCCAGGAGCAAAGCAACTGGTAACTACAGGGCGCCTTAATCCGCTTGACCATCACGACCGGACATAAGGAAGTGATAGCCTGAGCTATATGAACCACTTCCCCGCCGGCACCTGGATGGTTATCTTGGGCATAGCATTTTATCAAATCACCTCATTTTTTGGGGCAACACGTGAGGAACACAAATGCAAACAAGCCTGAATGGATTAAGGCGCCCTGTAGTTACCAGTGCTTTGCTCCTGGGAGTATGGGTTCGAGTCACTTCTGGGGTGTGAGTTTTCAGTTGTATCTAGTCCTGGGGACCATTCAGGCTTGTTTGCATTTGTGTTCCTCACGTGTTGCCCCAAAAAATGAGGTGATTTGATAAAATGCTATGCCCAAGATAACCATCCAGGTGCCGGCGGGAAGTGGTTCATATAGCTCAGGCTATCACTTCCTTATGTCCGGTCGTGATGGTCAAGCGGATTAAGGCGCCCTGTAGTTACCAGTTGCTTTGCTCCTGGGAGTATGGGTTCGAGTCACTTCTGGGGTGTGAGTTTTCAGTTGTATCTAGTCCTGGGGACCATTCAGGCTTGTGTTCCTCACGTGTTGCCCCAAAAAATGAGGTGATTTGATAAAATGCTATGCCCAAGATAACCATCCAGGTGCCGGCGGGGAAGTGGTTCATATAGCTCAGGCTATCACTTCCTTATGTCCGGTCGTGATGGTCAAGCGGATTAAGGCGCCCTGTAGTTACCAGTTGCTTTGCTCCTGGGAGTATGGGTTCGAGTCACTTCTGGGGTGTGAGTTTTCAGTTATATATATATATATATATATATATATATATATATATATATATATATATATATATATATATATATATATATATATATATATATATTATATATATATATATATATATATATATATATATATATATATATATATATATATATATATATAATATATATATATATATATATATGTATGTATATATATATAGATAATTACTGCTGACACATGTAGCCTATAGCTATCAAATGTTATTGGGAACACTAAGGAGATCTCGCACTCCTAAATCACATGGGCGAGTGATTTATCGATCACGCATGCCGAATAAACACTCCCGAGTTTTACGTTACTCGACAGAGCGAGGGCTGTCACTCCCAACAGCCTCGTCACTCACCAAATTCTACCAAAATTACGTTAATACTGCAACCACAATATGTATATATATATATAAATCGCACTTGTCACGGCCCTGGGAACAATACAAGAAATTAAAACCACACTGTGGCACACTCCACAATAATCATTGCCAGGAATCACTGACGTTACCACATACCTGAGCGCTCAGTGATGAAATTCCACACCTGCAAGACTACACATGAAATGATATCACTCCGTCCCACGGACGATCAAGAATGAATAATTACCACAATGGAATAATATAATATTACATGGACATCCTCTCAGTCCTTGGCTAATCTATGTATATACTCTGTTCCCGTGTGTACCCACACACACACACACACACTGTACGTCTGTGCTCACAAGACGTAGGTCCCTCAGGTCTGACAAGATGACAAGGGTGATTATCTCCTCGTCCACACTCCACTTCACCTCACAGGCGCTGCGTGACAATGCGACGGAACACTTGACCTCGAATTCAAGCTTTAGAGACTACTAATCACCAGAAATACACACATAGGTACTTGCATTCATACTGCCGGGTTACACACACCATTCCCATACATCAGGCACCCCGCTATGGGTGGCTGGCTCAGTGGTGGTAGGCTGGCTGGTTCGTACCACAGCGGTATCGTTCGTACAATTGGCGCGCACCGAACCCTCCCACAACACGGCTTGTTTCGTACCCTCGACCCACCGGTGAAGTGAAACGTTCGTACCCAGGTGACGCGCACAAAGATTTCGTCTTAAACAAACATGGGAAATCTGCCTTAAAGCACTAACACTTATTTCCCCGTTCCCATCGACTGCTACAGAGCACTAGCAAGTCTAATCATCACTGGTATGGGATCTACGAGTCTGTTACTGCTCGTATGCACATTATCCCACGATCCCAGATAAGATTCTCTCTATTCACTCGCTGTTCACAATGTCCATTCCCCTCCAAGCGACGACTACGGCCGGATTCTGTGACGACCGCTGTAGTAGATGAAGCAGGAGTTGAAACAGCTGAGTTGTTGAACCACCACGACGCAATATACTCAATTTGGCCGAATTGAGCATAGGAGCGTCTTGACAGGGTGATGGTTCTGTCCAGAATGATGCCCACACCGTCGATTCCCGCGTATTCCTCGAAATACCCAATGAGAGGAAGGCATACTGGGGCCTACCTCTCTCCTCCAATCAGCGACGGGGTAGCATAGCCCCTAGGGCAACTCCAAGATGGCCGACCAACATGGCGGCTCAAGATGTTTACTAAGATGGCGTCTGTTTCCATGGCTACGGCTCAAATGGCTAGCGCGCGCGGGTGGCCCGCAGCTACCCACGCCAGCGGCCTAACTGTTTTCCCGCGCAAACCTAGTCCCTCGCACCAAGCCATTACTCTGAGAGATGCTATCGGCTCTATCTCTGTCCACAGACATGCTACCACGGCCACGGTAACATTTCTGGACTGCTGATGACTGGGGCTCTCACGCGAGCCCAAACACTAGATGTTTCGGTTGCTGGTTACCAAAGTTAAGTCCGCACACTTAACAAGTGCACTTAACAAGTGTACTGGCCTCCCACAGGCATAAGAGCACTATTGTAAGTGAGCTGGTGAACCATCCCCTCACAAACTTAACGTAATGTAACCTTCTATTTTTAGTGTATTTGTGTGCGTGTATTCTATTCACCGTCGTATACAGTGGTTTTTCACAAGTAAATAAATGCTAGTCGATGCCGTCGTGGATTCTATCTGTTTGCGTAGAAATTTTACTAATGAGAGACGAGGTTAATAAGACACGAAAATCCCATTCATTGGTGGAGTGTAGTCAGCGAGATTCTGACGTAGACATCTGTCATCGCCTGTCAACGAGCGACGGTCCTTACTGGGGCTCGAGATATTGATTAGTAAGGGTGGCAATAAGGGTACGTCCGGTTTGGCCACACGGACCATTGTTTCCAAGGATTGAGGTTAGGAAACGTTTTGTGTTTTACTGGAGGGTATTTATGAAACCAAATCGTGTGTTAAAATCTCAGCCTGATCCGACGACGGGTCTTGAAGTTACGTTTTGGGGTGAAAATGTTTTTTAGCAATGAATGGACAATGTATGCAGACGCAACCCCCCCAATACCATATCCTTACCCAAGCACCCATCCCTACCTACAACCCCCAACCTCAAACCCTCCCTACCTACAACCTAGTCCCCCAACCTTACCTCCAGGCCAACCCATGTCCACCCCAACCCCTGGCAGACCCATACCAACCCCAGCCAAATACCACCCAAACCCTTGTCGACGCGTTATTGGAATTGTGGAAAACTACATTTCCCTCTCAACCCCCACCCTTACAACCCCCTGTTTACAATCCCCCTCCACAACCCACCCCTGGCCTTCCCTCACCCTCGTTCCTATCACCCCAACTCACCCAACCCACCCCTCCTGTTACCCACCCTACCCCCTCCATTAACCCTACACCTTGCTCCTCACCTCCCCTCCACCCCTCTTCCCCTCCTACCCCCATTCTTGGTGTCGCCTCTACAGAAGTTGCTGGGGAATGTAGCCAGCGGGCTTCTGGGACGCGAAAAATTGGTGATGAAATTTGTTGGAAGTGTCATGGCCGAGGCCATTACAGGTATGCGTGCACGAGCACACGGGTCAAGGATGACCCAGAACAGGTCAGTACGTTGGGTGGCAGACCTACGTTTGAGATGACGGTTGAAGGTGTGAGATTGACAGTTTTTGTGGACACCGGAAGTCAAGCAACTCTCATTAAAAAGTCAGCCTTCAGCACACTTAAAGAGACACGCCTTAAGCGTTGTGGGAAGCATTTAACAGCAGTGAATGGTCAACATATTAATATCTTGGGCCAGGCCACTCTTAATTTTGAAGTGGGTAAGGGAGAAGCTTACCCACACAATTGCCCGATTGTCGAGAATCTTGCATTCCCTGGTCAGATTTTGTTGGGAATGGATTTTCTGGGACGAGTTAACTTTTCTTTGTCTGCTCAACAGGGATCAAGGAAGTGCAGATTGAAGTTGGGCCAGGTAGTTTATCCCATTAAAATGGTAGATCATCCGCCAGTAATTGCTTCCATTAGTAAGAAACAGAAGTACAACATTCACTACCCTAAGTTGTTGTTTAAGTCTCTTCCAGACACAGATAAGAAATCATGTGGGTTACATTCCTTGATGAAACAATGTTGCCCACCACATTCAGTAAAATTCCTTAAAGTATCAATGGGACGACACATTGCACCAGGTACCATCCTTCAGGTGGCTGGGAAATGTGACCGGTTGTTGATCCCTCATCATTTGATCACAGTGCTTGATAAAGGTGCCCTCATTCCAGTTGTCAATCTCTCGCACAAAACCTATCGTTTCAGGGCAGGTGATAGGGTATCTCAGGCTACAATTGTAGAAAATACAGGAATTTTTCAGTATCAAAGCCAGGAGATGCCAGCCACCACAGCACAATGTAGTGCGCTGAATGTTACAGATAGTAGTACAAAGGGTAAACACAAGACCGAGACTGGGAAAAGTAGTAATACTCAGGAAGTTGATAAGTTAATCTCCGCTCTAGATTTGCAACATGTGCAACAGTCATATAGGAAACTTTTGAGAGGGATTTTACGTAAATTCCCTAGACTGTTTGCAACAGAAGACGATCAAATCGGGCTTCTGGATAGGATCGAACATGTTATTCCTACAGGTGACCATCCTCCTATTTACACCCGTCAATGGAGGCTTCCGGAACGGGCGAAGGAAGTAATTAGGGATGAGTGTCAGAAGATGTTGAGACAGGATGTGATAGAGCCTAGTACATCACCATGGTTGTCGCCAGTAGTGTTGGTACGTAAACCGGATGGTAGTTATAGGTTTTGTGTTGACTACCGAAAGATAAATGAAATTACTAAAGGTGATGTGTATCCTTTGCCACGGATACAAGAAATAATAGATCAGTTTGGGGCAGCCAAATACTTTTCCACTCTGGATGTGAAAACTGCGTATTGGGCCATACCCGTAGCTGAGAAAGATAGAGAGAAGACCGCCTTCTCTGATGGGGTTCATACTTATCAATTCAAGCGGATGCCTTTCGGGTTAAAGACAGCGCCTTCATCATTTCAGAGGGCAATTAATTATATCCTCAGTCCAGTCTTGGGAAGGCACTCATTAGCGTACCTGGATGATGTGGTTATCTACTCCAGGACGTTCGATGAGCACTTACGAGATTTGGCTGAGACGTTGACACTGTTAGATAAGGCGGGCTTCAAACTTAACGGGAGTAAGTGCACTCTGGCATCTCAGAAATTCAAGTTTCTGGGATTCCAGGTGAGCACAGATGGTATCCGACCTGACCCCGACTCCTGTCGTGCCATTGCTGATATGCCAACACCTAAGACAGCAAAGGATGTTCGAAGGTTTCTGAGGGCAGCCGGATATTTCCGTCGCCACATAGAGGGTTTGCAAGTACAACAGCACCATTAACTGAGCTTACTAAGAAAAATGCTAAATTCGTTTGGAAACCTGAGCATGATAACGCTTATGCAAAATTAAAAAGTCAACTCATTACAACCCCAGTATTGGCAGTACCTGATTTTGATAAGGAGTGGGAAGTACACACTGACGCCAGTGGTATAGCTATTGGTGGGTGCTTAATGCAACGTGATAATGACAATCTTCCTCACCCTGTAGCATATTTCAGCAGGAAGGTTAAGGGTCCGGAGGTCCGCTATTCTGCAACGGATAGGGAAGCTTTGGCTGTGGTAGAAAGTGTTAGGTACTTTGAACCGTATCTTTTCCAACGACACTTTGTCATTTATACAGATCACAGGGCTTTAACTCATATTTTTAAGAAAAGAACTAAGTGCCCTCGCATGTCCCGTTGGTCTCATGAACTAGCTGCTCACTCGTTCCAAATACTTTACAAGCCTGGCCCATCACATGTTGTACCAGACACATTGAGTAGAAACATTGCTACTATTAATGTAAATCTTAATATTGAAAATATTTCCAGCGAGAAAATGCGAGAATTCCAGATGAACGAACCAAGGTGGAAAGAAATTATTGAACTTTTAGAGGGAGGAAAATATCCGTCAAAGAAAAGTAATTTAGCCATTCATGATTTTGAAATGAAGGATGGGGTCTTATTTTATGTAAAGGGACAGAAGGATCGTGCAGTTTTTCAGCTGGTTATCCAGAGGTATTGAAGAAGTCAGCGTTGAAACTCGCGCATGCGTCTAAGATTGCAGGTCATCCGGGGATTTTTAAAACTCACATGAAAGCCAAGTCACTCTTTTTCTTCCCCGGTATGTTAACAGAGGTCATTAACTTCGTTAAGTCCTGTGGTCATTGTCAAAGGAGGAAAGGTACCCTTAAGGTACAAGAGCCATTGCAAGAATTCCCAGAAATTTTGGAACCTCTAGATCGGGTGGGGGCTGATCTGATTGATCTGCATCACAGTCATTCAGGAAACCGTTACGTATTGGTGTTGGTAGACCATCTTTCCAGGTACACCACACTGATTGCATTGCCTCAGAAAGATTCACGAACTGTTGCAAAGGCGTTCTTAGATAGGTTTGTCACTGTATTCGGTCCCCCTAAAGTGTTAGTTTCTGACCGAGGTCAGGAATTTAATGGGAATATTTTTAGAGAAGTATGTAAAATTGTAGAAATTACTTCAGCATTCACTACGGCTTATCACCCTCAGGCTAACGGTATGACAGAACGGACGAACCGGTCAGTTAAAGATATGCTTGCAATTCTTGCAGAGCATGATGTCAATTCGTGGGACGAACACCTCCCCTATGTCCAGTTTGCTCTGAACACTGCCATCCATCAGTCCATTAACACCCAACCCCTTTTGCTGTTCACAGGTCATTCATGTAATTTCCCATCAGGTCTGCTTAACAGACATAACATTGCATATGGGGAAGACTACCCATCAGAAGTTTTAAATAAGATGAAAAATGCATGGAGAATTGCAGCTAGGGCTTCCAAGACAGCAACGAGATGTCACCAGGACCGAACGATAGAACTTCTGTATAGAAAAGTTTATATAAAGGAATTATAAGTAATATAGTAAACTGTGTTAACTCGGAACAGTTAGTCCAAGTTTTAATTTTCCATCTGTTAGTAACACCTCTGTACACCTTCGGAAAGCTCTTTGGAACAGTATTAAATGCTGAAAACTAGAACTAGTGAAATAGAAAAAGAAATCTAGAAAGTGAACATCTAGAAATTGTTTCTAGAGAATTACCTTGTCTCTAGAAAAGTTGTTTGAGTGAACTGGTTTGAGAACCATCTAGTAGGATCTCTAGAAACGTTGATCAGTGGGGAACTTTATCTAGATTTTTCTAGATCCTAGATACTGAGATTTATATATATATTTTTTTTTAATATTTTTTTTGTGGATTACTGAACAATAAGGTGTGGTACACAGTCTGGAAAATGTGTTCACCCGCTGTTGTTGTTGGTTAAGAGACATGTCTGTGGACATTGAATTATTTTTAATAAAAATATTTTTGTGTATTTTTCTTTAGTTTTAAGGATATGGACACGCTGTGGTAGGCAGTTGCCACAGGTGTGGGACGCTGGGTCCCTGAGAGGTAGTAGTCCTCTATTTTGGATAGAATTTATAATTGTTTGTAATTTTTTTAACGACATTGATTTTTTTTAATATTTTTTTTATATGTGATGTGATGTGTATGATTTTGGTTCCAGGTGCAATAATGGGATAGCGGAAGGCTATCGGCTGTTTTTAGCTAGTGATTGTTGCTAGGTTTGGATTGGGTTTCTATATCAAGACAGGTATAGGATGTTTTGTCTTCCAGGTAGTTGGAAGGGTACAGGGCTGCATCCCAATGGACAGCCAGGATTAGAGACGGTTTCTGTCCTTATGTTAGGTATTATTGCTGTGTTTGTTTTTCTGTATACGTGCTGGGACACACCTTTGGGGGTGCCATTATTTTTTTGTTTTGGAGGAAAACATTATATTGTTTTTATGTGTTTTGCCATTATTAGTTAGCATTAGATAATTATTTCTTTTGTTTGAGGCAATGGGTCATTTACTGTTGAGTTAAATGTTGTTTGTAGAGTAATTGATAATGATAGGTCAGAGTTTTGGATAAGAAAAGTGTTTGTAAATTTCTTTACACACAAATTTCTTAATTTCTGAGGAGGGGGAGTTGTAATGATCTGGCGCTTAGATCATTGCTTCTCCCTTCTCCCTTCTCCCTTCTCCTTTCTCCCTTTCTTCTCCCTTTCTCCCCTCCCCCGTGGGCCATCCCGTCTTTCGTCAAGGGTTTGACCAGTGGGTCATAACAGCTTGAAGCCACTTGCTTCCCTCGCCTACAGTACCATCAAGGCAATAAACTTGTGTTCTCAAGTTTCGGGTAGCCAGCGAGAGCCAACTGTCCTGTGGGTTTTCCTGTCTTACCATGGGAATGGTGCGTGAGCCTACGGGAGTAAAACAGAACTTTCAGAAACAAGACCTATGTCCCAGGACCTAAGGGGCGGAGCTAGTCTGAGTTGTCTGGTCTGAGAGTGACACTCTGCGCTCATTGGTTGAGTAGAAAGGCAGTCTCAGGAGTGCCTGCCATGCCATTGGCCGGTCTCTAGATCACCTAGTCATGTTTAAATCTATTGGCCATAGGCTTGGAATAGGTGGAGTAATGTGGGCCTAGGAACTAAGGGGTGGAGCCTTGTTCCACTGTTAAGCGTTTTCTGTGAGGACAGTCAGTGTGTCTGGGGGGTTCAGCTGGGGTGCACGTCAATCTGACCTGCGGACGGCCATTCAACATCTTTTGGCAAGCTGCAGTATTGAAGGTAGTGTGCTCCTACGTTCTTGCACATTGGTGATTGCATTTCCATTGCCTCGCGTTAGTCAGAGTAGGCTATATTTCAATTGTGTTTTAAATATACAGTTTCAATAATAAAATAATGTTAACGTCATTTTGGTGAATTATCTGTCCCCTTGTGTTTATTGACAGTGTTATCTATTCATGTGATTTTCATGTGCTGTGTTAGAAATTCCCTGTGTTTCTCCATCTTATGATTAATAAAGTCGATCGAAAATCTCGCGTTCAGTTCAGTAAGACTAAAGTATTAATCCCTTCTGACTCAATTACTTGTCCGTTGAGTTCCCTGATTATTCAGTCCCTTCCTTCCTGGGGACCAATAATTATAAACACATTCGTTTGTATATGGAAGGTGGTGGCAGTGTGTAAAGGTAAGAAAATTAATAATCCCTATTTCTTGTGAATGTCCTCATATAATATTCAGCTTATATACGTGACAGTCCAGTGAGGGTCATACTGGTCCGTTAATAGTGTTTTGCTGGGTTATTAAGTGGAGAGAGAAAGAGGAGTGTACAGTGTACATATGCTACATGTTCAAGTAAACGAGATCTTACGAGACATTACACAGTGACAGTGTGGATGGTAGTGTGGACGACCAGTGACTGTGGATGGTGGTGTGTGGTCGACCAGTGACTGTGTGGGTGGTAGTGTGGTCGACCAGTGACTGTGTGGGTGGTGGGTGTGGTCGACCAGTGAATGTGTGGGTGGTAGTGTGGTCGATCAGTGACTGTGTGGATCGTGGTGTGTGGTCGACCAGTGACTGTGTGGATGGTAGTGTGGTCGACCAGTGACTGTGTGGGTGGTGGTGTGTGGTCGACAAGTGACTGTGTGGGTGGTGGTGTGTGGTCTACCAGTGACTGTGTGGGTGGTAGTGTGGTCGACCAGTGACTCTGTGGATGGTAGTGTGTGGTTGACCAGTGACAGTGTGGATGGTAGTGTGGTCGATCAGTGACTGTGTGGGGTGGTAGTGTGGTCGACCAGTGACTGTGTGGATGGTAGTGTGGTCGACCAGTGACTGTGTGGATGGTAGTGTGTGGTCGACCAGTGACTGTGAGGATGGTATTGTGGTCGACCAGTGACTGTGTGGATGGTAGTGTGGTCGACCAATGACTGTGTGGATAATAGTGTGGTCGACCAGTGACTGTGTGGTGGTAGTGTGGTCGACCAGTGACTGTGTGGGTGGTGGTGTGTGGTCGACCAGTGACTGTGTGGGTGGTGGTGTGTGGTCTACCAGTGACTGTGTGGGTGGTAGTGGTCGACCAGTGACTCTGTGGATGGTAGTGTGTGGTTGACCAGTGACAGTGTGGATGGTAGTGTGGTCGATCAGTGACTGTGTGGGTGGTAGTGTGTCGACCAGTGACTGTGTGGGATGGTAGTGTGGTCACGTAACGTGATGGTAGATGGGGAGCATGATGTGTGATGGTAGTGTGTGGTTCGCCCAGTAAACTGTGTTGGATGGTAGTGTGGTCGACCAGTGACTGTGTGATGGGAGTGTGGTCCGACCAATGACTGCGTGGATATAGTGTGGTCGACCAGTGACTGTGTGGGTGGTAGTGTGGGTCGACCAGTGAGCTGTGTGTGATGGTAATGTGGTCGACCAGTGCCTGTGTGGATGGTAGTGTGTGGTCGACCCAAGTGATTGTGGATGGTAGTGTGTGGTCGACCAGTGACTGTGTGGGTGTGGTGTGTTGTCGACCGTGACTGTGTGTGGGTGGTAGTGTGTGGTCGACCAGTGACTGTGTGGGTGGTAGTGTGGTCGACCAGTGGTGTGGGATGGTAGTGTGTGGTCGACCATGACTCTGTGTGGATGGTAGTGTGGGTCGACCAGTGACTGTGTGGATGGAAGTTGGGGTCGACCACGTGGGGAGGGGCACTGTTGTGGTGGTGGTAGTGTTCGAAGTGATGCGTGATGGTAGTGTTGTCGACCAGTGTGGGTAGGTGGTCCACCGGTGTCGTGGTAGGTAGTGTGGTCCGATCAGTGAATGTGTGGATGGTAGTGTGGTCGACCATTGCTGTGTGGGTGTTGATGTGTTAGCCCAGTGATTGTGGGATTGGTAGTGGTGTGG
>WNGS01164858.1:11335465-11371904 GCA_020271785.1 Procambarus virginalis
GCTCAGGGTTGGGATGATTTGATCATTTTACCATAGCCCAACCTGTTCTAGCTTTTGAGTTGACACATTAAGGGACCTGAATAAAGATTAATTTTGGTATCATTGGAAAGAAAATTTTTTTATGTAACAAATACTATCTTTAACAAAAACTTTTTTTCAATATGCTTTACAGTATCAGTATTGTACAGACCACCAATTTGTGAATTCTGTTTTAAATGTAATAAAAGTCATTAAATTAAACATTTTAGAATAGAGGAATAAAAAACTTAAAGTTTGAGATGAATTTTCCTGCCAAAAATGCAGTGTCACAAATCCTCAGCAATATTCATTTTAATTTATATAGCTTATATAAAATTTCCTATGATCTGTACACAATTAATAAAAAGTATATGCTAGTTTTTCAACTGATCACTACCTTGCCAGATTTCTTTGATAGATTGTGACTTGAAAAGCAAAACAAACGGTACTTGACAGTTCTTTCAAATATAGCTGAAAATTTAGCTAATACTGTAATCAAGGCTATCTAATGATAAATATTAAAAATGGCCTAAAAGCCTTATTTGGTCTCCTTAAAATGGGGAGAAAGGAACTTTACAAGGCGCCACTTGGAAAAGAGAAGGCTCATTCGCTTCATTCGTTGTGTAAATAAAAATGTGATTTTCAAAGAGGCACCGAGAGGCAACAAAGGTGGTGGTTGCCAGCTGTCATGATCATACCAGCTGCTGCTGCTTCTTCTACGTATTTTTTATAATCGGACCATTCACACTTTTTTTTTTATCATGAAGTAAGACTAATCATAGAGTTCTGTAATGCCTGGAGCTTTAAATACAGGAAATTTGCATCACATCATTGGTTACAATATCAGATGTTAGGTCTTTTGTAGATGACACTTCATTGGAATAAGGTAGGGAAGGATATTGAACAAGCGAAGGAAATATTGTATGTACATTAGATGGAGGATGCTACAAAGGTAATAGAGAAATGTATGACCAAAATTTTGCCAAGGACACCATAGAAAAGGAATAAATTGAAATAGCTAAGGAAGGTACTAATTGTAGTGACTTGAGTGAAAAAGAATTGGGCAGATGAAACTGGTACAGAATACAGTACTGTAGATAGGCGAATCTCTAATTTGTGGATACAATGAGAAGGAAATAGCCTCATAGATAGAAAGGTAAAAGTGTAATGGAAGGCCTCTTTATCATAAAACATCTTTTGACTACAGAAGAATATGGAGTTTTCATTAGGAAGGAAATTAACTTAACTTAGGGGCAAAACAAATGATACAAGTAGTCTGATACAATAAAAAAAAAAAATATGATGAAAGCTGCAGGTCACAAAGAATGGACTTTTCAAAGTAAAATGGGTAGTGGTAAAATAAAACCTTGGGCAAGTGAAGTGACTGAAGCCAGGCTTGAATTATTTTTACTAATACTTCCTCAAAGGCCGGTAAAAATGAGCGTAAATGCGAGCCAAAAAATAAGAGGGCCGAATGAATGCATTAAAAGGATAAAGAGAGTCCCTTTAAAAAATTTGAATTACATAATGGAGCAACTTCAAAAATGCTAGAGCCAAGTGATGAAATGTATAAGAAAATGCCAGATATTTTCACATTGGCAGAAAACTAAAGTAATGGAAGAATTCCCTGATATAAGGTATTTCTGAGAAACTTCAATTCGAAGGCCACACAGAACAGTGTGGCTTCAGTGCTAGTGACAGAACCTTTCTAGGTTTGGTTCTGTATAGTAAACTGTCACCAGAGGACACACACACACACACCACACACACACACACACACACACACACACACACACACCACACACACACCACTACACACACACCACCCTACACACTACAACACTAGAACACACACATACATACACACACACTACAACAGCACACACCACACACATACGCTACAGCATTACACACCAACTACATCACACACACACCACACACACACAACACCACACACACACCACACACACTACATCACTACAGCACACACACACACACACACACACACACAACCCACACACACACACACACAAATCCCACACACACACACACACCACACAGCCACACAAACACACACACTCACACACCACACACACTAGCCACACACACCACACACACACACAAACACACACACCACACCACAACACACACACACACACACACACACACACACACACACACACACACACACACCCACACACATACACACACACACACACACACTACACCACCAGCACACACACACAGAACAGAACACACACACACACACACAACTACACACACACACACACACAACCACACCACACACACAGCCCACCAACACCACACACACACACATACATCACAACAACCCACACACACACACCCAACCACACACACACACACACAACCACACACCACACCAACCACACACACACACCAACCAACACACACACACCAACCACAACACACACACACCAACCAACACACCACACACACACACACACACCAACCACGCACACAGCACACCACACACACACCAACCACAGCACACAACACACACACACCCAAGAACCACACCACACACACCACACCACCACCAACCACACACACTGTCGACCACCACCACCACCCAACAGTCACTGCGACCACACTACCACACACACAGCACCGACCACACAACCACACCACACATCACGCAATCGACCACAGCCACCACCACACACACATCCAAGCACCACACACACACCACCCCACACAGTCACAGCGCGACCCAACACCCACACCACCCACACATCACCGACACACCACACACTCTCACTCTCTCTGATGCTATTCTGACCAATTTGTGATAATATTTTTGACACTGGTGCTCTCTAGGGTGGGTTATTGTTGCATACTTCAGCCATATTCAAAGTTGGAGGAATTGCTGACTTAAGAATGTGCAAAGATCATTTATGGCCAGAATCCATTCAATAAAACATCTAATTAGTTAGAATGGCTTAATAATTTTAAATCTGTAGTTTTGAGCACATGAGATAATAAATTTCACTTTGAAAATATTAATGGGATGAGTTCCAAATTTGCACGTGGAAATAACCTGATGAGACCAGGAGGCAGAGCAGGCCGTAAAAAAAAAAAAAAGGCCCTAGTGATAAGCAGAGGTGCAATAGGTATTATTGAAGCAATTCTATCAACATCAAGGGCCCTAGACTTAGTCTAGGCACTTCGCAGCATCTTATCTGCCCGTATAAACATAAGGATCATAATTAGCAGCATACCTGCTGTGATTAGCCAAACTCTAATGTCAGGCCTGCGGTTTCAACGATCGACGAACCCAGTACGGTTTAATATAAAACTAGCCTTCTAGAAGTACTAATACCCGATGCCACGACCATGGCTCTGACTCATAATGCTTTTCCGACTTGTCTCTGCTGACACGTGAGGAGAGTGGTGTTGGTGGTCGTGACATCTTAGGCTATGAGTTAGTCAGCGGTGAGTGCGCTATGGACTCACTCAACCAAGGAGAGTCGCCGGGTTGCAATCAAGAGTGGCCCGTGACAACCTGGGTGTAGAACGAGATTGTCGTTGGCTCACCAGTGTGAACCATCAGACCGCTTAGGAATATCGGCGATTCCAAAACCGGTCCATAGAGCCCTCCACTGTTCGTGACCGACATTGCGCGTAGTGGCGGATTGCGTGGAATCCCAAGTAGGTCACGAGCATCTTGGTCCAGATCCGGGATCAGCGTCTGCCGATTGCGGTCCCCTTGCTTATGCGGACTTCGCCCGAGGTCACAGTGTCAGAATCGAGACCGTGGTAGTTGGGGCATGCTGGAGATGTACCTACATAGCGCTCGTCGCCCCACTCCCCCCCCCCCCCCCCCCGCCCCCAGGTTTGTACACTCTGAAGCTCTCTCGACCCCGTTCAACACTTTATAGTCCATATATATTGTTTTGGGCCAATCATTTTTCCTTCCAATGATGTTCCTCATTTGCTCTCATGACTGGGGATAAGCCCTTATTATTGCATTGCGACTTAGGCAAACTAGTTCTCGTGCAATAGGGCGCCGTAGGGATGCTGGGTCGTATGTCGAGCATCCGTATGATGCTGGTTGTTATGTTCGTAAACTACACTGTTGCTGTGACAGACCTCACGCTTCCTGTATGATAGATGCCGGACACACTTTTAGATCGCTTGGCGTCGTCATTCGTTTGACTCATCACACATTGTGATTGATCAGGGTTCTTCAATTTAATGTCTGAACCCGTATGGCATCCTCGTCCACGTGTGTACCACTGCCACATTAGTGTCATTGCTGGTACTCTGTACTCCTGTATAGTTGATCGAGAAAGGATACTGCTTCTGAGCCTTTGACTCTTGTTCATCCATACCAGTTTTCGCATTTTTCCGCATGTGTCTCGGGCTGGTGAGTAGTGTACTGGACGCTGGTTCCCGCTTTCATTAGTTGTGTCTGCAACCCGTATGGAGGCTCATTAACGCGCTTCGTTCCTACACAGCCTTCCATTGTTTATCTAACTGGCTATTAGACCACATGGGATGACACTGGTAAAACATGCTCTGCACAGGTTGGTCTGTTACAATACACGTATGGACCTTCGTGTGCCTATAGGCATAGTTCTACAGGTGTCACTATGTGTGGCTCTTGAGATCCGTTGACATGGCATTGTGTGATGAATGGACGTTTTTTCCTCGTCGATTCATCTTTTAATTTGCGATGTTGGCATCAGTATGTGTGCACTGAATAGGCGGCATGTGAGCTCGACCTACTGTAATGTACGAGCTCTTTACAACTGATGACCGGGTCGCATTAATTCTAATGCGATAAACGTGAGTGTGTGGTGTGTATTTTCGTCTCATTGGACATGGCCATGCGCCACTAGTACTTCACTACTTCAATGCCAGATTGCAAGTTCTTTGTCCAAGCTTCGATCTCTCTACTACCCTCTTGCAACTAGAAGGCAGCCATCAGCTCGGGTATGCTCTGTGAGAGGTAGGAGGAATACGTAGTGGTTGATTGCTGCAGAACTATCATGCCATCTGACCACTTTATTTAGATCCTTCTGCTACACAAGTTGCACCAGACAATTTGTGGCAGCCTCTGGCGACATCACTCACCCATTCAACAAATACCAGCCACATATCATAGACGACGTGGTGGCATACTGGTATTCGGGTATGTATGGTGTAAAGCATGGTGGTAGATCAACTGAAGCGCTAAGTTTTTGAAGAGTTTTTTGCTTAAGTGGTAATATATGTTATACAGTAAGATGGGTTCATGCTTTCGTTTGGGCTACGATTTCCTGAAAGGAGTACCAAGTTGAACACTATGAGAAGGCGCCGCGTTGCCAATGCAGAGTATGTGCGGGAGGCTCCATTCAGTGACTAAATAAATGAACACTACCACATCGAGGGGAGAAGAAGGCCAGGCAGAGGGTAGCAACAGACACTCGCGACCTACAAAAGTCGGGTTGAACCCAAGACACCTAGAGGGGGGGCGTTCCCGACACAGAGATTGGGACACTGTGCAATAAGGGGAGAAGGGTCTGCGACGGCATGGAAGGCCCGGGACAGTAGAGTAAACAGCAGGTCGGAAGGGGGTGTGATGATGAAAACCATAGTAACTTGTGGGCGCACTTGTAAGTACTTGCCATGAGCTGCTCGACTGTTGGGGGTGTGTTCCTGTGCAGTGGAGGCGCCCTTGTTGCAGGTTAGAGTCACGAAGGTGTTGGTGTGAGCAGATTTTAAATTTGTAATGCAGCTCAAATCATTATTTGCACATTGAGTTTCTTACAATTACACATCCGTTTTCCTTGATCTGATTTTCAAGGCAGTAGTCAAGATGTGACCGTGTAGCCTGGTTTTTTCGTGTGTCCTTATGTTGACTCATCTAGTTTGCTTACCTTACTATCGAACTTTGTTCAGTTTCGTTTTGTGCAGTTTCCTACAGTTCCTACTCTTAAGAACACTGCATCATACTCTTAAGATGCCAGAAACAATTTTTTCATGTTGATAGCCATTTACCACAATCCATTCCTGCTCCAGGTGTGGGATGTACCATATGGAACGAGTTTCTTTCTGTTGTGGGGTTCTGGTGACAGATTCTGCAGGGTCTATATTCTAGTTTTTGACAGTCAGAGTTCATTGTTGAACATTATAGGAGTGAAAATGTTTAAGGAACCTGGACATCGGTGCATTTGCACTTGCAGACCAAATTCGATTGGGTGACTTGAATTACTTTTTATAGTGAAAGGGTTAAAAACAGCTTGGCTATTACGTCTCATAAAATTTATGGTATCCGTATTTTCTCGCTTTAAGTCTAACACTAAACAACACATTTGAACCTCTGTGCTCTTCTGTTGTGTAAGTTGTTATATATGCACTCTTAAAACTCATTAGGAATAAATTGATCTGTTTATTTATTTTTATTATCTTTCCCCTACAAAAAAATGTAATGTCTTTAATATTAATATTTAATCCAGTACAGTACAGTGGAACCTCGATTTGATTGATTCGGGCGGCTAGTTTATTGTGCACCCCATACTCATCCTGTGAGGGTAGCGCAAAAGCATTACAGAGGGCACAAAGGTCTTTATCAGACCTCATCTTAGATTATACATTAACACTTACATCTATCCTTCACACCTTATAGTTACAATGTCAGCTAGTTACAGAGTGAGTGCTATTTCAAGATCTACATATTTACAGTAAGTCATCATACATTATGTAGGTCTTATCGCTAATACATAATAGTTTGACCAATGGGGACATTACAGAGTCATAGGGGAGCTTCTGTTTCTTGTTAGTCTTCAAAATACACTACTTGTTTCTGAATCTCATATGTCGTTCATCTACTGGAAGCGAAATGTGGATACAGTGCAAGTATTTCAGGTAATTTTCCCATGGTAATAAGATAGGTTGCCATATCATACAGAGTGAGCTTAGATCTATCTCTAAATGGCTCAATTTTACTACAATCCAAGATATAGTGTTCTAGTGTGTGTCCCTGTCTTTGTCCACACACACTACACTTTACTTCATCTAGATTCCTATACAAGCCGAACTGCCAGAGATACTTGTAGCCAAGTCTTATACGAGCTGTGACAACATCTGTTAGTCTACTGACTTTGTTACTTGCCCCATACACATGTTTTACTTCACACATTTCAATGTGATGAACAATGGACCTGCTAATTCCAGTTTGCACAGTTCTACTTTCTTCAAATCCATCCAGGAGTTCTCGTCTAATGACACTTTTAAGGGACCTATTTGATAACTCAAGATTCCGTTCAACACTGTCTTTATTTACTGCAGCCTTAGCAAGGGCGTCAACTTTGTCATGTTCCTGCAGGCCAATGTGAGAAGGAATCCACAACATTTTTATATTTACCCTCTTGCTAAGTATTCTTATATATCTACGTCTAGCTTCCAAGACAAGCACGTTATTACTTGATTGCAAACTGTTTATTGCTCGTAGTGAGGAAAGGGAGTCAGAAATAATTAAGCTGTCTACTTCAGTGTTGTCAATAATTTCGAGTGCTACCAGTATCGCTACCAACTCGGCTTGCATAGTGGACGCCCAGTTACTAATTCGGATATTCCTTTCAATTGTGCTGCCATCGGGCTGATGAGCAATAACAGCACTTCCTACCCTCCCTGTAGCTGTATTGAGTGATCCGTCAGTGTATATTGTTTGTGCAATGTTGTTTTCAGCTTGTATATTGTGAATGTGTTCTATGGTGCTTAATTTAGCAGCAAGCTGAGCATGAGGGTTGTTTGTGATTAGTTTCTTGGTGGGGTATGCAGGGGTCAGGATGTCAAAAGGTACTATCTGCCAGGGTGGAAGGAAGTGCTGAACTCTTTCATCTGTATATACATCATGCAGTCCCATCATTTTAATATGAGTGGCTGTTCTTTGAATCCACTTAGACTCGCTTGTTCCATTTCGTATGTGTTCTAACAGAGCAACTGACACAATGTTGTTTTTGTTATCACGCAGAAGCTTTAGTCCCATCATAAGATTAATTTCAAATATTCTATCTCTAATGCTAAGTATATTTAATTCTTTCCGCATGTTGAGAACTTTGGTAGTTTAGTTATTGGACAGCCAAGTATAATTCTGAGTGCTTCATTTTGCATTTTTTCAAGTCTATCAATACTTTTGCCATTTTGCAGGACCAAAGCTGGTGCATGATAGTCTATCAGAGACCTTATATACGCTAAATACATCATTCTTGCTATTCTAATATTAACACCATATTTCGGGCTGTACCCCACTACAGTTCTGAGAGCCTTGAGTCTGTTGGAACCTCGGTTGCCAAGCATCCTTCTTTACATTTTTTTTTTTTTTTTACGAGCTTGATTTCTTCGTAAAATTTAAATAGTTTTACAAGCTTTGTGGCATGGGCGACTGCTCTTCAGTTTACCAGTACCTCCCGCCTAGCAACAATCGCACTTGAATTCTTTGTAAAGATTTTTTTTTTATATATATACGTAAAGGTAATTATAGTGTACCATGCCATGGGTTCCAAGAAAGTCCGTGATAAGGTTCAACACAAGAAAATAAATGTGAGGAGGATGATGGAGGAAAACAAGAGATTATTCATAGTGAGACAATGTGATGTCTCACTACAGACAAGTGGTACAACTTAGGCAAAAACAAGTGTCGCTACACAGGTTTTTAGCGAGACAGACAGACGGTGAGCCACAAGCAGGTCCTAGTGGTATGCCTGCAAAATGTAGGAGAGTATACGCCAGAGAAGTCATTACTGCCTGATGTTATAATGGAAGGGGGACTCCCCTTCCAAACACTAACACCCCTCCCTCCTCACTGTCTTCCATACACCAACAAGTCATCAATAAAGGCAAGCTGTGACTTGTACATACTATAGTATAACATATTTGTGTGTATTATGTATGAAATACAAATTTTGAAGTTAATATTTTTGGGAGTGTGGAATGGGTTAATTAAATTTGTATTACAGGGGTACTGTATATCTTATGGGAAATAATAATTTTGGTTTGCAAGTTTTCGGTTTGAGCCATCTCTGGGAATGGATTAAATTTGAAAATCAAGGTACCACTTTGTGTAACTATATGATGATGTGAAGGTTGTTAACAGTATCATACTTTTGCAGTATTGTGCTATTCTCACTTGTTTTGTTTTATTTCCAGACAATAATGAAAGACAGATGGATGAATATTGGTTATGAAGATGATGAACTTAAGCCATATATAGAACCTGTGATGGATTATGATGACCTAAAACGAATTGAGATCCTTAATGAAATGGGCTACTCGCGAACGGAAATTGAAGAGAGTTTGAAAAGTCAGAAATATGATGATGTATATGCTACCTACCTACTTTTGGGCCGAAGATCTTCAGATGTGAGTAACTATTGCAATATCGTAATTGATGTTAAATATTTATTTAAATCATCTTTGAAAATTTGTGTAAGAAATAACAGATAATAGATAATTGTGAGAACAATGTTTTTCTTAACCGATGCCCAGGGAAATTCTTGCTCAAGAGTCACTCGTTGGTCTACCCCACCAGCTTGCATCATCTCAGCATGTTGTTTGTCCATCATTCTCATCCCTGAATATTGGTTGCCAATCATTTCCTTTCCAGAATGTTGATTGCTTTAGCATAGCCTCTTGTGTTTTATTTTGGAGCCTTTCTATAAATTCTATTTACATAGTTAAATTGTAACTTTCTAAACTCCTCCCACCCGACTCCCATTTACCTAAAGTGTTTCCAATATCAGTGTGCCCACAGTGTCTGTATGGACTGCTGAATGCCACTGAACAGTGTGATAGAAATCACAGCCATTTGGAAGGTTTATCAACTTCCTTCCTAACAGTAAATATATGAAATACATTGGGGCAGTGGATTCTTTTCATTATCATCTTCATGTCTTTGCAAAGAGTTCATTTTAAAGATGCTCTACTGCTAGAATTCACTCAATAAAATATCCAAATTATTGGGACAGCTTACATATTTTAAATTTGTATTCCCTAAGTGCAGGTGGGAGAGAGAATAATTATTTACACTTGGAAAGTACTAGAAGGACTAGTTCTAAATCTGTACACAGAAACAAGGCCACATGAGACCAGAAGGTATGGCAGGATGTACAAAATAGCCAAATTGAAATTCAGGGGTGCAGTAGGCATGCTGAGAAAACTTGATCAACAGCTATGGCCCAAGTCTTTTTAACACAATCGGTCACTTTGGACCGGACTCTTGTCCATTATTTTTCTCCCGAGTCCTAACCGAGGACCGGACTTGCATCCACTACAAAAATATTTGTATAAAATTCATTTTTTATCCATTCGACCTAGGGATAGTATCAAAATAAGCGCCTTTAGAATGTGCACAATTTGATACCAAAATGAAAGATGTAACATGAAACTTGATGTCCAAACACTTATATGATTATAAATAGGTTTTTGGTCAAAATTTTATAATATTTGTTAAAATTCTATTTATTGTGCTATTATGTTCGGACTAGTTTTAACCCTTAAACTGCGCATGGCGTATATATACGCCATGAGTAACATGTCCCACCGTGCGCATGGCGTATATATATGCCGAAGGGTGCCAGGCACGATTCAAACGTCCCGCGGTGTAAAGGGGTCACCTATACCGTAGCCAGGGGCGATTGTAAACAGACGCCATTTTGAAAAAAAATCTAGAGCAGGCCTCCTTTGTTTCACAGGCCTTAGTTAGTGGCCAGACACCATGGGCGAGCGCATCACGACCCAGCGTGCGACCTCGCTCAGCGCACCGCGCCGCGCTGTCTTTGACCGAAGACGAAATTGCAGACGAATTGTTCAAGGACGTTGACGAATCTGACATTGACGACTCGGATATACTGTAACCCCGCGATTATCCGGGATTCGAACATCCGAAAAACACCTTAATACGGCCAAAATCGCAATCGGATAAAGTTATCACAATATCCGGCCAAAATAGCCACAGGAACCGGATTAACGAGAGTTTGGACGGATAAAATTTTGGGGCCCGGTTAATGTCCTGCCGAAATTACACTATCTGGTCAGTTGCCCGGATGATTGAGTCTTTTTCCGTATATGGAAACATGAGGCGGGCCATACGGTATTAATCCCGTCTGCCCGTGACTCGAGGCACATGGTGTAGGAGGGGGTGGGGTGGGTGGGTGGTGTCGGGAGGGTGGGAGGAGAGCGTCGGGAGGGACCACCTGTGTACAGGAATTACCATTAATTTTAGAACAAAAACAAATGAAATAAGTACTAGTAATTATGTAATAACAAATAAATAAGTTTTCTAAAAGCAATGTGCACAGGCTGAAGTTTCCTTAAAAAATATTCTCCTGGCAGCCTACGTAAGGTGCTATAGCTGCCCCACGCCAAGTGGACCCGTCCAACACTGGTCAACCCATGTGCGTCCATCCCTCGTGTTATACACAGTGCTGCGCCATTAGTGAAATATTTTTTTAAATAACTTTTTTATTTTCATAGTAACTTTGAACATTTTTGGCCAAGAATATGTCTGGAAGGAGCATCAATCGTTCTGTAGGTGTTAAGAGGAAGAAAGTTGTCCTAACAATTAAAGACAAGTTACTGTTATACACCTCAACGAGTGAGGCGTCACAGTGCTGCGCCATTAGTGAAATATTTTTTGAAATATCTTTTTTATTTTCATAGTAACTTTAAACATTTTTGGCCAAGACTATGTCTGGTAGCAGCATCAATCGTTCTGGAGGTGTTAAGAGGAAGAAGGTTGTCCTGGCAATTAAAGACAAGTTACGTGTTGTTCAACCAGTGAGGCGTCACAGGCAGCCAAATGCCTTCAACAAGTGAGGCGCCACAGGCAAGCCAAGCGCCTTCAACAAGTGAGGCGCCACAGGGCTAGCCAAGCGCCTTCAACAAGTGAGGCGCCACAGGGCTAGCCAAGCACCTTCAACAAGTGAGGCGCCACAGGGCTAGCCAAGCGCCTTCAACAAGTGAGGGCATGCAAGCGCCTTTAACAAGTGAGGCCTCACAGGCAAGCCAAGCACCTTCAACCAGTGAGGCTTCAGCAGCTGGCAGTCAAAACTAACTTTGCTTAATGAACTGTACAGTAATTTTAAGTGTTAATTTTAGTGTTGTGTTAGTATAGGTTACGTAAATTGTTAACAATTCTTAACTTCAAGATGTGTGGCATCAATCAAGAAGACGAACACCAACAAGGTAAGTTGAGGTTTCTAGTTGAATATTAATAATTATATGTGGCAAGGCAATTCAAATTATGTTGTTTGTAGTATAAAAATTGTTGGAAATGGTCACTTTTGGACTCTTAGGTGAAAAAGTACCATTATCCGAAAAACGTGATAATCCGGTTGGGGGTCCTTCCCATATAGTCCGGATGATCGAGTGGAGACAGTAGATGAAGATTATACCCAGCCTGAAGAAATAGAAACAACGGATAGTGAGGGTGAACCTGTGGGTGCCACGAGGGTGAGGATGCCACACGAGTTACCCGCTACTACTCAACACCACTCGACACCACCTCGCGCCAAGCACATCGTTCATCTGTTCCATTGCATGTTTATGATATGATCGATGAGTCTGAAACACGTGAATCTTTCTCAGGGTTTAGTGATGAAGAATCGGAGAATAGTTTTACCCCGGCTGCTAGTGCCAGTACAAGTTTCGCCGCATCAGCTGCCCGCCCAGCCAAGCATGGAACAATATGGCGACAATGAGGAACAAATTCCCTCATGTTCCAAATCTTTTTCCTCATCTATCCTTCCTGCCCCTACTGTTGCAATGCCTGCTTCAGCTCCTGGTCCCCGGATTCCTCGCCGTGGTGCAGCTAGTGGCTCTCTGAAGGCAGCAGGTTTGTGTGGAGTGATGGGGAAGATTTTGTTCCACAAATTCCCGACTTTGACAACAGAGATGTGGGAATTTCAGATCTTTTCCCTGATACTGGTGACGAAATGTGTGAAATGGACTTCTTTACTGCATATTTCGATGAGCCGCTCATGAAACACATTGTTCACGAAACGAACAGACTTGCAGCCGATCTCATTGAAGGTGAGGAAGTATCGGAATTTTCACGACTACAGCGTTGGAAAGAGACAACTGTTGGTGAACTGTATGTTTTTTTTGCAATTTTGCATGTTGATGAAACATTGTGTGAAACACATAATTTCATATTATTGGAGCAAAGACAATGCTGTTCCAACACCATTGTTCGGGAAATATATGTTCCGAAACAGATTTCTGTTGATCCTACGGTGCATTCATTTTGCAAATAATGCAGACGAGACACAGGATGATAGGCTTTGGAGGGTGAGGCACGTGCTAAATGACCTGATTGGAAAGTTCCGAGATTACTACGTACCAGCTCAGAAGCTGGTTATTGATGAATCCCTTGTGCTTTTCAAAGGACGTGCTGCCTTCAAGCAGTATATTCCCTCAAAACGTCACCGATTTGGACTGAAATTCTTTGTGCTCTGTGACTGTGAATCAGGAATGGTGTTACACATGATACTTTATTCAGCCACAAATGTAGATATTCCTGCTAATGACGAACATGGCTTCTCAGGTAGTGTGGTGAAGGCACTGCTTGCACCATATCTGAACAAGGTCCACATATTGTACAAGGATAACTATTATACCAGTCCCTTGCTAACGAAATTCTTGCTTGATAATAAGACTGGAGTGTGTGGAACAGTCAAGCCAAAACGAAAGGAAATGCCAGTGTTTGACACTGCTATGCAAGTAGGTGATTGCAAGGTAAGAAAAAGTGGTGCAATGCTTTCAGTGTGATGGAAAGACAGACGTGAAGTGAACATGTTGACCACCATTCACCCTGGTACAATGGTGGACAGTGGCAAGGTGAACAGAACAACAAAGCAAATAATATATAAGCCAGATTGTGTGATGGACTACAACATCAACATGCGTTTAGTTGATAAATGTGACATGGTGGTGGGTGCTGTAGTGTGTGTACGGAAAACAGTGAAGTGGACAAAGAAAATGATTTTCCACCTTATTGACGTAACAATTCTGAACAGTTATAACATGTTCCTTGTGAAAACAGGTAGAAAACCATATTTCCATTCGTTTAGTTTTCAAGTTGAGAAACGGTTACTAGGTAAATTTGGCAAGGACACACCTGGCATACAAAGACCCATTCGAGACCCAATATTGAACCATGCTCCTGCACCCAGGCTCGCTTACAGGGAGGCCTTTCTGATACACCAAATAAAGAAATTACCACCAACTGGAGCTCGTGCAGCAGGCCAGCGTCGGTGTGTTGTGTGTTCCAGTACCAAATTGAGGCCACAGAAACGTAAATTGGTGTTGACATGGTGCGAAGCGTGTGCAGTCCCTCTGTGCCATATCGACTGTTTCGCACAGTATCACAGTCTCCAGGACAACTAAATGTGTAATTCTTTGATAAATAAATGTGCATATCAAATTAATTTTTGTGTTTATTGAAAAAAAACAAATACATTGAATATTTCCTGTAAATTATACCATTTTAGTAGGCATACTTGTGACACTAATATGTGAGCGCCTAGTGAGTTTATACCATTTTTATTATAATACAACATTTAGTGGTAATAATTGGAACAATACTAGTGAAAAAAATTTGTGTAAAACGACTCGAGAATACTGTAAATAATTCCGCGAAAATAAATTCGCGGCAACTCGGGCCGCGTGAGCGGCCATGAGTGACGGCTGCCTGACGCAGCACCCTTGAGCGCTCACGTTCTGTGACGTCATCGGCCAACTTGTCGGCTCAATTGTGTCATTGGTATGTGCAATAGAATTTTTTTTATTATTTTTCCCGTGCTCAGGGGACACAAATTAACATATTTAGAAGACGAAAAAAAAATTCTAATTTTTTTTTCTTGCGCACGGGGGTGTAAATGTCTCCAGGACCCCTGAGCAGTGTAAGGGTTAAAATGGGCGCCTTTATATCGCGAACAATTTGATACCAAAATGAAAGATGTAACACACAAATTTATGTCAGAACACTGGAAAGATATAAATAATTTTGTGATGATGAGCTTCCAGAATTAAAATATTTGTTAAAATTCCAGTTATTGCTCTATTATAATGGGACTAGTTTTAAAATACGCGCCTTTTTATTGCGAACAATTTGATACCAAAATGATAGACGTAACACGAAAATTGGTGTTATCAAACTGAAGGAGTATACACATTAGGTTGCAGTGTACAAATTGGTGCTCGTTCACTGGTAACTTTAGGCTTTTCTGCGGGGAGGCAGTCCAGGCTTTTGTACATTATATTCACACACGTCTGTAGGGAATTTAATTGTGAACACAATGATACCAAAACGAGCGACGTAGCACGAGAATTAAGGCGAGAAAGTTGAAACGAGTATACACATTTAGGTGTCACCGCGCGCTTACCCGCACACTCGCCCGCACGTTGGGTGCATGACCCCTAAGTTGACCGCGCGCATGTCCGGTGACCGATAGTGTTAACACTCTCCCTCTACACACGTGGGGCATAACTGGCCAACCTCTTGCAGTGTTCAAAACAGAACTTAACAAAACACCTTCAAACGATCAAACCAGCAACAAGGAGTCCTGGTCAGACACCGGTTGCAGGGTCACTGATCCCCCAAAATCATCAACAGGTAGTCAACCTCTCCTCGTAGCGCTTGTCTTTCAGTTCCTGGAGCCATTTTGTTGCACGTCTTTGCATCTGTTCCAGTTTGAGAAATGGGCTTCTTAACACTATCAGTCACCGGATAGGCGCGTGGTCAACTTAGGGGTTGTGCACCCGACGTGCGGGTAAGCGCGCGGTGACACCTAAATGTGTGTATTCGTTTCAGCTTTCTCACCTTAATTCTCACGCTACATCGCTCGTTTTGGTATCATTGTGTTCGCAATTAAATTCCCTACAGGTGTGTATAAATATAATGTCCAAAAGCCTGGCGTGACTCCCAACAGCAAAGCCTAAAGTCGGCAAAAGTTACCCGTGAGCGCACAAAATCAGTAATCTGCTGGCTGGTTTGTGACTTGTCATGCAGTGTACTCACGTAATTGTGCTTGCGGGGGTTGAGCTTCGTCTCTTTCGTCCCGTCTCTCAACTGTCAATCAACTGGTGTACATATTCCTGAGCCTACTGGGCTCTATCATACCTTCATTTGAAACTGTGTATGGAGTCAGCCTCTACCACATCACTGCATAGTGCATTCCATTTATTAACTGACACTGAAAAAATTCTTTCTAACGTCTCAGTGGCTCATCTGGGTACTAAGTTTCCACCTGTGTACCCTTGTTCGTGTCCCACCCGTGCTGAAGAGTTTTTGTCCACCCTGTCAATTCCCCTGAGAATTTTGTAGGTGGTTATCATGTCTCCCCTTACTCTACTCTTCTGTTTTCCAGGGACGTGAGGTTCAGCTCCTATAGCCTCTCCTCGTAGCTCATACCTCTCGGTTCCGGGATGAGCTTGGTGGCATACCGCTGAATCTTCTCTAACTTTGTCTTGTGTTTAACTAGGTATGGGCTCCAAGCTGGAGCTGCATATTCCAGGATTGGTCTGATGGTCACTATGCTGAGACCATCACAGCATATCGTTTGATACACCATCAGTGTGTGATGATCACTATGCTGTTTGCACACCATACCACCTTAGTTGTACAGTTATGATGAACAAAATATGTTAATACTTACATATAACGTGTGTAGTGTAATAACGGCAAAAACCGTATGATTGTGAAGAGGAATCTTGGCACTGAGGTAGTCGTCAGCTGACTGGTGTGTTGGTAACTAATATGCTGTTTCAATGCACTATACCAGCTTTGTGGTTCGTTATGGTGAACAAGACATGCAGATACATGTTACGTGTGTGTATAGTGTAATAACAGCAAAAAATATTCTTTGACTTTATGAACATACTAATTGAATCACTAATTTGTACACCATACTTTTGAGTATAGCGATGGTTCACACATTAAATTATATAAATATATCACAATACACACTATTGAATAATATTACTGCAAAAAAAATTGAGAAAAAATTACATTGAAATAATTAGGTAATATCTTTGTGGCAACTTCTATTTGATGGTTCGGATGGAGGAGACTTGCCCTGTACTCTGAGCCTGTATCTTTGCAGACTTCCTCGCCCTATCAAGACCAAAATGTCATGATAAATTCAAAAGGATTTTTTTTCTTTCCTCAGTGATCAAGGAATACATTTTAAGTCTTAACACTATCCAGCGCAGTTTGGGCGTGCCACAAACTATTGCTTCTGCTCCTGATGGTGCGGCCGAGCGTGCGGCGACACCGAAATGTGTATACGCGTTTCAGTTTTCCCACCTTAATTCTCGTGCAACGTCATTCATTTTGGTATCGGTGTGTTCGCAATAGAATTCTCTATAGGGGGTATGTGCATATATGGTCCGTAACTACCCCATAGCAAAGCCTAAAATCTGTAAAGTTACCCGTGAGCGCGCAAAATCAGTAAAATGTGAATACTTGTTTCAGTTTTCTCACCTAATTTCTCCTGCTACATCGTTCGTTTTTGGTATCATTGAATTCGTAATAGAATTCTCTATAGGGGTATATGCATACAAGGTCTAAAAGCCCGGCATGACTTCCCACAGCAAAGCCTAAAGTTGGCCAAGTTACTTGTGAATGAGCACCAATTGGCACTCCTGCAGACTAATGTATATACTCGTTCAGTTTGAAAACATAAATTTTCGTGGTACGTGTTTCATTTTGGTATCAAATTGTTCACAAAATAAAGACGCACATTTTAAAACTAGTCCCATAATAATAGAACAATAAATGAAATTTTAACAAATTTTAACTTTTAAACGCTCATCACCACAAAATTATTTATATATTTCCAATGTTCTGTCACCAATTTTCGTGTTACATCTTTCATTTTGGTATAAAAAAATTTGCAATATAAAGGTGCGTATTTTAAATCTAGTCTCATAGTAATAAAACAAAAAATGGAATTTTAGCAAATATTTTAAAATTTATACGAGAAAAGTATTTATTATCTTTCCAGTGTTCTGACACTGGATTAATTTTCGCATCGCGTCTTTCATTTTGGTATCAAATTGTTCGTAATATAAAGGCGCATACTTTAAAACTAGTCCCATAATAATAGACCAATAAATGGAATTTTAACATTTTAACTTTTTTGTACACTTTTGGATGCTCATCACCACAAAATTATTTATATCTTTCCAGTGTTCTGACATCAATTTTCGTGTTACGTCTTTCATTTTGGTATCAAATTGTGCACAATCTAAAGGCGCTCATTTTGAAACCACTCCCAGATTGATCGGCTAAAATTTAAATTTTTAACAAATATTTTAATGAGTGACTCGAGACAGTCACCCAAGACGACTCGAGAGAAAAATGAGTGACTATGGGGGGAGGCAACGGAGTGCGATAGTGTTAAAAGGAATTTTTTTTTTTTGCGCACAGTAGTGTTGTCAGCGTTTAATAGCTGTGCCATCCAAGGGTTAATTAATAAATGTAAAGTCTAAAACAAAGCCAGTAGTTCACATATTCTCAAATACAGGTACTGTAATCGTGTCATTGGCTGCATCATAACACTCGGAAGTTGTTAAACGGATATTTGTGCACTTTAATCTCTCCAATTCATTGTTTCTTTACAAACAGACCACACTGGTTGTAACACATTCCCTGATGGTTTGACCATTGGTGTGCATTGCATCCTCTGATGTTTGACCAATAATGCGCATTACATCCCAAGACATTAATGGGTACTGTGCAACATTCAAAATCTGCATTTGCATCCTCATTCCTCCAGTAACAGATGCCATCTTGGAAAAACTGATTACAACAACTTAGCTATGGGCCAGTAGTGTTTGCGATAGCAATCATAAGTGGTGAATGCAGCTCAGTCTCCTACGTAATCATGCAGCTCTGTTGATATTTTCACTCGCAGATGTCATAATAGAAAACTGAATGAATATTGACTTGTAAATGACTAATGATTCTGAGTGATAGATTATGTAATTGACTCAGAAGACAGTAGTCTGGGCAGCACTTAGCTTTATCATCTTGCCTTACAATGCGCTTTGCTGCTGCACTACCTTGTCTCTTTACCACCTGTTGGAGTGCATGCCAAGGCCCAATGTGAGTGCACTTTCTGCAAAAATGTAAAATGAAGGAAAAAGAAACAGAAGGGGGACTTGGTGTCAAGTGGGCAAGGCTAGGCTGTACTTGGACAACTGGTTCCCAGATTCACACCTTCCAGAACTTCTTAGTGGTTTGCAGCATTGCTTAAACATGTATGTATGTAATTTGTGTGTGTACTCGCCTAGTTGTATTCCTCTAGTTGTGCTTGCGGGGGTTGAGCTCTGGCTCTTTGGGTCCCGCCTCTCAACTATCAATCAAGTGGTGTACAGATACCTGAGCCTACTGGCTCTTATCATATCTACATTTGACAATAATGGGCGTGAGTGTGTAATGCATTTATAATTTATGTATATACTGTACATTATATACTGTATTGGTGTATACTGGCCAGCAGGTTTTCTTTTATGCATGTCTTGTGGAATGTGACCGCATATTTCGTATTAACTATTTTTTTATTAGGGCTTCATCCCTCTTACTAGTGCTCTTGCATCAGAGTTCAGCTGGAAGAGGAGTTCACCAAAAGTCATTCGTTTTCAAGGTGAAGAAAAAGAATTGAATAACTGAAGAAAGTATTACACTTATTTTTTACATTTCTGCTAATTTTCATGTGGGAACCATCAAAGACAGAGTCTTCAGTAGCAGACAAAAACTAACTGTATACTGCTGTTATGTAGATGACTATTTCGTCATAGTAAAAGACTAAGACGAACTAATTGATCTAAAAAAGCCATCTAGAGAGTCGTGCTCCGATTTACACAGAAAATAGTGAAAATAAATCTGCCATTCTTAGATGTACTAATAACAAAACAGGAACCTCTTTAAGCACCACCGTATATACTAAGCCTACCAACATAGGATTATGCTGAATGGTAAGAGTGAGTGCCCCCAAAGATACAAAGCCAGTATTCTCAATGCTTATATTCGTCAAGCGCTTACCCACTGCTCCAAATGGAGCAACGGAGAGTGTTTGAAAGAATAACTCGGGTATTGGTGAACAATTGATATAGCAACACGGAAATAAATCTGCTATAAGAAGACACTTGGACTGATGGTAAATCCTGAACCTAGACAGAAACCACAATACTTCAAATAAAATTTTTATATTACAAATCAACCATGCACAGTGAACATAAAAAAGAAAAGTAATGAAGAAATAATCCGTAAAGGAGTAAAAGGCATTACTCCTAACCAAAACATAGACTGATCATATTCTACAAAACAAAGAAGACTACCGACCTCCTTATCAAAAACAGCCCGAAGCTGACAGAGAACCCTTTACACCAGTCAAACGTTGTATACATGCACACCTTCCCCCATGAAGGACGTGACCTTCAGTCAAAGTACAGTGGTACCTCGATTAACGAGCAGCTCTATCAACAAGCATTTTGAGTAACGAGCGAACCACTCGCAGCAAATTTGTCTCTCTTGATGAGCTTCACCTCTATTAACAAGCAAAACCCATGGTGCTGCTAAGCATCTCGCGGGTTCTCGCAAATTCTCGGAAGCCTCAGACGCCAGTGTTGTTGTTGTATCGCCCACGACAAGCATCCCTCTGGATTTATTTGAGCTTTTCTTTGGATTTTTGTTGTTTTGTGACTACAATTTGTAACTCGCGATGTCGCCAAAGCTGCTGCTTACTAAAGACAGTGTTGGGAAGGGGAAGCAAGCGACAGTTACTGTGGAAGTGAAGAAGGAAATCATAGCAAAGCACGAGCGTGGTGTCCGTGTGACTGATCTCGTCAGGGAGTATGGCAGGTCCTCATCAATTATTTGTACCATTCTGAAGAGGAAGGAACAATTTAAGATGCTTGAAGTGGCTAAAGGAGTTACCAAGGTTACCAAGAAACGTTCAAAAATCCTAGAAGAGGTTGAAAAGCTACTGCTGGTCTGGATGAATGAAAGGGAATTATATGGTGATAGTGTCTCTGAAGCTCTTGTTTGTGCAGAGGCCAAGAAGTTGCATGTGGATCTTGTCAGGAAGACACCAGGTGTGTTGTCTGAAGAAGAGATGTTGTTTAAGGCAAGCCATGGATGGTTTGAGAAATTTAGGAAGAGAAGCAGTATCCACAGTGTTGTGCGACATGGGGAGGCTGCCAGCTCTGATAAAGCTGCTGCTGAGAAATTTGTACCAGAGTTCCAGGAATTTGTTGCTAGAGAGGAGTTCTTGTTTTTAACAAGAACAAGTTTTAAATTTTGACGAGACTGGCCTGTTTTGGAAGAAAATGATGAGGACCTACATCACACAAGAGGACAATCTTCGCCTGGCCACAAACCGATAAAGGATCGACTTACTCTCGTGCTCTGTGCCAATGCAAGTGGCGATTGCAAGGTCAAGCCGCTGCTCGTCTACCACTCAAAATCCACTTGTGTTCAAGGCGTGTAAAGTGTACAAGGCGCGACTGAATGTGATGTGGAGGTCCAATAAGAAATCCTTGGTTACGCAGATCTTCTTCACCGAATGGGTCAATGACGTTTTGGCCCTTCAGTGTGGAAATATCTTGGAGAAGCAGTTGCCACTCAAGGCCTGGCTTGTGCTCAATAATGCTCCTGCACATCCTCCACAGATGCAAGAAGAATTGTTTCCTGAAAATCAGTTCATCACCATCAAGTTTCTTCCTCCCAATACCACTCCACTCCTCCAACCTATGGACCAGAAAGTCATTGCAAACTTTAAGAAGCTCTACATGAAGGCCTTGTTGGAGAGGCGTGTTGATGTGATAGACAATACAGAGCTGACCCTTAAAGAATTCTGAAAGAACCACTTCAGTATCCTGGGTGCCTTACATTTGATCAATAAGGCCTGGGAAGGAGTGACACAGAGGACCCTAAATTCTGCATGGCGTAACCTGTGGCCTGAGGGTGTCCCTGAGCGAGACTTCGAAGGTTTCGGTCCTGCACTTGCACCTGTGGAAGACCCGGAAGTGCATCTAGTGGATGATATTGTTGCTCTGAGGCAAACTTTGGATCTGGAGTTGGATGCTGCTGATGTGCAGGAGTTAGTGGAGGAGCACAGTGAGGAACTGACGTCATCGTGATGGGAGGGATCCCATCACGATGGTTGTACTCTTCAAGTCACTGGTGTTGTCCTGTCTCTAGTACTGCTCAGTACTCACTTCCCCTTCAGAGCAGGAGAGATTGCTGAAATTGAGGGAATACAGAGAACACATACGGCACGCATAGACACGATAAAGCACCTAAATTATTGGGATAGTCTCGAAGCTCTCCAAATGTTCTCACTAGAAAAGAGACGAGAGAGATACCAAATAATATACACATGGAAAATATTGGAAGGCCAGGTCCCTAATCTATACAGTAAAATAACAATGTACTGGAGTGAACGATATGGAAGAAAACGCAGAATAGAACCAGTGAAGAGCAGAGGTGCCATAGGCACAATGAGAACACTGTATGAACATCAGAGGTCCGCGGCTTTTCAACGTCCTCCCAACGAGCATCAGAAATATTGCCGGAACAACCATGGACATCTTCAAGAAAAAACTAGACAGTTTTCTAAAAGACGTTCCGGACCAACCGGGCTGTGGTGGGTATGTGGGCCTGCGGGCTGCTCCAAGCAACAGCCTGGTGGACCAAACTCTCACAAGTCAAGCCTGGCCTCGGGTCAGGCTTGGGGAGTAGAAGAACTCCCAGAACCCCGTCAACCAGGTATGACCACTGAGGAACTCCTGGAACTTCAGAAGGTGCCTGATTTCATCAAGAGGAGGCACAAGAGCTCTCATCAGGGAAGGAGGAGGTAGGGGAGGATGCTTCTGCCTCTTCAAGTGAGATCAGGGAAGTGTTGGGAATGTTTGAAAAGGTGACCGCATTCTTGGAAAAACATGACCCTGATCAAGCAGTGACAACCCGGTGTGTGAACATGTTTAATGACAATTTGCTGTCTCGTTTTAGGAACATCCTAAAACAAAGACAAAAGCCATTGTCAATAGATACGTTCTATGCAAAAGTAGAGAGAAGAGGAGCCAGTGATAGTGAACCACAACCCGGTCCCAGTGGGGTGAAATTCCCAAGGAGAGAGAGCCTGCCTGACTCAGAGGTGGATTCTCCTTCCACACCATAACCCCTCTCCTCCTTCCCACCTCCCCATCGTCTCCCTCAAGCCAGCAACGACTTCATAAGGAAGAGTAAACATGAAAACAGCACAACAAAACATTTATAATTACATGTGCAGTATTATATTTACATTAAAAAAATGTCATACAAGTATGGATGTTTTTGGGAGTGGAACGGATTAAATTTATTTCCTTTATTTTAAATGGAAAAATTTGTTTAAGACGAGTTTTCCACATAACAAGTTCAGTGCCAGAACAGATTAAACTCGTTAATCGAGGTGCCACTGTACATAGGTATGACGTCGACCAAGCTGACAAGGCGTTTGACCTGTCATCTGCAATCCGGTGCCCCCAGAAATCACACGAGACCAAGCCCATGATATCACCCTAACAAGAGAAATGTTGAATAAAAACATTTGTATAATAGACAAAACCCAAGATGTAAGAAGATTACAAATTATTGAAGCAATCCACATAAAAGTAGAACAACCTACCATAAATACTCAAGTTACGGAACTATTCACTCCACCCACCATGAGAGTAAGAACAAGACCAGAACGTCAAGATGCCAACATAGAAGACGCTGCTCGACAAACGGCACCCATTACGCTTGATTAATCTTTGTATGTACCCTATTAACCTTCTGATCCTTTGCTTCTTTTCTCCTTCATGTCTACCCAATGTATACCCTTTGTTTACACCTGACCCCATTGTTCGATCCATTTGTATTCACCTGACCCACTATTAGTATAAAATATAAGGTTCTGTACTGTAACATCACTTGAGAATGAACCATGTTGGTTTGAAACGTTGTGCGTTTTTATAATAAGTGTAATACGTCCTTCGGTTATTAAATTTTTCTTCACCTTGAAAACGAACATGACTTGGTGAACTCCTCTTCAAGCTGAACCCTGATGCTAGAGCACTAGTAAGAGGGATAGAAGCTCTAAATCAGAAAATAGTTAATATGGAATATGTGGTCATATTCATTGAGTTTATATTTTATTCTTAACATATAATATGGTGTGCTAATTAGGGGCATAAAAATGTATGTGCATACAGATGTTTCACACGTTTTGTGATAAAAATACCACTAATGATAGACCAATGCATTATTCCAGAAAACAAAAATACCAGTACAGTAAAAATTGCACATGACCTGTTTTCTTTTTTTCCCCCATTTGTCTAATAATCAATAGGCTTTTTTTTCTCACTCTCCAGTTGGAACCAATTTTGGGAAGACAGTTCCCTTCCCTATCTTTTAAGGCAGGTCATGAGAGGTTAAGTGCAACATACATGGGTGGGCAGTGAGGTTACCACATTCTTACGCCTTAATTGCTTTTGCACATGTACTAATGAAAAATACCTGTTTCAGCTTGAGAGTGATGGTTCTCGGTCTGGAAGTTCCCTCTCCTTGCGCAACACTAGTTTAACTCCAAGAGGCCAAGAGTCTAGTGGAGCTGCCCAGTCCCCCTCTCACTCCCATCGGGGAGTACATCGCTCAGTCTCCGCCACCAACTCCAAGCCCTCTCGCAGAGCATCTTCCGGTGGGGAGACCATTCGTGAGTTGAAACACGGGCATCATAGCGGCTCCCCCTCCCCTATCCTTGCCCCCACTCCCCCATCCCTGCCCTAACTCCCCCATCCCTGCCCCAACTCCTCGCCCACCCACTGACCTTTTTTGTGCTCTTGATCATTTTTGTATTTGACATGCACCCAAGCATAACAGGTTTATTTTTAATCTTGATTTAAGTGCTTACTGCTCATGTGTTGTGTTTTTTATTAATAATTCTACCTATATCATGTTGCCCTTTCTTGCATTCAAAGCAGGGTGATGCATGCACATGCAGAATCTTACTGCCTTATTTCTTTACAAATTTACTTGCATAATGGCCTACTCACTCTTCTGCTCAGCAAACACAAGGGATACTGTAGGTTAGGACATGGGACATATTTAAGATGGCACTTTCACTGATGTATTATTAGGGTTTTAGCTAAGGCTCAAGAAATGACTTCTTTCCAAGATATTGTTTTATTTCAATGGACAGTTTACCCTCCACCTTTTAATAATGATTTTTTTTGCAAAATAAATGAAATGGGAATTAAATATTGGATCTCTGATAGATTTAGCAGCCTTAAACAACAATGGGTAATGAAGGAACTGGTTTTGGTTTCAGTATATTAATGGAATACATTCAAATCTAATTTTTTTCTTGAAGTAATGCTGGAATAATAATGAAGGACTGTGAACTACTCATTCAAGCATTGTTAAATGAAAGCTGCAGTAATTCCTAAGTTATCAAGTAATTACTTGCATTGCTTGTAAAACATTACTGCTCAGCCTTGTTAAATATAAGCTATTTATCTCTTGAGGTAATTAGTGTTGTTCTAGTTGTTATTAATTGTTCTAGTTGAAAAGAGAAATTGCTACATGGCTTGTAAATGTGCTTCCATCACACTGACAACTGGTCCTTCAATCAGTTAATACTGTACTCCTCTATTTTTTAACCTAGCTAAAACTTCTTATCTGCACTTCTATAATTTTAGTTTTATCTTGCTGTGATGAAATGCTTTACCATTCAAGTTTTTATAATAGTACAATATTTTGTCTAGTAAATACTGGAAAGCCACAAGCATTTGATATAGAAAATATTCTTTGGTGAATACTTCCTATATTTGTTATTATGCTAATTTGACAGGAGAGGATTATACCTCCATTCACTCTCATTGTAAATGAAAGTGAAATGCCACTTGGCTAAATCACTGACTGTTAATATTTATTGACTTTTAATGGAATAATTTACTGTGTGGCCCCCTCAACTGAAACCTTAAGTGTTCCCTACATAGCATCCCTTAATTTTTATTTAAGCCAAACTCTCTTATAATGGAAAACACAAATAGTAATAGTGCTTCTGTTTGTTTTTGTGTGTGTGTGTGGGTTAAGTTGTAGTGCATTTGTACTGGCATTAACAGAATGTGTTGATTTTGTTTATTTAAAATGATTTCAAACCACTCACCTGTAGCATTCTGGATGACTATTTGATCAATGCTTGAATGTAGAAATACTAAGAAATGCACTGGTTGCTAGATAAGCAGATCATATACACACTTAATATGATCTGATATGCTTGGTGATGGAATATCCAGCAAGAGAAATATTGTTGCTTGCCTGTCTTTATATGCTGTAACCAGAGCCCAAGATGTCCGCTGTTTTAAGTCCTGTTATGTAACTCGATAGAATGAGAATTAGCAATGTGTTTTGAAATTTTATATTGTCCTGTAATATTTCCTAGGAATGTTGAATAAGCATTTTATGACTGAAGGGAAAATATAGGAATAATATTTCAAGTCAATTATGACTTCGATGAATTAAATTCATTCATGATAAAATAAGGCTTTATACAGGAAGCTTCTGTCAGAAAATACTGATTATCACAAGCAGCTCAACTTGCCACAGCTGCAACATGATCCCATAACACACATCACTCTTGACACTCGACTCCACCTGACAGGTGGCGGAGGCACAACTCCAGTCTCGACTAATGCACACAACCATGCGGGCACCAACAACTTTCGACGCCAGAACACAGTTGATTCTGCAACAATCAAGGAGAACACTGCTCGACTGGCACAGGGAGGGGTGCCCACCACCTCAGCCTCTCGTTCAGCGGCACTCAAGAACCAAAATATTACAGCTCTTGATCCCACGGGGGCACCTGGCAAGCCTGGAGGTATTTTTTTTTTCATTTATATAAATATAATAATTATGAATTAATGGGTGGCTTCAGATGAGGCCGTGTACCATTTGAAATTACAGTACTTCCAAAAGTGATTCAAGCATTTATAATTGGGCATGTGATAAAAAGTTTCATCGATTTGTACAAAGTGTGATGGTGTTCCTTCCTAACACAGAAATGTGTAGTTGCGTGCTGATCCGCTTAAATGTAAACTGATAACTCATGCTTACTCACTCACTCACAGGGGGGGGGGGTGGCTGTGGCTGTGTGGACAACACTCTGGACTCGTAATTCTAGGGACCAGGGATCGATTCCCAGCGATGGCGGAAACAAATGGGTGGAGTTTCTTTCACCCTGATGCCTCTGTTTACCTAGCAGTAAATAGGTGCTACGGGCTGCTTCCTAGGAGTGTGTGTACTTGCCTATTTGTGCCTGCAGGATCGAGCACCGACTCTTGGATCCTGCCTTTCTAGCCATTTGTTGTTTACAGCAATGACTCCGGTCCTATTTTCCTATCATATCTAGTTTCAAAGTTATGAATAGAGTTTGCTTCCACAACCTGCTCCATAAGTGCATTCCATTTTTCCAGTACTCTCATGCTACAGGTATAAGAAAAACTTCCTAACATCTCTGTGACTCATCAGAGTTTCCTGCTTCCACCCATGTCCCCTCGTTCTGTTAGTATTTCGTGTGAACATTTCTTCTATTTCCACTGTCAGTTCCCTTGAGTATTTTGTATGTTCCTATCATATTTCCTCTCTCCCTTCTTTTTTCTAGTGTCGTAAGATTCAGTTCCTTCTGGCGCTCTTCATATCCCATCCCTCATAACTCTGGGATGAGCCTCGTCACAAACTTCTAAACCTTTTCCAATTTCCTTATGTTTCTTCAGGTGGGGATTCCATGATCGCACGGAATACTCTAAGACTGGTCTCACGTAGGCAGTGTAAAGCACCCTAAATGCCTCCTTACTTAGGTGTCTGAATGATGGTCCAACTTTTGCCAGTGTAGAGTACACCGTTGTCGATATTCTATTTATATGTGCCTCAGTAGTTAGATTAGATGTTATGTCCACTCCCAGGTCTCTCTTGAATCGTCTCAGGTATGCAGTTCCCCCTTCATTGTGTACTGTCCCTTTGGTTTCCTATCACCTAATCCCATTTCCATAACTTTACATTGCTGGTGTTGAACTTCAGTAGTCATTTCTCTGACCATCTCTGCAACTTGTTCAAGTCCTCTTGGAGGATCCTACAATCCTCATCTGTCACAACTTTTCTCATTAATTTTGCATCATCCGCAAACAGCAACATGTAGGATTCTACTCCTGTAAATGTGTCATTAACGTATATTAGGAATAGAATTGATTCTAGCACTGATCCTTGAGGTAATCCATTCGTTACTGTTCGCCAGTCTGATTTCTCACCCCTTACCGTTACTCTGGCTCTGGCTCCTTCCTGTTAGGTAGTTCCTTACCCATGCTAGGGTCTTTCCACTTACTCCCGCTTGCCTCTCAAGTTTGAATAGCAGTCTCATGTGCGGTGCTGTATCAAAGGCCTTTTGACAGTCCAGAAATATGCAGTCTGCCCAACCTTTTCTGTCCTGCCTTATCCTCTTTATTTTATCGTGTGTGTGTGTGTGTGTGTGTGTGTGTTAGAGAAAAAAAGACTTGGCAGTTGAGAGGCAGGCTGAAAGAGCCAGAGCTCATCCCCTGCAAGCACAACTAGGTGAATACACACACACACACTCACTCTAGGGGCCTGACAGCTGAGTGGACAGCACTCGTGATTTGTAGTCCCAAGGGCCCGGGTTTGATTGTTTTCATGTAGGCCCCTCCTGACCATTCCACATACTTTGGTTATCTTGGTGTGTTGTGCAGGCTCTTGTGTCAGGTCTGCGCTGGTGGGTTTTGATGGGTTCCTTCGGCATGGTTGTCTTCCTCTCTTGTTGGGTCGTGGGTGCCGGGTTGTAGACCTGCTCGGACGAGGTGGTCCTTGATGGACTTGCCTCACCTCCATGCAATCATTGCTGGATTTTGCAGGAAATTTTCCCAAGAAAGTGGGGTCACTGTATGTCTCCCTCATCTAGATCTATACGTCTGAGAGTTTCTGTTTTAGCTTCTTGGCAAAACCAGGAAAGAACAGGATAGGGAGGATCCATCTTCTATCCTCCAACCGTGGGGCTGGGGGCCTGAGAAGTTGTTCTCTGGTCTTCCCGTGTAGTTTCTCCTGTGTGTGGTTGTTTATCCTCAGGGTAACCGCTGTGCTTAAACATCTCCCACAGGTCGTCTAGCTGGGGGTAGAGGGTTTTGTCCTTGCTGTTTATTCTTTTAAGGCATAATTCTAGAGAGAAGGGTAATGATTTCTTTAGGGTTAGTGGATGGCATGAGTGAAACTTAAAGTATGTGTGAAGTTTCTTAGGTTTGTAATACGCCTTCGTGTTCAGGTGTCGAGTTGTTTCATCCACGTACACCGTGGTGTCCAGGAAATTTGTGTCGTCGTGTTCTAGGATAAAATTAATAATTTCATGGACTGTGTTTGCCCAAGCAAAGAGACCCTCTAGACGTAAGAGTCCACCTACCATGACTCCAAAGATATCGTCTATATATCTGTGGTACACTGCTGGAGCGTCTTCTCTGGGATCTGTCCCTTTCACAAACTACATGCATAAAGATGTCGGCAATAGCTAGGCTACTGGACGCTCCTATGGCAGTGCCCTTTGTCAATATGCCTTACCATCGAATTGAAGGAGGGTATCCCTCATTACATGGAATATGGCTTCCTCCAGTAACTGACTGTGAGGTGTCCTTCATACTCCTGCTTCTTGTAGTTGTGTGATTTTGTTTTTCATCAAAAAAGGTTGCTACTACTTTGGCTGCCTCTCACTCTGGTATGCTCAGGTAGAGCGATACCACATCCGTTGAGAAAAGGCAGGCTCTGCTTGGAACTGGACCTCTGATGCTGGCTAGCTTGTTCAGGAAGTCTGTTGTATCTTGAAGACGTTCCAGTAGGAGTCGTAGAAGGGGGTTGAGGAGGGCTGTACGTGTCCAGTCTACCGGTCTGGTAGATGCCCAGCAGCCACTCGCACTGGTCTACCCTGCCACGTTCCTGTGATCTCGTTTGGTGGTTTGTGAATCTGGTAGAAAATAAAGGTGTTATCTTGAGGTTATCTTGATGATTTCGGGGCTTTTTTTTTTTGTGTCCCCGCGGCCCGGTCCTCGACCAGGCCTCCACCCCCAGGAAGCAGCCTGTGACAGCTGACTAACACCCAGGTACCTATTTTACTGCTAGGTAACAGGGGCATAGGGTGAAAGAAGCTCTGCCCAATGTTTCTCGCCGGCGCCTGGGATCGAACCCAGGACCACAGGATCACAAGTCCGGCGTGCTGTCCACTCGGCCGACCGGCTCCCTGTGGGATGGCGGACTCAAATGCTATGTAAAAGTCCCTTGCCTTTGCTTGCATGAGCCCACCATTTCTGTCTTGAGCTTTATTTCAAAAAGCTTGAGGACTATATTTCTGCTCCTTGTCTGGGCATGCTTCAGAGCAGCGTCTTGGTTTGTGATATGGTGGTACGCCGCTGTATCTGCCAGGAGTCGTTCCATTTCCCGTGTATAGTTATCCTGTCTCCAGACGACGACGGTGTCTCCCTTATCCATGGGTTAATCATGATGTCCTTTCTCGACTTCAGTGTTGATAAGGCTTCCCCCTACTCTTGGGCAGGTTGCAGTTGTGTATGTGCTCAGTGGCCCGTCCGCAGTCTTTCAGGTTCTGTATCACTGCCCCTCAGTGCTACCAGGTTGTAACTCGGTTGCGGTTTCGATTCTCTTGGGTGGAGCTACCTAAAAGAGAGAGCGAGTTTAGTTTAGTTTTTGGAGTTGCCCATTGTAACTTGTCTTGCTCCAGCCGGAGGTTGCTCCAGACTTGGTTGATACTGTGTTCCAAGCTGGGAGACATGATCACTACTCTGACACTGAAAATTCTTTTTAACGTCCCTGTGGCTCATTTGGGTACTCGGTTTCCACCTGTGTCTCCTTGTTCATGTACTACCCGTGTTAAACAGTTTATCTTCATCTACCCTGTCAATTCCTGAGAATTATCACTACAAAATAGTAACAGGAATTGATAAAATCGATAGGGAAGATTTCCTGAGACCTGGAACTTTAAGAACAAGAGGTCATAGATTTAAACTAGCTAAACACAGATGCCGAAGAAATATAAGAAAATTCACTTTCGCGAACAGAGTGGTAGACGGTTGGAACAAGTTAGGGGAGAAGGTGGTGGAGGCCAAGACCGTCAGTAGTTTCAAAGCATTACATGACAGAGTGCTGGGAAGACGGGACACCACGAGCATAGCTCTCATCCTGTAACTACACTTAGGTAATTACTTAGGTAATTACTACCTACTATTTTCTCAGGAATTGACAGGGTAGATAAAGATAAACTGTTTAACACGGGTGGTACATGAACAAGGAGACACAGGTGGAAACCGAGTACCCAATTGAGCCACAGGGACGTTAAAAAGAATTTTCAGTGTCAGAGTAGTTAACAGATGGAATGCGTTAGGCAGTGATGTGGTGGAGGCTGACTCCATACACAGTTTCAAATGGAGATATGATAGTCCAGTAGGCTCAGGAATCTGTACACCAGTTGATTGACAGTTGAGAGGCGGGACCAGAGAGCCAGAGCTCAACCCCCGCAAGCACAACTAGGTGAAAACACCTTACTTTTTTGCTCACTTTCTATACCTGCACACATACACCCATGGATACACACACATGCATTGTGTACACACATTCAGCAATACTCTGGTGCATAACGTGAACACAAGTAAATTTATAATACAGTATTAGGTTGGTTCAACTAGGTGAAGTTCATGCATAATTCTACATGCAAAAAATGCATCTATGCACACATTTTTCTAAAAATAAAAACATATGAATCGGTTGTTGTCGTAATTGACACTGACAATGGCAGAATGACATGCCACAATAGCTATGCAAGGATGATACTGGAAGTCTTGATGACTTCCATTATTATCCTGATGACTGATGATATTAAGAGTTCTCTACAGTCTGAAGGTTTGTTAATTAGTATAGTGTTATGCAAAAGGGCATTTACACTCTTGGAGATAACTAAATGGATCTTATTGATATTACATAGAAGCTAGTTCATTGGACAAGTAAAAACTTTTCTTTATTTTTCACTGAGTTTACCATATCATACACTTTTGTCTCAGATTACCTATTAAAGATTCTTTTCTGTTATATATTTTTTTTTATTAAGTTTTTGTTGTCTTCTTCCTTTATCATCTTATATAGTTGTTTCCTTTTTACCTGAATTTGCACTACTACTGATTATCTCACTTTTGTGATAGGAGTAGAATGCTTAACTCTTTGGCCACTGATTTAAAATGATAGTACTATTGTCTTCAATACCTTGTGGATGGACATGGGCCAAACTATGAGATACTCTGTGAGATTCTGTGTTGCATGTGCCATTCTGCTCTGAGTGTTGGAAAGTACACATTAATGCAGATTATATATTAAAATTACTATAAAATGATTTCTATAATCTTAAAATATAACATTTAATCATTAAAATATTGAGGAAAACAAAATTATTCCATGTCCCTAACCATCTTCCTCCCTCCCCCCCTCCTTCATAAACTTTTCTTCCTTACATACCCAGTTTTCACTTCCATGCAGTAACATTCTTACCCTATGTGCCCATGTTCTTTATTACCTACTTTCTCAATATTTTCATTTGTATCATTATGTGGAAGCCAGTGTTCTTTTAACCTTTGGACAGCGGTTATCGTCATACGTTGATTCACGATTATGCTGTCGTCATACGACACTTTAGACAATCATTGTCTGGGTTTACATGTATGATGCAAGTATGGTATAATAGCTTTGTGGACATAATAGAGTTTATCTTGACCCATACCCTATCTTTCACTTGCATTGATTTTGGTGATCTACATCCCCATGGATTAGTCTCTGACCAGGCTTCCTGGTTGGTCTGGTTAACCAGACTGTTAGATGTGGTTGTTCACAGCCTGATGTATGCATCACACCCTAGTTAATCAGGTATACTTTGGAGGTGTTTATAAAGTTCTCTCCTGAACACTGTGAGGGGTCGGCTAGTTATGCCCCTTACGTGTAGGGGAAAGCGTTTTGAACAGTCTCGGGTCTCTGATGTTGATAGTTCTCAAAGTACCTATTGCACCTCTGATCTTCAACCGCAGTATTCTGCACATACTGATATGCCTTCTGGTCTCATGTGATGGTATTTCTGTGTGCAGATTTGGGACCAGCCCCTCTAATATTTCCAATATGTAAATAATTATTTATCTCTCCCGCCTGCAGTTGAGAATACAAATTTAAGCATGTTAATCAGTTCCAATAATTTAGATACTGAGTGGATTCTAGCAGTAAAGGATCTCTGCATGCTCTCCAGGGCAACAGTTTCTCCAGATTTTAAAGGGGCTGTAATTATTCAACAGTGTTTGACTAGAGCACTAGCATCATGAAAAGCATCATTAACACTTTCGCGCGCCCGGCGAACGTCGAAAAAAAAGCGGTATGTGCGCGCGGCGTTTTTGCGCTTAAGCGGCAAAACAAAAAGTGTGTATACAGTACAACCTCGATTCAACATACTATATGGGACCAACCCCAGTTCGTTGGAGCGTTGGATTCGTTGCAAGAGGTGACCTTCAGGAGGCGTTTGTGTCAGTGTCTTTTTTTTTTTTGTACACAAAAAAATGCATTATCATATTACATACTATACCTATATATTACTTCTCTACTAAAAAATACTGTAATTCATAAATTTACCTTATTGTTGAAGTTATGTCCATCTTGAAGTTTCGTGAAAGTTGTGAGTGTCTACAGTAAATATGTACTGCAGTGCATTATGCCGTTAGCACTGTTTGATTAAAAGTAGTTCTGCTGTATGTTGAGTACTACAATACAGTTTATGAAAACTATTGTACACAAAAATTACTGCAACTTTAATTTTAACACTGAGTACACACTTAAATTTAACACTTGTTCTAACTGTTCATGTTGCACACGATGTTTTTAGATGTTTGCATCAGCTTTGCTGGTGCTCGCTGCTGCTGTGAGTTCAGCTGCTTCTGAGCTGGTGCTGGCTGCTGTTGTACCAGTGCTGGGTACAACTGTGCACATGCTGGGTACGGCTGTTCTTGTGCTGGGTACGGCTGTTCTCATGCTGGGTACGGCTGTTCTCGTGCTGGGTTCGGCTTTTCTCGTGCTGGGTTCGGCGTTCTCGTGCTGGGTTCGGCTGTTCTCTTGCTGGGTACGGCTGTTCTCGTGCTTGGTACAGCTGTTCTCCTGCTGGGTACGGCTGTTCTCGTGCTGGGTATGGCTGTTCTCGTGTTGGGTACGGCTGTTCTCGTGCTGGTTGATTTTCTGCTACTAGTTCTTGCAAAAAATTGCTTCGTTTTGGCATTAATAAGGCACTATTAGTAAGCCCCTGAGACATTTTGTTTTATAACCAAAGAGCTGTAGTAAAAAAATGGTCAATTCCACAATATTCTTCCATCGGCAGATAAATGCTGTACATATCGCAGACAAAGCTGAGGGCACTGGGTGCATACTGTACGAACGCAGGCTAAGTCTATACGCACACCCTTCAGTTGGCTGGTGTTTAAGCCTGATCCAGTAACATAAATTTCTCTTAAATATTCGATTTACATCAAAATATATATTTTTGTGTTATGTATTTAGTTTAGCAACATTATTACGATAATAAGAGCTATAAAAAATACTTATTTTGAAACTGATTTATTTATTTCATTATTTCGAAGCCATAGGTCACTGAACTGTGGCGACGAAATCGAACAAAACACCGCCTGGTGTTGTGTTCGATTTCCAGTAACATATATTTCTCTCAAATATTCAATTTACATCAAATATATATTTTTGGGTTACATATTTAGTTTAGCAACATTATTACGGTAATAAGAGCTATAAAAATACTTTGGAACTAATTTATTAATTTTATTATTTCGAAGCCGTAGATCGCTGAACTGTGGCGACGAAATCGAACACAACACAACAAGCATGGTGTATGGACAGGGATTAGACCCGTCCACTCGTGCTGGAGTTGTGCTGCAATAACGTGAACATTTCTCAAATAGGAGATATCTACCTTATTACAGTATATTTTGGTCTTATTTAGTTTAGTTTAATTAGGATAATAGAGAGTTATTAAAACACCAGTTTTAGAAATGATTTATTAATGTGAAACGTTCAAAGTCATGGGTCACTGAACTATGACAACACAGACGAAAGTGAGTGAAACCTCACTGTAAAGTGAAGTTTACTGTACAGTATTCCCTTATCTGTCTACCCTCACTCGTCTTGTTTCATCACAAAAATGTATAAGAAGATTTCCATAATAGCTAGCTATTCACGCTTCAGCCTTTAAATTAATTTACAATGATACGTGTCCCACAAATCGGTGAACGAAAATCATTGAAACTCAGTCGTTCACTTCTGTGGACCACTCTGGCTGGTGTTTGGTTATATGCGTCAGTTCTTGTGGACCATTCTGGCTGGTGTTTGGTTCATATGATTCACTTGTTGTGTGGTCCACTTGTGTGGTCCATTTGTGTGGTCCATTTGTGTGATCTAACTTGTCATATGAAGGAATTATTAATTGTAATTTGTGATGGGATGGTAAAGTTTCTACCACTGTGAACTCTGTCCCAACATCGTAAGATTGTGGACCACTTGTGAACCACATGTGCGGTCCACTTGTGTGGTCCACTTGTGTGATCGAACTTGTCATATGAAGGAATTAATAATTGTAATCTGTGATAGAATGTGAAACTTTTCCACGAGTCTGTGAACTCTGTCTCGACGTCGTAAGCAAATCCGAACATCCCCCGCTTCGGCGAACCATTGTTCGTCGAACAGGGTGAGTAAATCCGGCCTGAAAAGTGTGCGAACTAGCCGGAGATTCGTTGAATCGGTGTACGTTGAATCGAGGTGTACTGTACTGTCTTTTTACTCTCCTGACATTATTTTTCGAGCTACGTACAGTATTTCATTTTGGTACCAATGTGTTCGCAATAAAATTCTCTAGAAGAACATCAGTAAAAAAAGGTCACGAAAGGTATAGAGATACAAGCGCCTAATAAATAACTACGTAGATGACTCGCCGTGAGCGCCAAACAGCAACAAAATGTTTCTACTCTTGGGATTGTTGTCAACTCCACACTTGTCCTACAGCGTTAATTTTGGTATCAATGGACTCGCAGTGAAATTCCCAACACAGAGATATGAATATAACATAGAATCATGGTCACGGCCCACCCGCAAGAGAGTGGGAAGTGGCCGAACTGTTACCCGGTATGGGTGAGGCGCCGACACATGTGCGATACGGCGCTTTGAAAGTTTATACTTATTTCACTGTCCTGACATTATTTTTGTATGTACGTCATTCATTTTTGTGCC
>WNGS01164858.1:11371929-11384339 GCA_020271785.1 Procambarus virginalis
TTATTTAACCCTTAAATGGCGCATAGCTATATACCATTTGACCACCACAGGCGCATCAAAAAAAAAAAAAAAAAAATTTCTTCCTACCCTGTTAATTTGTGTTCACTGATCAGGAAAAATAATAAAAAATCGTAAGTTGATATATTGGCCGCTATAGGGCAGGGAAGTCTGGCACAAAACAGGCGCTCACTCAGCATGCGTCCAGGCGGTCTGTTGATCGCCAGCTGTCAGCCGGAGTTGCCACAAAGAGATATTGCCTAATTATTTCAATGTCTCTGATTGATTTTTCGTAGTTTTTTTTGCTGTAATATTATTCAATAGTGTGTAGTGTGATTATTTATATAATGAATGGTGAATCATCGCTGTACTACTCAAAATATGGTGTGCTTATTGTTGATCAATTATGTTCATCAAACAGTGAACAAATACTTTGTCGTTGTTACACTATATACACAGGTTATATATAAGTATCTGCATGTTTTGTTCACCATAACGAACCACTAAGTTGCTATTATGAGTCAAAAGTAACGAGGAGTGACCGCCCTGTACCAGCCAGCCACTCACGCCCTCCCTCAGTCATCTGACTCGCCCACATTCTCCTCCCACAATACTGTTTTTTGCTTTTATTCACTATATACAGACGCTATATATAAGTATCTACATTCGTGTTCACCATAACCCACTAAGTTGGTATGCTGATGGCAGTGGCAGCAGTGGCAGCCCGCCACTGGCTGCCACTGCCACTGATGGACCTCACAGTCAGCTGATGGCTGCCGCCCTCAAGGCCAGACGCACTATTTTCTCCTCCAACAATACTGCTTGTGGTGTTATTACGCTATATACACACATTATATATAAATATCTACCGGTTTTATTCACCATACTTGTACAACTAAACTGGTATGGTGCCCAAAGACCATCGTGGTCACCAGTAAACAACACGATAATTCCTGCAGACGACGCTCCTCTCTCACCAAAATGGCGGCTCCTAACCTCCTACTCTTGCTGTTTATACCCTCTATACACACGTTATATATAAGTATCTACATTTGTGTTCACCATAACGAACCACTAAGCTGGTATGGTGAGTGCAGTCAATAAAGGTGGCCACACACAGTCAGATAACAACGCCACCACCCTCCCTCCCACAGCATTACTCCTCCCTCCATGGAGCACAGCGCTAAATATCATCACAATCCTCTTATTATCAGACCCATGGTCAGTTTTATCACAGTCAGGGGTCTTCTGTAATAATATTATCGCTACATAATAGCATGAACAAGTATATTATGGCATTTTTAGGCGATGCTGTGGTCACAAGCTGAACAGCAGTGCTGTGAGCTCACGCTGCGTGCGTCAGGCTTGGTAGCTTACTCGATACTGAGGCCCCTAACACCCGGGAGTTTGGCCCACGATTTTTTTTAAAAATGGAGTCTGTTTACAAGTGCCCTGATGAAGGTGTGGTGAACCCCGTGTATCTGCGGGCCGTTTAAATCTTGCGGAGTACTCCAACGCATCATATGATGCGATGCGCAATTTACTGCAAGTCGGTCAAAGCATCATATGATGCGATGCGCAATTGAAGGGTTAAAGTGGATGATGCAATGCTGCTTCATGCCCGGCAGCACCGCCAGTAAACGGATGACGCAATGCTGCGTCATGCCTGAGCGAAAGTGTTAATGGATTTGAGAACAACTGCAGCAACCATACTGTATAACACTGTTAGAATTCAGTACAAAATATGCGTGATTCCATTTTCTGGGAGGAGCCCCATAAGGCTCCCTGAAGCTATTGCACTGATTGTACCATACTAGTAAGTGCCATCAGTTGCGAGTTCTTATTGGCCTACCCTGGACTATGTGGCATTATGAACACCTTTCATTTAAAGTTAATCATACCTGCCACCACCAGGAAAAACACCCAATAAGTCAGCAAACAAAACAGACCTCTGCATGGTTAGAAAGAGACCACAGCCTCAAAAATTGTCAAATGAACTCCCATAATAAAAGCAAACCACCAAAATTTCAAGAAACTAGCACAAGCTTGTTTTCCCCACTTTCTTGTTTATGGGGAGGCAGGCAGGCAAACATGATCAGTTGGCTTGCCCCACCCTCATTTCCTACGCTGATGTAGCACACAGTGCAGGTCGCCCTCTTGGTTTGTACTGGCTATAATTTCTTGTCTTTGCTAAGTGGTGGTTTGCCATTGAGACTGTTCTTGTACATGTTTGTGTAGCATGAGCTAAAAGTTAGTGCTCAGAGGTGCATGTGCTCAAGGTTTTCTTCCGTCTGTGCCTCTTAAGTGCTGCCCTTGCACATTCAGGGTTATCTTCCCTGGGGTGTTCAGGGTACATTCCTTTTAGGGCGGGTATCTCCTCACTCATGGCGGTCCTTGCCCTTAAAGTGATCTAGTGGTCTTTGACCTCCCGTCTTCCCTTGGATTAGGAGTGTTTTTTTTTTTTTTTTTTTTTTTTGCTGGTGGAGTGCAATGTGGTTTGCAAGTCCAGTTACTTTTAACATACACACGTTTCTCCATGGTTGCTCGTTCTCCACAATTTGGTCTTGTTGGCTTTAGGCCTTTTTGTTTTTCTTAATTCGTCACTTGCCTTTTTGTCATTTTTTTTCTCCTTATTAGGCTTGTCCTATGGTATGTGTGATTGAACGTTCCTTGTTGTTCCATTCAGGTATGACCGGCATGACATTCACAAGGCCTCATTCACCCTGCAGGCTCAGTTTTTGTATGTTTTTGTATGCGCCGTTTGGCGCCGGGGTCGGGCGGATGCACCGTTTGGCGCCGGGTCGGGCGGATGCGCCGTTTGGCGCCGGGGTCGGGCGGATGCGCCGTTTGGCGCCGGGGTCAGGCGGATGCGTCGTTTGGATGCGACGAGTTTAATAATGTGTACAAGAAATAATGTGATGGTCATGTAGGAAAAAGTTTGGTAATGGAATCTTGTGAACTTCGTAGATATGTTTAGTGGCAAGATGTGCTAATTTGAACTCTAGAATACAAATGGAGGAAGAGGTACTTAGTTTTAAATATTAGGTAGCAGTATTAGATAAAATTTAGAGAATGGAAGGTGAAATAGGAGTAATGAGTAGGAGAAAGATTATAGCATGCAGTATAATGAAGCATGTTAGTACTGGAGTTAAGAACTGAGTATACTCTTATTTCTGATAAGTATATGAAACTTAGTAATGGTGCTCAATAAGACAAGCTGTGGAATTAATATTTGTAATTTAATTGGTTTTTTTATATTTTTTGTCAGAAAAGCAATAATTTAAGTATGTAGGATACTTACTGCTATACAGGGCATAACGGTGATGAGGCACGAGTGAAAAGGTTGGGGAATGAAATATGGCATGTCTTAATTAACACTATCGCTCGCTTTGGACACAGATCATGTCCACTTTTTTCCTCTAGAAAAAAAGTGTCCACTCCAAAAATATTTGTATAAAATTAATTTTTTATCTGATCGACCTCAGGATAGTTTCAAAATAAGCGCCTTTAGAGTGCGCACAATTTGATACCAAAATCAAATTTGTTAAAATTATTAAAAATTCAAAAAAATTTGAATTGTTAAAATTCCAGTTATTGCTCTATTATTATGGGACTAGTTTTAAGATGTGCCTTTTTATTGCGAACAATTTGATACCAAAATGAAAGACGCAACACGAAAACTGATGTTATCAACTGAACGAGTATACGCATTAGGTTGCGGTGTCCCAATTGGTGCTCGTTTACGGGCAACTTTAGGCTTTCCTGCAGGGAGTCACGCTGGGCTTCTGGACATTATATGCATATTCACATATAGGGAATTCTATTGTGAACACAATGATACCAAAACGAACGACGTAGCACGAAAATTAAGGTGAGAAAACTGAAACGAGTATACATATTTCAGTGTCGCTGCGCACTTGCCCGCACGCTCGCCCACACACCGAGGGCGTGACCTTAAAGTTGGCGGCGCGCATGCCGGACGTGCGATAGTGTTAAGTGCATTGTATTTAGATGGTGTGGACATGTTTTGCATGGGTGAAAATTGTTTAACAAGAAAGGTGTACAAGAGTGAAATAAAAAGGTGTACAAGGGTGAAATAAAGATATAATGGCAGAGGCAGCTAACCAACTTAAACTGGATAAAACCATGTTCTTCCACTAGATAACTTGAAAGAGTGAAAAGTTTGTACTTATCATGTTTCTTGAATATATGTCTGCTGTGGCCAGCCCCAAATGAGGAGCACTGTGAGGGAGTTAGGTACCAGGGCTTAAATATAGAATATTAAGTTTGTAAGAGATATACTTTTTTAATTGAAAAAATTTAGTGTGTACTTTTTAACCATAATGAATCTTTCCGATAGGAGCAGGCGCTGCGACAAGTCCCGGTGTAGGAAAATCCCGAGTTCAGAAGAGTAATACTATGACTGCTAGAAATAGTGGTTCAGGAAGGCGCTCAACTTACTCCTATGATGCCAATAAGGCATCATCAACGGAAAAGACAAATATAACTAACGTTCCAGATTCTGCTAGGTATGTATATACTTAGGAAATTATTCAAGTTGTGTGTGTGGTGTGTCCCATTGTTTGAAATATAAAATTAAATTTCACATGTTGGGCTGTATGCTTCCTTAGCCCTGTTTACAGTTGATAATTATTCGGTAGTGTTTTCAGAGGCAAATTCTCATTGTACTCAATGTAGGAAATCTATTAAATGTGATTATTAATGGGACCCACTAGAAGATTCTCTTGGCATTGGAATGTTTATTGTCCTGGTCTTTAGTGGGGATGTTCAGTTTACACACACCATTGTCTGCCCTACTCAAGCTTAAGATTGTAATTTGTTTTGCTATGCAAGGCTGCTGTCAGTTGTGAAATTCTGTATGTTGTGCTGTAGAATATTGACAACAGAGCTTCTGTAAAGCCCATCTCCCTGTTTCATCAGTGATTAGATATGCTTTAATCCTGATACCATAAAATGGTGCATGTATTCTGGCGTCCTGGTTAATGCCAAATGCTTGCTTCAATATTCAGTGTAAGGGGGAAGTAATCAATGCAATAATTGTCTTTATTGAAAAAGTTGGCAGCAAAGTTTTGTGAAATCTCCCTGTGAAATATGGAAGAAAATGGATAATGACAGGACTAAGGTGATCCTGAGAAGACAGTGAATAGAAAATTTGTATAATATGATTGTTTCACAGTATTTTTGTTTAGAGTATTGCCTAATATCAGACTCCTAAATAGAACATTCATTTTTATTTTCTGGGGAGACAGAAATTTTCACAGTGACAGCATTTCATAAAATAGTTTTGCAAGTCAAATTTTCTGGGCTTTTTTTTCTTTATTTTTTGTATATTTTTTTTTTTTTTTTTTATTCAATCCTCACTTTTGACCAGGTTTGGGCTCACCACTGAATTTTCCTGCAATTTAAGTCAAATAATATAGGCACTTCACATTTTGATCTTCATTTTTTTTCCTTGTGTGTATTGATATGCATTAGATACATTTTTTCAATGAATATATTTTAAATGGCATATCATATTACTCACTGCTTCTTTAGATGCCACAATCACTGTACAATATATATACTTAATTTTTTCCTCTTCAGAATTTGAGCCAATTTCTTGGTTCTTAATTTTTTTAGAGAAATCCTTACTCTATTAACCCCTTCATGTAGCTGATAATTTGTATTATTTTCATGAAAAAGCATTCGTCAATTATTCCTTATGCCTTTAGGGGCTCACAGGGAGAGAGTAACGTGTGTAATGAAGCCATTGTCCACACGGTTCAGGAGTGAGTACAGTTTGTGAACCCCCCTCCCTTAGAATACAGGTTCATCATTTCTAAGTAAACCTCAGTAACTGCCTCTTCGCTTAACATGTATGTGTGCCAATTTTAATGTAACTGTCATACTTCTGAAGACTAACATTTTGATATCGGTATTCTTTTTTATGGAGGATGCATTTAATGAGGTTAAGCTAAGTATGTTTCCAGTCATCTATTTTGAGTCTGGTTGAACACTTTGCTTGTTCATTTTCCTTCTCTGCTTACTATGAAAATGGATATAATGGAAATTTGAGGCAAGGCCCAAAAATGTTGACTAGTTACATAAATAGAAACTGGCCAATCAGGTGGTAGAGGAGGCTTGAGATCTCCTCTCAGTTGTGTTTGTTTGGGAGCTACTAATGGTTCCCCCTTACAACATATTTATCAAATTGCTCCAGTACAGTTGTCCAATATGAAGAAAAATTTCTCTAACATCTTTATAGCAACCTGCATTTATCGGCCCCGCCCCCCCCTAACCCAACCTGATGTTAAGATAGTGTTATTTGCCACTGCTATACCTTGATGCCCGAAACTTGCTACAATGTTAACTCAAAGTCAGCGGCACTTGTACTCTTACACGGACTTAGTCTATATGTGGGTTTCTTTAGGGCCATAGGCCCTTATATTTTGTATTTACAATGAAAGTAATTCCTTATACCTAAATAAAAGCAATGCTCATCATTTAAGTCAGATAATTCCCTCCATATTTTTTTCATAATTTTGATGTAATAGCTTTTAAGTTACTTTTTGCAACTTAGTTTAGGGGCCCTAATGGAGAATTACATGAGACGTCCGTGAAGGCGTATTTGTCCCTGTAGGTGCATGATGCCTTACTTGCTCAGCCACTGGTCAAGGAGGGACAAGTACTGCTTAGTACCTCCTTTCATATCCCCTCTGGAGTCATGCTGAAAGCTGTTTTTCTAGAGTACTAGAGTGTGATTATTAACATCAATTTTGTCTTTGGGGATTTGTGCCTCGCCACTCATAATTATATAAATTTGCATATAAGAATAGACTCGCTACTGTGATGGAGCTTAAAAAATACTGCTCTAGAAATTATTCAAAATGGATTCTGACATGGCAGGAGGCCCAATAGCTCTGCAGTAGATGATGGTGAAGTTTGTTACTGACCAACAACAGAGAGATCTGACCCCTGTGTGTTGTCTGTCTGTCTGTCAGTGTCCACATTCCCGTTAGGCGCTCGTTCTTCCCGCGAGACTCGCCTGCAAAACACTGAGTGGTTTTATCCGAGGGTGAGTAAGCGCTTGTGTCATCCCAGGATACAGTGTCAAGATGGCACCATTCAGTTTATAACCCATAGGGCTGCGCTTCATTGTTTTAATTTTTATGCATATTTTGCAGTAGTTTCATATTAGAAAATAATGAAGGTTGACAATAGTAACTGAAATTGAATGGTGCAGTACAAGCTCTTCATATGTTTTACTACAGTGGCTGCCTTTCCTTCCCTGCTGATAACTGATCCCGATTGTTCATTTAGTCAAATCGACTAAAAATTGTATGTTTGTTGAATGGCTATTCTTATATTTGATCTCCCCACTTTTAGGTTTCTGCCTTCATGTAAACCATAGCTCGTGTATTGTCATTCTGTGTCTTAATACTCGTGCACTGATTGTACTATGTACAGCAAAGATTAATAATACTGCCCAAGACATACCTTGCCAACACCTAGCGCCACCCACCCTCTGATAAACAACAAAATTCAGCTTGTGGTTTGCTCATCTACAGTCTTGATTAAACTAGCATTAATTAAAGAATTTTTATAAAAAATATTTGCACGTTGCAAACCAAAGCCTTGAATTTGAAGACAGCACATATATACTATACACAAATGGATTGAAATGTACTACCTTGAGACAGGCTAGCCAATAGTAAAGGTCTACGACACTTGGCAACACACAGGCTGTCATAATTCCTGTGTTGGTACAGCTAAAGTGAGTGCTAAAGTGGCTTGGTGTAGCAGATTGCTACTACTGCTATTGCTATGGCTGCTTGTAGTGCTTCTGCTGCTTGTAACAAACTTCAAATCCCTTCCCATGCACTTATTTGTGTCTGACTTCCTGGGTCTGATCACCCAAGTCTTTGGATTTCCCGTGCATGACTTACTCGGTCACGAGCACCTTCTTCTAGTGGAGCCCTTATTTGTATACTTCAAGTTTTCTCAGGGATATTTTGTACTGCTACCTGCAAGGCTTATTTCTAAGGGACTTCATTGATGTAGCTGAAAAAACAGCTTTGTTTCATGCTTCTTAGCATTGCTATTCTAAGGGAGGTAACAGCCAATGGCTTCTCATATGTTAGAGGCTCAGAAGGGGGTGAGTGACGGCCTGAGTGTTTGTGTCTGTGTCTGTGGCCTGTCATAACTCTGGTTGTCTTGTGACTACAGTGGTGTGGCTGCGGTACCACTCCTCCCTGGGGCCCCTCCCTCCAGTGTGGTGGGGGCCCCGGTGGACAGCCTGTCCCATGGCCACCCCTCGGCAGCCACTAACTCTCGACCTGCAAAAGGTCATTTCAAGTCAGCGTCCATTTCTGCGGGCACGGGTGCTGGTCCAGGTCGAGTGGATCTCTCGCCTCTAGACCACCCCCTAGATCCTTTACGGTCAAGGTAGTATGTCTCTGTGTGGGCGCACACATCTTGTTGCTTTCTGCTTGCTCCCTCACCTTATATCTTCTGCTCCTGCACACTAATTTTCTGTTGTCTGTCTATCCTCCTCCTTGTGAATTTGTGAAATGCATGACTGCTTGTATATAGCAAATATAGCCTAAGCAACACACACACTATACACTTTGGTTGGTTCACACCTACCAAAATAAAGTATTGCTAAAGGGTGGTGTGACAAACCTAACACTTATATTTTTGCATGACCTTGGTAGATATGTTGCCTCCAGACCCAGTGAGGACCACAAATGAATGCTTAGGTAGTGTGCACTGTAACTTATAACTGTTACTAATGTAATGACTAATAGTTACGTGAATAATCTTTCAGATAATTTTGACGCTTTAAAATTGTTATAGAAACTTAACAGTGTGTGATATAAATCACTTCTTACAAATTGTGCTAGTACTGTAATAGATAATATTCTTGCTCTAGCAAGTGTTCAGGCTCTTGCATTAATTTTTTTTAAATAACAAGATGCGAGCCAAAACTGCTCAAAACCATTGGCAATGCTTATGCATGGCACCTCACTCAGAATGTTACCCTTACTGCCTTCCAGCTCGTCGAACAAAACGCCTGTATCTCCTGTATCAACCAATCGCAATCCCTTCCCCCGAAACCACACCAGTCGATCAACGTTCCACAGTGGACAGAACCGACGAAATAACAACACATATGGAGGAGTAGGTGCCCCGCTCACCACGCAGGATACCAGTGCCCTCTCTTCCACCAGTAGGACCAGTTTCTTCTCTAAATTATCATCTAAATTTTCCAAACGGTAAGCTTTAATAGTGAAGGAAAAATATTTTTCTTTTGTAAGTTTATATTTAAATGTTTTATTGTCTAGGGTTCACTAAGTATAGCAAAGTAATTCAATAACTGTAAATGTTATTAAAGGAAGATAATTATTACATATTCTAAATACTTTGTATTAGAATGTTAATTTTATTAGACACTTTTGGATCTAAATTTATTGCAAAAATTAAGGAAACATTTTAATAAGCTAAAGATATTAAATGTAAATTTAACTATCTTTATTGGATTGCTTAATTTGCTCTAGAAGATGGCTGAAATAAACCAACTCACTGCATGCTGCAGATGTTAGTGCTACAATATATGTATATAGTTGCAGCAGGACACGCCTCTCTGCTTCTACTATAGTCGTATAATCATAAATATTACATGCCTTAACATTGATTTTTGTTATATTAAATTTTTTCCTAAATTTGTTTTCTGATTAGCATGATTTTGATATGAGATTGGCAACAATTGCAAGATGAGTGTTTTCACTATGTGGCTCTAATATTCTCATGCCAATAGGCAATGTAATTATCATTACCCAGCTGGGGCTTCAGTCAGTTATACAGCCTCACTTTTCTGTTTTAAATTTTTATTTGAGAAGTTTTATTATTGCATTTTTACCATTAGCAGTTGTGCATGTGTGTTTGATTTTTTATTTGTTTTAAATTTCAGCCCCTGGAAACACCACCTAGGCAAGCAGCTAGGTACGTTGGGTATGTTGTGCAGCTCCTCTGTAGCCTAGTATTCTAATCATACTTACATAGTGTTTCTAACTATTTACTTACAACTTTCTGAATAGCAGGTCATCTGTATCCTAAAAGCAACACAATTACTATAGTTTTCTCTTTTATACAAATTATTTCTTTGAACTTGTTTCTTTATTAGGTAATGAATGACATAAGAAAACCAGTTGGGATTTAGCAGTGCTTATTTATTAGGGTCTGTGTGAGTGATATCTTAGAGAAATGATACCTTTATTCTCTGTGATGAATCTCTTAATACTGTACTCTGTATGAATCCTTTGATATTAACTCAACATGTAGCTATCGTCAATATTATTTCATTTGTGGTAGGATGGGGGGAGGATAAGGCTTATAACTTGGTATTACAGATAATTATGCAAAAAGTAAGATAAATGCAAAGAAAAATAAACAAATTAAAAGGAAACCTCAATTCAACAAACCTTGATTCAACAAACCTCCAAATAAAACGCACACGAAAAAATAAAATGCACAAAAGTGCCAAAGAAATATTAGTTTTCTTTTGCAAACAGTGGCAAACAGTTGGAACAGGTGAGGTGATGGTGGAACCAAAACTATCGGTAGTTTCAAAGCGTTATACTGTACGACAGAGTACTGGGAAGACGGGACACCACACGCATAGCTCTTAACCTGTAATTACACTTAGGTAATTACACTTTACATCCTGGATTTACTTACCCAATTCCATGAACTCTTATTCACTGAAGTGGGGGATGTGTGGATTTGCTTAGGATCTTGAGACAAGAGTTCTCACACTGGTGGGAAAGTTGGCCATCATATCATAGGTTATCATTAAAGATTCCCTTAGGGAAATTGGTCCATAGTGTGTGGAAATCATTACGATAAGAATGGTAACTATTAACCCTTAAGTTGCGCAACACATCATATGATGGGTTGAGTGACTTCCTGTAAATTGCGCATCCAATGATGTATCGAGTACTAAGCAAGATTTAAATGGCCCGCGGATACACAGGGTTCACCTCGCCTTCATCAGGGCTCTTGTAAACAGACGCCATTTAAAAAAAAAATCGTGGGCGAAATTCCCGGGTGTGAGGGCCTAAGTATTGAGCGAGTCACCAAGCCTGACGCACACAGCATGAACTCACATCACTGCTGTTCAGTTTGTGACCACAGCATCGCCTAAAATGCTATACAGTATCCACTCAATTTAACGGCCTATATGGGGGCTGTACCCTGGTCGTTATTTCCGGATCTCTGGTATTTCCGAAGTTAAGATGTCGGTAATTTTCCAAGTAACATTGAGGTAGGATATACTGTATACTGTATAACAAGTTGACCACACAACAAGTGAAGCATATAAACCAAACACCTCCTTCCCTCCCCTCCCTCACTGTTCTTTCCATCCCCTCCCTCATTATCTTCCATCCCCTCCCTCCCTCATATCTTCCATCCCCTCCCTCCTCATTATCTTCCATCCCCTCCCTCATTATCTTCCATCCCCTCCCTCATCATCTTCCATCCCCTTCCCCTCATTATCTTCCATCCCCTCCCTCATTATCTTTCCACCCCATCCCCTCTATCTCCTTCCATCCCCTCCCTCATTATCTTCCATCCCTCCCCTCATTATCTTCCATCCCCTCCTGCATTATCTTCCATCCCCTCCCTCTTATCTTCCATCCCCTCCCTCCTCATCTTCCATCCCCTCCCTCATTATCTTCCATCCCCTCCCTCATCATCTTCCATCCCCTCCCCTCATTATCTTCCATCCCCTCCCTCATTATCTTCCATCCCCTCCCTCATATCTTCCATCCCCTCCCTCATTATCTTCCATCCCCCTCCCTCATTATCTTCCATCCCCTCCCTCATTATCTTCCATCCCCTCCCTCATTATCTTCCATCCCCTCCCTCATTATCTTCCATCCCTCCTCCCTCATTATCTTCCATCCCTCCTCCCTCATTATCTTCCATCCCTCCCCTCATTACTTCCATCCCCGCCCTCATTATCTTCCATCCCTCCTCCCTCATTATCTTCCATCCCCTCCCTCATTATCTTCCTCCCCTCCCTCATTATCTTCCATCCCCTCCCCTCATTATCTTCCATCCCCTCCCTCATTATCTTCCATCCCCTCCCTCATTATCTTCCATCCCCTCCCTCATTATCTTCCATCCCCTCCCTCATTATCTTCCTCCCCTCCCTCATTATCTTCCATCCCCTCCCTCATATCTTCCATCCCCTCCCTCATTATCTTCCATCCCCTCCCTCATATCTTCCATCCCCCTCCCTCATTATCTTCCATCCCCTCCCTCATTATCTTCCATCCCCCTCCCTCATTATCTTCCATCCCCTCCCTCATTATCTTCCATCCCCTCCCTCATTATCTTCATCCCCTCCC
>WNGS01164858.1:11389296-11429298 GCA_020271785.1 Procambarus virginalis
ACAGTATGGGGTGAGAGGTTTGGCACCATCGCCTTGGTCAGCAATTCTGCCCTCCGCCTTCCTTACCACCACCCCTCTCCCTACCTCCCTCAACACCACCCCTCTCCCTGTCTCCCTCAACACCACCCCTCTCCCTGCCTCCCTCAACACCACCCCTCTCCCTACTCCCTCAACACCCCCCTCTCCCTGCCTCCCTCAACACCACCCCTCTCCCTGCTCCCTCAACACCACCCTCTCCCTGCCTCCCTCAACACCACCCTCTCCTGCCTCCCTCAACACCACCCCTCTCCCTGCCTCCCTCAACACCACCCCTCTCCCTGCTCCCTCAACACCCACTCTCTCTACCTCCCTCAACACCACCCTCTCTCTACCTCCCTCAACACCACCCTCTCCCTCCCTCATCAACACCCCTCTCCCTACCCCCTCACACCACCCCTCTCCCTGCCTCCCTCAACACCACCCCTCTCCCTGCCTCCCTCAACACCACCCTCTCTCTACCTCCCTCAACACACCCTCTCCCTACCTCCCTCAACACCACCCCTCTCCCTGCCTCCCTCAACACCACCCCTCTCCCTGCCTCCCTCAACACCACCCTCTCCTGCCTCCCTCAACACCACCCCTCTCCCTACCTCCCTCAACACCACCCCTCTCCCTGCCTCCCTCAACACCACCCCTCTCCCTGCTCCCTCAACACCACCCCTCTCCCTGCCTCCCTCAACACCACCCCTCTCCCTGCCTCCCTCAACACCACCCTCTCCCTGCCTCCCTCAACACCACCCCTCTCCCTGCCTCCCTCAACACCACCCCTCTCCCTACCTCCCTCAACACCACCCTCTCCCTACCTCCCTCAACACCACCCCTCTCCCTGCCTCCCTCAACACCACCCCTCCCTGCCTCCCTCAACACCACCCTCTCCCTGCTCCCTCAACACCACCCCTCTCCCTATCTCCCTCAACACCCCTCTCCCTGCCTCCCTCAACACCACCCCTCTCCCTATCTCCCTCAACACCCCTCTCTCCCTGCCTCCCTCAACACCACCCCTCTCCCTATCTCCCTCAACACCACCCCTCTCCCTGCCTTCCTCAACACCACCCCTCTCCCTGCCTCCCTCAACACCACCCCTCTCCCTACGTCCCTCAACACCACTCCTCTCCCTACCTCCCTCAACACCACTCCACTCCCTCACTACCACCACCAATACCTCCCTACCACCCCAACACACTCCCTGCTCCCCCTCAATGCCTCCCTCCATCAATCACTGCCTCCCTTCCCTCCCTCAAGGCCTTGGAGGTCGGTGGCCTGTGCTACGTGAGGGGCCGCCGATGCCAAAACAACCTCAATACCGACCTTCGGTAATATCGACCCCAGACTGGTATATGAGAGTCCAGATACCGATCTCCCAAACCGGTCGTTATTACCGGCAGATCGGTATAAAAAGAGGCCGTTTAAATTGAGTGGATACTGTAATATACATGTTCATGCTATTATTTAGCGATGATATTATTACAGAAGACCCCTGACTGTGATAAAAATTACCAGGATCTGATAATAGCAGGATTGTTGTGATAATTAGCATTGTAGTGGGAGGAGTAATCTTGGTGGAGAGGGAGGTAGCATTGTCTGCTGACTCTGTGTGACAACCTTTTACTGTCTGGACTCACTATACCAGCTCAGTTGTTCGCTATGGTAAACAAAACATGCAGATACTTATATATAAAGTCTGTATATAAAGCAAAAACAGTATGGTGGGAGGAGAATGGTGGCGAGTCAGGTGAGGTGAGGGAGTGAGTGGCAGCCAGTGGGGGGTTGCCACTGGCTGCCACTGCCACTCAGCATACCAACTTAGTTGTTCGTTATGGTGAACACGAATGTAGATACTTATATATAACGTGTATATACAGTGTAATAACAGCAAAAGGAGTGTGGGGGAGAAGCCATTTGGCATTATACGGCTTAGTTGAACAGTTATGGGTGAACAAAACATGTAGATACTGTGTGTATATATATATATATATATATATATATATATATATATATATATATATATATATATATATATATATATATATATATATATATATATATATATATATATATATATATATAATGTCTGTATATAGGGCAATAACACCACAAACAGTATTTTTGGGGGTGAAATTTTAGTGCGTCTGACCTTGAATGTGTGAGGGAGGCAACCACCACCTGACTGTGTGTAATGACATCTTTTAGTGCCTGAACTAACTATATCAACTTAGTTATACAGTTGTGGTGAACAAAACATGTAGATACTTATATATAATGTCTATTTATAGTGAAGAAAAGCAAAAGCAGTATTGTGGGAGGAGAATGTGGGTGTGTCAGGTGAGTTGAGGAAGGGAGGAAGTAGCAGCCAGTGGCAGGCTGCCATTGCCACTCGGCATGCCAACTTACTGGTTCGTTATGGTGAACACGAATGTAGATACTTATATATAACGTCTGAATATAGTGAATAAAAGCAAAAACAGTATGGTGGGAGGAGAATGTGGGCGTGTCAGGTGAGTTGAGGAAGGGAGGAAGTAGCAGCCAGTGGCGGGCTGCCATTGGCTGCCACTGCCACTCAGAATGCCAACTTTGTGGTTCGTTATGGTGAACACGAATGTAGAAACTTATATATAACGTCTGAATATAGTGAATAAATGCAAAAACAGTATGGTGGGAGGAGAATGTGGGCGAGTGAGGTGTTGAGGGAGCGAGTGGCAGCAAGTGGCTGGCTGGTGTGTGGCGGTCACTCCTCGTTGCTTTTTGACTCTTAATACCAACTTAGTGGTTCGTTTTGGTGAACAAAACATGCAGATACTTGTATATAACCTGTGTATATACTGTAATAACCGACAAAGTATTTGTTCACTGTTTGATGAACATAATAATTGAATCAACAATATGCACACCATATTTTTGAGTACAGCGATGATTCACTCATTTTATTATATAAATATATCACACTACACACTATTGAATATTACATCAAAAAAACTACGAAAAATAAATCAGAGACATTGAAATAATTAGGTAATTATCTCTTTGGCCACTCCTACCTGACAGCTGGGAGCCTCAGACCCCGCCCTATAGCGGGCAATATATGCCACTTAAAATTTTGTTATTATTTTTCCCATGATCAGAGAACACAAATTAACAGGTTCAGAAGAAATTTTTTTTTTTTTTTTTTTGGTATGTAGAACACAAATTAACAGGTTTAGAAGAAAATTTTTTGGTATGTGCCTGTGGGTGACAAATGCCCTAAGGAACACAAGGGTTAATATGGCTCCAATCACATTTTTAATGATTTTTGTAGATGGATACAACATTAAAAGAAATTGTTAGGGTCTTGGGAAAGACATTGAGCACATTTAAAATCAGGTTATATGGTTTGTTTTCGAGAGATCCCTGTTTTCATTCACAATTATGGGCCTCCTGGAGGCATCTCCACTTGCAATGAATTGGGGTTACTCCCATATAATTCGTTGAATCAGGGGTGCACTGTATCTTGTGTTGAGAGATATAGCAGGAAGCTGGGTGGCAGGGTCATTGTTTCATTTGATGTCAAATGTGAGAGTTGCTGACAGTGGTGATGAGGAAGACCCTCCTATGCTAGTCTATCAGTGGTTAACTATCAATGACCACAGGGAAGTTAGAGCTAGCTCTTTATGCCCCCATCTTGCCTTTTATACCAAGCATACATATTGTCTCGACTGATTTTTTTTTTATTTGTCCTGTCTCTTTTAATTTAAATAGGCTTTCTTTATATACGTTTACTCCCTTCAAGATCTTTTACCAAGGTGTCATATCTCTTGTTCTTTGTTCTCTAAGGATGTGAAGGCTGTGCTCTCTGAATCTATCCTCTTAGCTGAGGCCCCTCATTTCTGGTACAATTCAGATGCAAATCTGTAGACTTTTCTCAGTTTCTCTCCAGCAACGCGCTGGCAGGGTTCTCCAGCAGCGCGCTGGCAAAACACTACATAGGCTTACAACAAGCTTTAACAGACGGCCAGTACTTCAGTCTCTCAACTCAATCTGGCCCTCCCGGGGTATGTTGGTCCAATTAACAATACTTCGCTCAGTATCTACAGATAACTCGCTATCTCCACCAACTTGGCCACTTGTTCCCGCAGGAACACATCTTGAGTTTAGGACCGTCCTGGGTGAACTGATTCCTGTTGACTAAGATATTCTCCATCAATTCCAAGGACAACAATGTGATTAGCAAGACAGAAACTATACCGGTTCAATTACAATCAGAACCTTCCACCGGGGAACAGAAAATGAGGGTCGGGGGAGGCGCTCAACAGATGGCATTGTCGTCGTCACGCCTCCCTCAACAACACATGGTGTCAATATCTTCACACCCTTTGTTTCCTGTCTGTCAGGTATCCACTAACCCAGTCCAGTGCTTTTCCTGTTATCCCCACTTGTCTCCCCATCTTGTGTATTAGTCTTTTGTGAGGAACTGTCAAAAGCATTTTGGCAGTATAGGAAGATGCATCCTACCAAGACTGCAGTTTTTTTTTCTTTTTCTTTTTTGGTGACCCTGCCAGAGAGTTCAATCAAGCCATTGTTTTCCCTCTAATCCTCTTATTATAAAGTTTAAGCCCCCCCCCCCCAAAAAAAAAAAAAAAAAAAAATCTGCAATCGTTTTTCTAGAATGAACACACAAATCACAATAGCGGGATATATCAAACGAACAAATCCACAAGAGCCGTGATGAAGGTTCGAACCCTCATTACGACCTTTGTGGATTTGTTCTTTTTCTAGAATCTTGCGTATGATGCGTGCTAATGACACTAGTCTATATGCGAGTGCTTCATGTTTATCCCTTCTTTCGCAGAGGGTAAAATCACATCGTAAACTTCATGTTTTAACATTTGGACAGCGGCTTTGGAGAAATGATCATACCTGCCTATTTGCCAAAAAAATAAATAATAAAAAATAATACTAAATAAAAATTGATTATAAAATTACTAATTTTTATGCTAAATGTAAGAAAGACAAATATAATGAATATTTACAACTTGACTGGGTGAAGGCACACTGCAAGGCTGCATCTGGCACTTGTCAACGCCTATTGCTTGACTTTGCTGAGACTTCCTGTTTTATCCTTGGATGTTTCACTGATTGTTTTATCACTTGTTTTTCTTTATTTACCTTCACAGAGCTATTATATCCATATTTGCATCATACATGTAAACCTAAACAATAATTGTTTAATTGTCAAATGATGATAAATGCTAGGCTTGAAAGCTGGCTTGATCATTGAATAATTTATAATAGACGATGGTTGGTAGATGTCATCAGGAAGGTCATCTATTGAGTAATTGTTAGTAGATTGGAGGAGTGCCATAGTGGTGGTCCCAGCTCCTGGTCTATTGCCCCCCCTCTCCCCCTCTCATTAATGCCACTCAATTCTATGATAAACATCCAACTTAGCCGGATTATTTGAGTGACAGTGTACTAGTTGCTGAGGAGGCAGGCTCAACAGTCCACACCATAAGAGTTGAGCTGATGCTAGGTGTTTGGCTGGGCCAGAAAAATTGATTTATATGGAACTGCTGTTTCTAGTTATTTCTCTGTTGATACCCATTGCAGCTTCTAGTCTTTTAATGTATTACATACAAAAATAAAAATCATTATTTGCTGTACCCCTTGTTCTGAAAGTCAGGCATATTTTTTCAGGGTCATCGGAGTAACTTGTACTCCTGATGCTCTATCTCTATCTATCTCCTGATGCTCCAGCTCATGTCTGGAGGAGTGTGTAATTAATTACCTGAGTGTAGTTACAGGATGAGAGCCTCACTCGTGGTGTCCCGTCTTCCCAGCACTGTTATAACACTTTGAAACTACTGATGGTTTTGACCTCCACCACCTTCTCATTTAACTTGGTCTAACCGTCTACCACTGTTTGCAAAAGTGAATTTTCTTATATTTCGTCAGCTGCATTTAGTTTAAATCTATCTCTTGTTCTTGAAGTTCCAGGTCTCAGGAATTCTTCCCTATCAATTTTGTCATTTCCCGTTACTATTTTGTATGTAGTGATCATATCGCCTCTATTTCTCCAATCTTCTAATTTTGGCATATTTAACCCTTAGACTGCGCAATGCATATATAGCTGATATGAGTAACTTGCCAATACTGCGCAATACATCAGTAGCTGATTCAGTGTCTAGTGCTAGATTTTAACGCCCCGTGTGAAATAGGGGCAGCTATAGTCCAGCCACAATCGATAGTTAACAGATGCCACCTAGAAAAATAATTGTGGGCAACATTTCCAGGTGTGAGAGCCTCGGTACTGAGCGAGCCACCAAAGCTGGCACACACAGCATGAACTCTCAGCATCGTCTAAAAAGTCAAAATATATATGTACATGCTATTATTTAGCGATGTTAGTATTACAGGAGACCCTTGACTGTGATAAAACTGACCAGGATTCTGATAATAGCAGGATTGTGGTGATATTTAGCACTGTGCTCCATGGTGGGAGGAGTAATGCTGAGGGAGGGAGGTGGCATCGTCTTCTGTCTGTATGGGGGCCACCTTTTATTGACTGGACTTACATACCAGCTTAGTGGTTTGCTGTGGTGAACACAAATGTACGTACAGTACTTATATATAATGTGTGTATAGAGTGTAATAACAGCAATAGGAGTGTGTTGGGAGCTGCAATTTTGGTGAGGGAGGTGTGTCGTCTGCATGACATGTCATGTTGTTTACTGGTGGCCACTATGGTTTTTGGACACCATACCTGCTTATTTGTACAGGTATGGTGATTAAAACATGTAGATACTTATATATAATGTGTGTGTGTGTGTGTATAGTGTAATAACACCACAAACAGTATTGTTGGAGGAAAAACAGTGCGTCTGGCCTTGAAGCAGTGATGGCAGCAGCTACCAGCTGACTGTGTGTGTAGCTATGTCTCTTATTACCTGAACTCACCATACAAGCTTAGATGTACAGTTATGGTAAACAAAACATATAGATATGTATATATAACATCTGTGTATAATGAATAAAAGCAAAAACGGTATGGAGGGAGGAGTATGTTGGCGAGTGAGGAGGTGAGTGAGTGAGTGGTGGTGGCTGGCTGGTGTGTGCTGGCCACTCTGTTGTTTTTTTTTACTCACAGTACCATCTTAGTGGTTCGTTATGGGGAACAAAACGTGCAGATACTTATATATAACATGTGTACATAGTGTAATAACAGCAAAACTATTTGTTTATTGTTTTATGAACGTCATAATTGAATCACTAATATGCACACCATAATTTTGAGTACAGCGATGGTTCACACATTTTATTATATAAATATATCACAATACACACTATTGAATAATATTACTGCAAAAAACAAAGAAAAATGAAGAGACATTGAAATAATTAGATAATATCTTTGTAGCAAACCCCGCCTGACAGCTGAGGCGGAGCAAACCTCGTCTGGCGCCTGCTCTGTCAACGCCTCTTTTTTTTTTTTTTTTTTTTTTTTTTTTTTTTTTTTTGCTAGACTTCCCCGCCCTATTGTGGCCAAAATATGCCACCTACGATTTTTGTTATTTTTCCCGTGATAAGGGAACACAAATGAACACTTTTATAAGACAAAAGAATTTGTTTTTTTCTCTCGCCTGAGAGTATTGAAGGCAAAAAAGACCCTTAGCGGTTTAAGGGTTAATGCCTCTAACCTCTCCTCATAGCTCTTGTCTTTCAGTTCCGGAAGCTATTTCATTGCATGTCTTTTCGCCTTTTCTAGTTTGCTGATATGCTTCTTTAGATATGGGCACCATACAACTGCTGCATATTCCAGCTTTGGTCTCAAAAGGTCATGAACAATTTCTTTAGTATTTCACCATCTATGTATTTAAAAGCAAATCTGAAATCGGAAAGTGGCATAGGCTCTTTGCACAGTGTTCTTTATGTTGGCCTCACGTAATAGTTTTCTATCTAGAACCACCCATATATCTTTATCAGAATTCTTTAAAGCTTTTTCATATAATTTGTAGGCTGTGTGGGGCCTAGTTTCTTCTGTTCCACATTCCATAACATGGCATATATTCACATTAAATTCCATTTGTTAAGTGGTGCTCCATATTCCATTTGTCAAGTGGTGCTCCATACACGTTTGTCAAGGTCTTCTTCAAGGGTATGACAATTATCCAAGTTTATCTTCCCTAATATTTTGGCATAATCAGCAAACATGTTCATATAAATCTGTATTCTTTCTGGTAGGTCATTTATGTAGACAATGAACATTACTAGTGCAAGAACTGAACCCTGTACTCGCCTAGTTGTGCTTGTGGGGGTTGAGCTTTGGCTCTTTAGTCCCCTCTCTCGACTGTCAGTACCCTACTCATGACAATTCTCCAGTCCAATACATTGCCTCTGATTACTGCCCTCATATTTCTGTCAAAATTTTTCATCCATGCTAGAAGCCACCCTGTCACTCCACCAGTATGTTCCAGTTTCCAGAACAACCTCTGTCGAGGATGTGGAATGCTGTCAAAAGCCTTTTTGTAGGTCCAGATGCAGTCAACCCAACTATCTTTCCTGTAAAATTTCTGTGCCTCTATTATAGAAACTAAGTAAATTTGTTATACAGGATCTTCCAGATTGAAAACCGTGCTATTTTATCATTTTTATTTCTCTTAAATGTTCTACCCATTTAGTTGTAATTATTTTTTCCAATATTTTGATTTAAATGATTTACTTGAATGAGTTAGTCAATGATACAGGACTATAATTATGGGGGTCTTCCTTGCTGACGCTTTTGATGACTGGAACAATGTTAGCCTTTTTCCACATGTTTCCTAGGACTCGTCTACACAAGGATGTGAAAAATAAATTGAAGCGAAATGCTGAACTCTGGTGCACATTGTCTCAACCCAAGGTGAAACTCCATCTGGGGCCAACTGCAGTGTTTTTATTTAGCTCCTTGAGCATATGTGCTCACTTCACACTTACACTTCATACACTTCTATGTGCTCTTATAATTCACAATAATTCTTATTGTGTCTGGTTCTCTGATTTAAATTTGCATAAACACTGTGGAACTGTAGAATGTTTCACACGTTTCCTTTTCATTTTCTGGAAATCTGTTTTCCATTTTTAACCTCTGAATATTATCCTTTACCTTCAATTTTCTTTTAATGAATTTATAGAATAAGCCAGGTTCAGTTTTACATTTGTCAGCTATCCCTATTTTAAAGTTTCTTTCTGCATCTCTTCTTGCTGCCTTGTAGTTTCGTGCTTATTTGTATCGCTGGTATGTTTGAGGTTTGGCCTCAAACCAATTGATTTATATTGATTCCATTTTTGTACCTTTTGGTCTCTGGCCCTGATGCAATTTCTGTTGATCAATCCTGTTTCTTAGTTTCCTCCGGAGGTGGGAAGGTTTGTTCATTTGGCCTTGGTTGGCAGTTTGTTTAGCTCCTGGTGGGCAGTTTGTTTAGCTCCTGGTGGGCAGTTTGTTTAGCTCCTGGGTGGGCAGTTTGTTTAGCTCCTGGTGGGCAGTTTGTTTAGCTCCTGGGTGGGCAGTTTGTTTAGCTCCTGGGTGGGCAGTTTGTTTAGCTCCTGGTGGGCAGTTTGTTTAGCTCCTGGTGGGCAGTTTGTTTAGCTCCTGGTGGGCAGTTTGTTTAGCTCCTGGGTGGGCAGTTTGTTTAGCTCCTGGTGGGCAGTTTGTTTAGCTCCTGGTGGGCAGTTTGTTTAACTCCTGGTGGGCAGTGTTTAGTTGGGCAGTGTTTAGCTCCTGGTGGGCAGTTTGTTTGGCCCCTGTGAGCGGATTGTTCCTTTGCTGCCTGCTCCTTCTTTTCTGGTAGTGTGTGAGGTGGTTGGCTTCCAAAGAGGTCCTTTAGTCATCGATGCTTGGTTGGTCCGGCCAGAGGTGCATTATGTGCTGTGTCCGGTGCCGCCTCTCTGACGCTACCTTCGTGCTATCAATTCTGCTTCTGTGGTTACTTTGAGGGTTGATTCTCTCCCCTTGGTCCCCTGTTCAAAGATTTCTTTCTCAGGTCATCTGCAGTGTTATTAAATCTAACTAGCCTGCAGTCTTCCCTCTTACCCATGATGTTCAGTCATATGCTGCTCTCTGCTGTGTTCAGGATATCCTGTGCTGATATTTGGGCTCGCGGGTTTTTGGAGGTTGAACGAGGTTCTGGCAGCCGAGTCAATGTGCACTTGTGTGGCTCTTGGGTTATTTTTCATTAGTCTCATCATTGCTTTGGACTACTTGATAATAGTGCAGGAGGGACTGAAATGTCAGTTCATTTTCTGACGTGGGGTTTAGTCATGTCTTTGCCTTGGTTTCTATGGTGCTCCCTGACCTCCCTGGTAAGTGCCCATTTGTTTTCCTTCTTTGTGATAGCTAGCTTCTGGGAGCCACAAGAGGCTTAACCCAGAAAACCAGTATTGAATGTAATAAAACCCCAATTTCCGGGTGAACCCCGGTGACTCCCTGATGCCTTCTCTGCCTCCCTCCCAGGTCGTCGGGGGTTGGTTAACGTTTTCCATAGAACTGAGGGTGGGGTAGCTGGCTGACCTTCAGGTGCCTCCCTCCCTTTCCTGAAATGAGTGGGGTAGGTGGGGCAACTGAGCCTGTGCTAGTTTGGAAAGTTTTTAATTTGTTTACATAGTTGAGGGAGTTCTTTATATGGTTCTTAAGGCTTTGGTCTCATTTGAAGCCAGCACTGATTTATTTTGTCTTGCTGACTTTCTGGGTGCCTTCCCTGTTGGTGACATTAGTAAATGTCACCGCTCCCTGTTCTTCTTCTGAGCCCAGAGTCGGGCACTGGCCCCCGATAACTGCGGATGATACAGCCTAGTAGATGGTACACTATCGGCGATAGCTTCAGGCAGCCACCAGGGCTCGCCCAGAAATTGATATTTCATTATAATAAATGCTGGTTGTTTCTTGATTGATGCCTCATCACCTCTTTATCACTCAATATTGATGGATCCTCTGTTGCTTGCATTCCATTAGTTCTCAGGCATTTTTTCACCTCTGGCCTGCTCATGGTCTTGTCCTGCTTTTTCTTTGTTCCCCTCAGTTCCCATCTTTCTTTTCTGCCTGAGATTCTGTTGTTATGGTGGTGTTTGTTGACCCTTGCCTCTGATTGTTAGTTATGGAGCTTCATGCTCTTCTCTGGAGGCGGCGTGTTTTGGCCCTGGTGGGCGTTTCTTCGTCCTCACCCCTGCCCTCCTTTCTGTGGGAGAATCGGTTGATGGGCTTCTTGAGGAATTTTTTTGCTGTTCGGTACTTGGTTGGTTTGGCTGGGCAATTATCGTTCAAGTCCATTGGTAGCTCTTCACTGATACCTGCGTGGCCAAGGTTTTATTTTGGTGGACACTTTGTGCTGCTCCCTGCTTTGGGATCATGGTTCCCTGCTTTGCTGTATGGCTTGCATTTTGCAGGTTGTCTACAATGTTATCGAGTCTAGTTAGCCTGTGGTCTACCAGAGTTCCGTTTTGTTCACAAATATGCAGCATTTGTTGTAGTGTTTTCTGGCAAGTTGTTGGGCTGCTTTTGGGGCTCTGGTTTTGGCAGCCAGGTATTTGGACAGTGTTTTGGCTCTTTGTTGTTCCCAAGTGTGTTATTTCATTTTTAATTTTGGGTTTGGTTTGAGTTATGGTTCTTCCTTGCTGCAACAACCTGCAATTGCATGCAACTAACTAATGCATCCTCACACCAAATTTAATATTTAGTTGACCAAACCACACCTAGAAGATGAAAAGACAATTCAGTCCGTCCTGGACCATTATCAAGTCAATTGTGATAGGATCAAAACGTCGTCTTTTCATTTTCTAGTGTGTGGTTTGGTCAACATTCTTCAGCCTCGTTATTGTGACTAGTTATTTGCTTAGTATTTAGTGTTTGAGGTCATGGGGCTTGATCCCTGAACCAACCCAATTAATTTCAAGAAACAAAAATGACACTGAAGCATAGCACAACAACAGTGCAGTACTCATAAAGGGAATGACATAAATAAATGTTTACAACAATACAACATGTATTCAACAAACTTACTCACTGAATACAATATTATGGACATTACATTACATGAACTGTCACTGCAACAGCTGTGCAATACCAGGGGCAGCAGAATGCATTGCCACCACTCTGACTGGTAAACACTAGACACCTCAGTCTCTAGCTCACTTGCATGGGCAAAAGGTACAAAAATGAACTAAGTGAACACTTGTGAACACTGACTCAGCTGCACACAACACTTGCAGTAGCAATCAACAATGATGGAATAAAACAACAATAATCAAAACAATTTCACTAATGAACACTCGCCACAAGAGAACCAAACAGATTATGAGTGTTAATCACCTCTCCTCTTGCAATGGCAAACAATTAATTACGTTAACCACTTATCAGGAACATACAATTGTCACTTTGACTATTAAAAAAACACAAGTACAACATTAATTCACTGGTGTCATTTAGACCCAACACAGATACTTGCCCTCTGATGACTGGAAATATTGCATAACACCCAGACTGTAAATTTACCAATTTAGTAACACAATCCAATACTAAAGCAGAAAAGTATAACAGACATATACTAAATGTGGGGTGTATGTGTAAGTTATACCAATGACAGTGTATGGATTCAGTATCGCACAGAACGCTGTACCAACATCCATCCTGTTGCTTCCTCGACCAGTATCTTTCACCTGTACAGGGTGATAACGAGATACTCCAGGTCGGACAGCTAATCAACACAAGAAAACACTTAATGAACAAAAGAGGTAGAGAATAATTTTACTCGCATTAAGGCCAGCCTGTTGATCATTCTGCACATACATACAATCCTAGACTGTAGATGCTCCGATGTAATACTCCAGCAATTGCTGCATGTGGTGACATGAAAGTATACACAGTTGACACGGGGTGCAGGTGGAGCTGGGTGACCACATGCAATGAGCAGGTGTGTTTGCTCTGTGGCCGTGCATGGTGGCGCATTAACAAGGATGGGTTGTTGGTGACAAGACGACTACACATGGGGTGTTTGGGTGGCTCTCACACACCAGGTGGGCACAAGTAGTAGAGTGGCATGGCTTGGCAGGTGGGTTCACTACATCGATAAATCACTCCGAAAATAATGTTAATTAATTCACTCCAAGAATCAAACTGCAGCAATTGGTGAGCGATGTTCTTTACTATAAACCCGTTCTAATTACAGTATTCTCAATACACTGATGCTTGCGATGGACATTGATACAACACTGGCAGTCTCATTGTTTTTGCTGATATTGTGTGGCAAGTCTCTATTCCCTTAACCGCGGCACTGCGGAGAGCGCCTTGTGGCACTAGATCGAGTGTGCACAGGGGGCCATGTGGCGTTTTTAGGTATAGGGAGTGATTTAAAACTCCCACGGGTACACAGGGCTCACATCCTTTGTCTCGGGACTCCTGTAAACAGATGTCATTTAAACAAAAAAATAAATCGTGGGTAACATTCCCGGGTGTAAGCGCCTCGGTGCTAAGTGAGCAACCAAGGCGGGTGCATGCAGTATGAGCTAGCAGCACTGCTGTTCAGCTTGTGACCATAGCATCGCCTAAATAGTCAAAATATATATGTAACTTATTATTTAGCAATGATAGTATTACAGAAGACCCCTGACTGTGATAAAAATGACCATCATTTTCTTAATAGCTGGATTGTGCTGATAATTAGCGCTGTGGGTAGTATGATGGGAGGAGTAATCCTTGTGAGGGAGGGAGGTAGTGTTGTCTGCTGACTGTGTAGCATCCTGTTATTGTATGGACTCGCCATACCAGCGTAGTGATTTGGTATGGTGAACACAAATGTAGATACTTATATATAATATGTATATATAGTGTAATAACAACAAAATGAGTATGTTCGGAGGAGCCATTTTCATGAGGGAGGTGGAATTGTCTGCTGGCTGGTGTGTGACTTGTCATGCTGTGTAGGGTGGCCACTATGCTGTTTGGACACCATACCAGCTTAGTTCTACAGTTATGATGAACATAGCATGTAGATACTTGTATATAATGTGTGTATATAGTGAAATAACTGAATCAACAGTATACTGGGAGGAGCCATTTTGAGGAAGTGGTGTTTGTGAGAGAGGGAGTGACGCACTGTCGTCTGGTAGCTGCTGTGTCACTTGTTATGCAGTTTTTTGTGGCCATTATGTTGTTTGGACACCATATCAGCCTAGTTGTACAGCTATGGTGAACTTAACATGTGGATACTTTTATATAAAGTGTGTTTATAGTGTAATAACAGCAAAAGGAGTATGTTGGGAGGAGGAATGTTGCCGAGTGAGGTGTTGGTGAAGGAGGGAGGGAGGTGGCGTCTGCTAGGTGGTTTGTGGCTGCCACTCTTGTTGTTTCGACTCATCACAGTACCGACTTAGTGGTTCGATATGGTGAACACACATGTAGATAGGTACAGTATATACATGTGTATATAGTGTAATATCACTACAAACACTGATTGATTGTAGAATATAATATACATGTCACATATAAGCACCCATAATTTTGAGCATAGGGATATTCCACACATTGAACACTTGAATAATATTACAGAAAAAAACAGAGAAGAAACGAATGAGAAACATCAAAATAATTGTGAAAAAATTATATTCGCGGCAACTGCTGCCCAACGGGGTGGCTGGGTCGAATGACCCCAAGCACTTCATCACTCAGGGTCTATAATTTGCTCAACTTCTCAGCTCCACCGCAGCTAAAGTATGACATACACAATATTTTATTTTAGTTTCCCATGATCTGAAACTGCAATTTATCAATACAGTACAAGATTTAATAACTGAGCAGCAGAAGGGTTAAACAGGTGATGAGTTATTTCTACAAATGATAAGCATTGTAGGCAGTTAATCTTGCTATGGCCAGTAGCACAGATCTTCCACATCTTAGTTATTTAACCGATGACTCCCAAATAATGTTGGCAGGGCACCCTTGGGAGCTGGATGCTTTTCTCCAGAGTGGGGATTTGTTATTTTTGCCTTGGTGGGCAGTTTGTTCATTTGCTGTCTTCTTTGCTGGCAAAGAATGAGTTGTCTGGCTTCCAGAGGGGTTCCCTTGGTGATTGATGATTGGTTAGTTTGCTCTGAGAAGCATCATTTGTCGTGTCCTGTGGCAGCGTTTCGTTGCTACCTGCATGCTACCAGTTTGCTTCGGTGGATGCTTTGTTGATTGACCCTGTTTCTTCGGTACCCCCTGTTCCAAGGTTCATATTTCCCAGGTAGTATGCAGTGTCATCAAATCTAGCCATCCTGCAGTCTACCCTTGAGCCCATGATGTTTGTTAGTATGCTGCATTGGTAACGGTCTTTTCCAACATGTCGTGGGGCAGATGTTTTGGAGGTCTAAGCTGGTCTTGGTTACCCAGTATTTTGTTCATGTCCATGGTCCCAGTTGGTCTTGTATAGTGCTGATCCAGATTTCCCAACCCATGGTTTCATTCACAGACTTAACACCTACCATCTATTCTCCTCCAATGGCAAGTCCCTTGTTTTCCTGTTTCTCTGTGGTTAGTTAGTTTCAGAGAGTCACCAAGGTGGTGGTTGTTATAGATTCAGCTACTCAGATCAAGTTCCAAGTAGCACGGGCTATGGTGAGCCTGTAACTTACCTGGCACAGGAGCGGGGCAAGAAGCACGGGCTATGGTTAGCCTCGTGGACGGGAGATGTCTCCCCGAGTCACCAAGGGGCTCCTTGCAAGAAACCAGCATTGAATATAATGAAGCATCTTTCTGTGGCTTCCCCAGTGGCTCCCTGACTCGCTCGCTCCATGCCAAGTTTATCGGTTTGGGGTAAATCGGCTCTGGATTGACCTTAGCCAGCTGTAGGCAAGGCTTCACCCATAGCCTGGTGGTGGCTATCAGTACTAATGGGGTTATGCGAGACCCATGTGGCAATTTTGTTGCTTCGTTTTCTATTAACCTGATGCAGTTGCTGTAAAGCTTTGCTGATTTTCTGGATGATTTTCCAGCTGTCTTCACCTCTGTGAGTGGGACCAGGTTTTGCCTATGATTCCTGATAGGCGAAAATGACTACTTTGTCTGATGTGAATCAGTAGGGGAAAGCCATCTTGGCGAGATACTTTCAGGGAGCCATTGTGGCTTTACTAGAAAATGACATTTCATTAAATTCAACGCTTGGTGTGTGTGTGTGTGTGTGTGTGTGTGTGTGTGTGTGTGTGTGTGTGTGTTTTTTCTGCTGCTGCTGCTAGGGAGGGTCCAACATGGATGAGACCTATACGAAACGAAATTACCTTGAAAAGAATTCAACTCGTGAAGTATATACTGGGAGATAAGAGAAGATTGAAGGATAATGGAAGATAAACTGGGTTTTCATTGTCCAGGACATTAGTAAAGAAGAGAGAAAATGTTAAAAGAAATTGAAAGAAAACAGGAGGGGAAATGAAGAGACAGGAAATGTAGGTGGGGACAGCCAGCCATCACCTCACCCCATCTCAACACCATGAAGCAGTGAGCAATACCTAAAACAGTTTGGAGAAATTAGTAAAATAGCTACAGTAGAGAACTACATAGATTATCAACGAAGATTTGTAGATTATCAACAAAGTCATCAGTGCCAACTCATTCATCTATGTACAGCATGTGCGCCAATATGATGAATAATTCTAAAAGAATTGGAGTAAGAAATCACTGTGGACTTGTTTTGCAAAGAAGAGTTATCTTCTTGAAGATTCCTCTGCAGGAGTTTTCTCCAGAAATGCACAGACTTACTCCTAAACTGACTCCAAGTGACCATATGAGTCATAAATACTCACACTCTGCCGAAGTAAAACAGAAACAAGCAACACTTAGTGGGCCTGTGCAGGAAGCTCCGTGGAAAAAAAAATAAAAAGCTTGCAAACAAATTGTACCTGAACCCAGGTAGAAATGACGTCACTGGAGACAGGCCTTGCACAGATAAGCCAAGAGTAACAAATAAAGAACCCAAAACCTGCCGATATTATAAATGGGGCCACGTGGCAATGTGTGTAGTATATTTGGAGGCATTTTCTTGGATGAGGCGACATCTGCTAGGGCGGCGTCTTCTAGTATCGTGTGCTCCACATTATGTTTTGATTTCATCTCCACACCCATGAGAACTGCTTAGTGGTTCTTTATGGTGCATAAAAATGCTGACAAATATATATAATGTGTGTATGTAGAGTAATAATAATAAATGTTTTATTGTTAAAAGAATATAATTATTGTACTCCTTTTGGCACATGATACAAATATTGTACATCTGTCAGTACTAATATTGTACAGTGATACATGGGACAATCGATATTATTATTATTTGTATCATTACACTTTGTAAATGTTTTCACCATATATATATATATATATATATATATATATATATATATATATATATATATATATATATATATATATATATACAGTATATATATATATATATATATATATATATATATATATATATATATATATATATATATATATATATATAAATATATATATATATATATATATATATATATATATATATATAATATATATATAATAATTTTTTTTTTAAATAAGAAGTACAGTATATTCAACATCCTCTGACAATTTCATGTAAACAAATGCTGGACTTGGCTGAACTCTGGTAACTGATTATAAGCTTATTGCTATCACCAGAAAAGCTTAGTGGTTTGTAATGGTGCATAAAAATGTAGATAGTTAATATAAAGTGTGTATATAATGTAATAACTGCAAAAACAGTCTGTTATCCTAAGAATATGCTGTGCGAGACTAATATGCACACCATATTTGCAAGCATATCAATGTTCCACATACAGTGGTACCTCAGTTTTTGTATTTAATCCATTCCCAGAGATGGTACAAAAACCAAAAACTACGAAACTAATTTTCACTATGAAAAATTCTCACTATGAATGACCTCTTGGTTGTCCTCTATCGTCATCCTCACAACTATATTCTTAGATTGAACATTACCACTGACTTTCTTGGAACTCATGGCATGATATATAATAAGAACTATTATGTTCAGAAACCAAAAAAGCACAAAAACAATTAAATTCTTTACAAAAAATTCAAACCCGATCATCACTATGCGGGAGACACTGGTAAACTGAAGCGCCACACTCTCGGTGGACCCGCACATGTGTAAACAAATCCTGAAAACTGAGGTGAGCAACGAATCGAATTTTTTTAAGAAATTGAGTACGAGAACCCAAAAAATATGAAAATGGGGGCATACGAAAACAGAGGTTCCACCGTATTTGATTTCATAAATATCTTGGGAGGGCCTCGTGTTAAGGAACTTCTCCCTTTCTTATTCCTATTATTACACCTTACCTTCCGTACCTTTTTGCCTTGCTATTATCTTCCTCTTAAGATTTTCATCTCCTCACCCCTCTCTTACCTATTTATTGCCCTTGCCTCCTTCGTCTCATCACAATCGACTTGATAATGGTCCAGGATGGACTGAAAAGTAATAGTCTCTTCAATTTCTAGTGTGTGGTTTGGTCAACAAACTACAGCTGGTTAAAATTGCAAACCAAAAGCCGAACGCGTAAGCAGAACTCCTTGATCAGAAAACAATCAAACAAGCATGATGTCACCACAGCCACCACACTGCTGTCAGTGCAGCTCCCCCCTCCCTCCCCAGGAGGGGAAAGGGGGGGACCCCCAGACCTAGTTCTGAGGCTGTTATGTTGGTGGTGGTCACTGGACTCTAATCCTTGAGCAGTGGTGTAATGCAGTGTGGTGGTGTGCGAGCCAGGTGTAATTCCAGAAGTACTGAGGTTGCATTCGCCTAGTGTGACCTTCCCCTAGGTGCCCTGTAAGTACTGCCTTTGCAGTTTGGGGTTACCTTCCACAAACTGTTCAGGAACTGCCTCCACAGGGTTCTTTTGCTGCTTGGTGATTGCCAGCACTTTGTCATCTGGGTGTTTTTCCTACCACTGTTTGGCCTTAGGAGGTAGTACTGTAGCTGGTAGGAGCGCAAGGTACTGAGCAGCTGTCTCATAATATGCACAATGGCCAGTTCTGTTCCTCCTGGAGACGTGCTTTTGTAGGGTGTTTATTTTCTTTTAATTTGTTTTGCCTGGTGGGGATGTGCCTGGTTTGACTGTAGGTGCACTTAGATTATTTGGGTGGCTCTCCGCTAGGTCCCCGTGATTGCACACGTCGCAGGGATTCAGCATTTTGTTTGTTCGGTAGTTTTGGGATAACCAGTTAACCACTTTGCCTGGGCTTCCCTTATCAGTCAACATAAGGGCCCTGGAAACCCCCATTGGGGTTTATTGGTCCAATGGATGCATCCTCTGAGTCCTATCTCACTTTATGCAAATTTGAAGGTTACTCTGACTCCTTGTCTCAGGGGGTGACAATCATTGTTTTTACCTCAACCATGCTGCCTGTTGGGTCAATGACACCTTTGACACAAAGTTCTGCGAGTGGTGTTCCTTGCTTGTACTCCAGTTCACCTAGTCCACTGCTACTGATATGCAGGTGCAGGCAGCTTCAGCGTTGCATGCGAGGTTTAGGTTGCTGTAACGCAGTAGGCTGGTTGCCTTTCCGGATGCGCTGCTTTGATTATAAGGCCACTTTGGTTATAGGGACTTGGACGTGGGGGTATTAGTCGCCTTGACTTTGGTTTCATCTGCACCCTCTGGGCGTTTCCCTATTGTAGTTCATCCTCTTCAACCCCCTTCCCCCACTACCACCACCACCACTGGGGGTCAGGGCAGGGCTTTCAGCTGATGTTGAGACTCGGGCGGCTTCAGGGACTGCCCAATGAGGTTCAGTGGCGGAGGCATTTGAGCGTGTTCCTTCTGCTGGGGCTTCCAGGTCGGGTCAGTGGACCCCCTTCTTACTTGCTTTGCTTTTCCAGTGGATTCTGCTTTTTCCAGAGGCAGGGGGTTTGGAGAACAGCTCTGACCTGGGTCCTGATGTGGAGGATCCCTGGGCTGGGGAGGTCCTGACGTGGGAGATCCCGAGACATGGGGGGGGGAGGGGGAGGGCCCTATTTGACCCCACTTGAGGTGTTGGTACCCTCGGTGCAGGGCTTGTTATTACAGAGGGGGAGGGGTTTTCCTATTCCCCCCCCCCCCTCCCTGTACGAGTTTGATGCGAGTTTGGCCCCCACGAGTTCGGTTCTTCGGTTCCCTCTTTCCGGAGGTTTTTGGCTTCCCGCATGCCACCTAGGGAGGTGCGAGAGGCCATTGCGGCTTACCTCCTGCGAGACCCGGATTACTCTTTGATAATGGATCCTTCTTCTTTTCTGTTTTGCTCCTCTTTTTTCCTTACTGGGTGCATTATGAGGTGCCGGAGTCTTCCTGGCTGGCAGACTGCACTTTCTTTTCATTGGGGGTGTGGCATGCGTTCTGTCGGACCCACATGCTTGAATGGCTGGAGTTGACTACGGTCGTTTAGATTTTCCTGGGGGGAGAGTTGGAGCATCTCGATGCATGCTTGTTTGTCCCTGTGCTTCCTCGCGATGTCGGCCAGGTGCAGCTTCATGTGTTCAGGTTCCCTCCCTTTCGGCATCCCTGGTAGCTGAGGATTTGCATACCCGTGGGCATTTGGCTTCGGTCTTGTGCTTTTTCCTGCTGGAGCTGTCTTCGGACTGGCTCGAGGAGAATGTGGAGGGGCTGGGTTCCGGGCCAGCGTCTGGTGCTCTTGCCTCGGCGTCAGCTGCCTTGAAGTTGTTTGAGCTGATTCTGTATGAAGGTGTGTCTGTTCTTTGCTTCTCATCTCATGTGCCGACAGGAGGTGCTCATCCATTCTTTGGAATCTGCTTGGGCCCCTGGCTCTTAGATTTTTGTCCCTGTTTTGTCCATTGATGTTTGCAGTCTTTGGTGGTGCATTTTCTACAGGTAGCTTAGTCTAGTTGCCAGCCTATGTCGAACTTGTTGGTCCTCCTGAAGGGTTGTGCCAGGGCTCGTGTTTCCTTTGGTTGTCTTAAGCCAATAGTGCCAGATTTGGGACCGGCCCCACCTGCGGAGCCATCAGCATCTGTTCAGCGCAGTGATCGCTCTGAGAGATGGTCGGGCTCTCGTAAGGGTCGTTGGCCCTTTCGTGGTTCGCCCCATTGACTGGGCTGGGGGGTGGGGAAGCTCGCGTTGTTTGCTCACACCTAGTCCCACAATTTGTGGGCATTTCAGGTCGTTTTCTCTGGCCTGTGGTAGCGTTGGGTGGCTACTTTTACTTCAGGGCTGATGGGGGCAGACCTCTTACCCTGTGCTCTGTCGAGTCGTCCTAGTGTGTGTGTGCTTCGGTGTGGTCGAAATGATGGCATCCCTCAGGTGGGTTTTCCCACTTGTTTCCAGTTCCGAAATGGGACTGTGCAAATCTGAGGTTCATTCTGGACTTGGCGTGTCTGAACCCCTGAGTCTGAGCCCCACATTTTCGATGATCTCTCTGTTCCAGGTCTGGCTGCTTTTGGAGTTAGGCACTTGGATGGTGGCCCTGGACCTCCTGGAAGCATATTGGCACATCCCAATTCATCCGGGGTTCAGGGACTGGCTCGGTTTTGTTGTGGGGGTGCATGCTTACCACTTTCGTAGCCTTCTATTGCTTCCATTGTTGCTTGCATCTGATGCCTCGCTTTTTTACATGCCTTACCTGGGTCGTGGTGACCCGTTTGTGTCAGTTACGGGTTTGGGTTCGGGCTCAAATCAACGGCTGGCTGGTCTGGGCTTTCGGGCGGTCCGCGTGTCTGCTCGCCAGGGATTTAGTTCTTTCCCAGCTCACTGGGTTTGGGTTTTTGGTGAACTAGAGGAAGTCCCATTTGGTTCCCTCTGGTTTGGATTTGGCTGGGTCTTGTGTGGGACTCTCGAACTGCTTCCTTGTCTCTCCCTCCCAATGGCATTGCTGCGGCTGCAGTCCTGTTTTAGACTGGAGGGCACCCAGGTCACTTGTCAGTTGCTTGAGCAGCTGTGAGGTAGTCTGAACATTGCTGTGCTGGTCTGCTGGTCAGATCTGGCTTCGGCGGGTGTTCTGGTTGCTTTAGGAACATTCCTTCAGCCGCTCTCGCAATTGCTGGATTTGGACCCTAAGGGGCCTTGCGTCGGCTGCTGTGTTGCCGGCTTCCCCTTCAGATTTTTTGGGGTTCAGTGCCGCGACGCTTACCCAAGCCCTCACTCAATGTGTTCAGACATGTTACCTCTCGACTGGGGCTTTGTGATCAGTGCTCACCAGGCCAGCCAGGGTCGGCGGGGTCCGTCCTTCCGTTGGGCTCACAGCATGGTGCGGTAGTTCGCGGTGGTGTGACTTTTGCTTCAGAGGGTTCGTGTCACTTGCGGATAAAAGATTCAGCACCAAGAGGGTTCAATGTGGTCCTTGGTTCTTTGGGGCTGGTCACTTCAGGTGACTCATCTGCTGAATTCTCAGGGTTTGGCTCTCCTGGTAGTTCATATCCAGGGGGTGTCCAATGTCCTGGCGGACGACCTGTCCCGTTTCATTCCCCTATCCACGGAACGGTCGACAATGACTCGTTACTTTGGCTCTGCCAAACATTCAGGTGTCCGAAGGTGGACCTCTTCGCGTCGGCCTGATTGAGGCATCTTCCAGTATATGTGGCGCACCTTACCCGACTGCAAGGCAGTCGGGAGTCGATGTCTTTCGGCTGAACTGGTCGAACTGGTTGAGGTTACCTGTACCTTGGCCTCACTATCCCTAAATTATGTATTTTGTTTGGTTCACATTAGTTTTACTGTGTAATATTTCTATGTCCACTAATGGTGTTTACTTAGCCATGCCTCTCTTTAGCTCATTCACTATTTTAATGGGGAGTTTTTAACTTTTAGAAATATTTCCTTCACATTAAAACCTTGGATGGAGTGGGAAGCTTCCTCACTTATTTACCTAATCTTATCTTGGGTCGAATTCCTGCTTCACCCTGCACCACTGGTCACTTTACAAATCACTGTGCACTCCTTTACTTTTTCTTACAAAATTAGTTTCTATTTTGTGTCTAACTTTATTTTATTTGTCTGTTTCCCTGACAGTCAATTACTTGTGTGCATTTCACTTTGATACTGCTTGTTTATCCCTCTCAAATCACAAAAATACTGTGGAGCCCCAGCCCTCAACCCTGGAGGTCTGGTTGAGGACTGGGCTGCTGGGACGCTAAGCCCCGAAATCATCTCAAGAAGAAACTAACCCTTCCCTGTAAGACAAGCAGTTCTGGCACTTGACTCCATATTAAAAAAAAAAAATACAGTACTGCAGTATATGCAGGCTAAGTAGCATTCTGTTTAGCTATTTGGGCAATTTTTCACCAGGACCCATATTAACGAAGTTTAGAATAATAAAGAAATAAAAATGAGAAATTCTCGCCAGTGCCCTTTTCCAACTTTCATTTGTCTGTTGAGAGATTCATCCATAATAGCAAAGCCCTTTGCTAAAGCATGCAGTCCATATAAATGCATACAGCTTGTATTTTCAATGCATCAGATGTTAACCCTCAGAGTGCAGCGATCATTAAAATTTTCACCTTAACATTAAAAAGTTTGATCGGGATTCAAAACCATGAAAAGTAAAAGTAAAAAACAAAAATATAAATAAATAAATGGTAAAGTGAAGATCTTTTTGCTGATCAGGTAAGTGTGGTCATAGTCCTGTTGATGTGGGATCAGGAGGGAGGGAATTATCAGGGGGGGAAAGCACCAAGCCATTATGACTATATAGCACTGGGAAAGGGGTCCGGACAAGGATTTAGGATGGCACAGGGGGAAGGTATGATGCCCAACCACGGACGGACGGGAATTGAACGTCAATGTGCATGAAGCGTGACAGTCGCTCTACCGTCCACCCCAAGTGATTGGACTGTGGGACCAGGAGCTGAAGTCTATATGCCTAAATTATTTTGTGGCTTCTGATGACTGCTGGGAGACACCACTGAGCTATTGAAGCTGTATTGGTGTATTATATATTGTTATTGTATTGGGGTATATAAATATTGTTATTCAAGCACTGATGCAAGACCAGATCTTCATTTAATGTTGACATCATTGCACTAGACAGTTGCACATGACAAAGGGTTAGAGCACCTTCATGGGTTGGATAATACAGGTGCTTACGATACATTGTTCCCATTACATTTATTATACTTGTGAACATGTTTGTTGATAGTATACAGTACTGCTAGGAAGAATAAGTGACCAAGATGACTGTCTTGCCCTTCCATGTGACCTGGACAATGTGTGCATAAAGCAACACGGGCAAATGTAGATCATTGCCATGTAATGAAATGAAAAGTAATTGAAACAGGAGACGTTTATCTTGCAAATAATGTTGGCAGACTCTAAAGAACTTGTACAAGGCAAGAGATACAGAGGTGATATTGAGTCAACTGTCACAAGACCTCATTAAGGGTAGTCCACATAAATAGTAAACCACATATTACCAATGATTACCAGTGGGGAGGTGAGGAAGCATCTGCCAGATTTGGATGTGACAATGGCTATAGGCCTGGATGGAATCTCACCATGGATGCTAAGTGAAGGAACAGAAGCACTGTGCCTGCCATTCTCCATGGTGTACAACAAATCACTGGTAACAGGTGAACTGCCAAAAATTTGGAAGACAGCTAATGTAGTTCCAATATTCAAGAAGGGTAATACACACTGATCTACAGGCCAGTGTCCCTAATTTGCATTCCATCCAAGATGATGGAAAAAGATTGTAAGAAAAATGCTAGTGGAACATCTGGAGCAAAAGACTTTGTAACATATCAGCATACATTCAGAGATGGCAAATCATGCCTCACAGGATTCATTAAGTTCTATGACCAGGCAACAAAAATCAGGCAAGATGGATAGGGCTGGGCAGACTGCATATATCTGGACTACCAGAAAGCCTTTGACACAGAACCACATAAGAGACTAGTGCACAAGCTGGAGATGCAGATAGGAATGAAAGGGAAGGTACTCCACTGGATAACGGAGTACCTAAGCAACAGAAGACAGCGAGTCACTGTGAGGGATGAGGTCTCAGAGTAGTGAGGCATCACCAGTGGAGTTCCACAGGGATCAGTCCTTGGACCTATGCTGTTTCTGATATACGTAAATGATCTCACAGATTGAATAGACTTGTTCCTCTCAATGTTTCCTAATTATGCAAAAATTGAGGAAGATCAAGACAGAGGAAGATAGTATGAGGCTTCAAGATGACCAAGACAAACTGAAGGAATGGTCCAACAAATGGCTACTAAAGTTCAGGCCAAGTAAATGTAAGGTAATGAAACTAGGTAGAGGAACTAGGAGGCCAGACACTGGATACCGAATGGGAGATAAAGGCTTTCATGAACGGATAGAGAGAAAGATTAGGAGTTGATATTACGCCAAACATGTCTCCTGAAGCCCCACATCAAACTGATAACATCGGCGGCGTATGCGAGGCTGGCTAACATCAGATCTGCCTTCAGAAACCTGTGTAAGGAATCCTTCAGAATCTTGTATACTACATATGTAAGGCCAATCCTGGAGTATGTGGCCCCAGCATGGAGATCGTACCTTGTCAAGCACAAGATGAAGCTGGGAAAAAGTTCAGAGGTATGCCACTAGGCTAGTCCCAGAACTAAGAGGCATGAGTTATGAGGAAAGGCTGCGTGAACTGCCACTCACATCGCTGAAAGACAGAAGATCTTGGGGAGACATGTTCACCACATACAAAATTCTCGGGAATTGACAGGGTAGACAAGGATGGAATATTTAACACGGGTGGTACACGCACAAGGGGGAGAAAGGTGGAAGCTGGGTACCCAAATGAGCCATACACACATTTGAAAGAACTTTTTCAGTGTCAGAGTTGTTAGTAAATGGAATGCACTAGGAAGTGATGTGGTCTTGGCAGGTTCCATACACAGCTTCATATGTAGAGACTATATGATAGAGCTTGGGAATCTGTTCACCAGTAGATTGACGGGTGAGAGGCGGGACCAAAGAGCCAAAGCTCAACCCCACGAACTCAATTAGGTGAGTACAACTATGTGAGTACATAAATGATAATCCACATAAATGGTAGACCACGTAAAGGGTATGGTAAGAAGAGTCTTGCTATTGCTGTTATGCCTATACATGTTTTAGAATTACATGTACATTTGTTCATGAAAGGAAGAATGCATACAAATTGTCCATGAAATGAGACTACTACAAACAGAATATGCAGAAGTTATATGGTGCCCAGTGTAGCAAAGCATATAAAAAATAAATGTGAAGAGAAGCAGAGGCAATAAATTTGCAAAAACAAATGGAAAAAGAAAGAGGTGACATTATCACCACATGCAAAATTCTAAGAAATTTAGAAAGCCGATGAGGACTTTGCCAAATCTGGAACATTGAGAACAAGACAACATAAATTCGAGCTAAGAAAATATAATGCAAAAAAAAAAAAAAACACATGACAATTTAAGGAAGACAGGACACCCCTCAAGCATAGCTTTCATCCTGTATATCACACTCGAGTAATTTACTCAGATTCACCCCACGACAAGATGCTGTTCCTTTCTAGCATTTACCATCACATATTTTATTGTAATTGGAGATTGTGTATTTTGAAATAATTTATGGCTCAGGCTCTGGTTTGCTATACATTTCTGTATTTCTAAAGGATACAAACAGTTTGTATATTCATTGACCTACACTCGCTAGGTTCCTGGAAGAACTTATAGTAAAACCAATAACAGAACATTTTTAAGTGATGCATTATACTTTAGGGAAGATAGGGAGAACACTATTCGTAATCTTTTATAATTCATTATAAAAGATGAAAATTAGAAGTTAACGTTATTTACGGATCGGCAAATGATGATGCCTTAAAACTATCAGCCAGTCGACTGCCGGGACTTTCATATGTACAGTGTTCTGAAGCCTTTTATTCCATCTGTTGATTGCATATGCAAATACTGGTGTGATGGCTTTCGAGTCTTGGATGGTGCAAATAGGGCTGAATTATATTTTTAGAGTTAAGGCTACACCTTCCATCCCTGCCTACAAAACGATTGCCAATACTCGTTTTGCCGCCAGATATGCAGCCAATCCCAGATCTCAAAAACTGCTGCACATCAGACTTCTCCAAACGTTGAGAGATACTGCCATTTCAGCAAAAAAAAGTCAAGAACGGCCTCATTCTCCCATTCCACCATGGACGATACCTTTCATTTCTTCTTGCCAGCTGAAATTAAAAAAGGCCCGGCGTTCACAGAGGTAATTAATTACTGCCCTATTTCATGAGCATAAGAGGGATTCTGCCCAATGTGAGCACATTATTGAATAATTAAAACAAGTTGGAAACCAATGACGTTTTTGGTTGTGCTGTTACATACGATGACACATGTTCAGAGCAATAGATCAAAAATTTACATCCGTATATACTGCAGAATTATTAAATGTAATTTTTCAAGCCTTGCTCATTTAACTTGAGATCCCTAATGTAATTTTTGTCATACATACTGACTTCCAAAGTACAATTTTGTCTCGATCAGTTTAACCCATGCCATCCCCTGTTGTGAGGGCACGGGAATGACTTTACAAGTTGTCAACAAAATTAGTCTCTTTTGGTACTTCATGCTCCATCTCTATTCCATCAACGATCACATTGTGTAAAGGACAACAAAGTAGGGATATTGATTCAGATAATAAACCAAAATCAATAAAACACTATCCTTCCCTGGCCATCATCTCATCAGCCTCACAAAGACAACAAACACCACTTGGAGTGTATCCATAGTTTCACTGACAAATGTTGTACTAATCTCTCTTGAATGAACTTTATTGAATGTAGACAGTATAATTTAGATAGACAAGATTGTGAGTTTGCCAAAAGAACCATTGTGGAGATTCTAGGGAAATAGTTGTATTTACCCTTTGTTCACATTCAATAATTGTAAAGCCTATTTAAAACTACATTAGCATTGAATAATCACTTACCTTAGTGTTGTAATCCTATTCCAATTAAAATTGGGAATAAAGGGGGGGGGGCATCGTGCATCCTAGCCACCACTTACATACACCCATGTCAACCTGCAAACCTCTGTTAATATCCAAACTCAAAGACCTATTCTTGCAGTCTCACTGTTTTTGAGCAAACACACACACACACCCTTGTAAACATCAGTTTAGCTATCAACGTAGCCAATCTACCCAAGATTCTCACTCTCCACCCACATTGATGTACCTCAAAGATATTAGATTGCATCCACACTGCCCTACTCTATCCAAATAGTCACAGCAGAACTGACAAACATGATTTAATTTATCAGATAATGGATAAACTCTCATAAAAGTTCTACTACAGTAGTATGCTTCACAAACCCACCCATTTCTATTCGTGAAAGGCTGAACACAACCCTCTACACCAAGGGGGGGGGGGCTCCCAATGGGAGGAGAATAGAGGAAAGGCTAGTGTCCAAAGTGTCCTTTATTGGTTATATAAAATATATATTACTAAAAAAGAGAGGATGCTACCAAGAAGATTACTTTCTATAAGGATTTTCCTACATTGTGAAGGATGGCACAGGACTACCTTAATATGCTACAAAGATTTGGCAAATGATTCCATGAAACGATTTCGGCCAAAGCAGCGTCTTGAAAAGCTACACTCAGCGTTACCTTGAGGTTATCTCAAGATGATTTCGGAGCTTAACGTCCCCACAGCTCAGTCCTCGACCAGGCCTCACACCCCCAGGAAGCAGCCCGTAGCAGCTGTCCATCTTCCAGGTACCTATTTACTGCTAGGTGAACAGTGGCATCAGGGTGAAAGTAACTGCCCATTTGTTTCCGCCTCTGCCGGGGATCGAACCCGAAACCTTAGGATTACAAATCCCGAGTGCTGTCCACTCAGCCGTCAGGCCCCCTCCTTTTGAAGGTTGCCTCAAAAGGTTCGCCTTTTTTATCTGGAAATCCATGGTTTGAGAGAATTAAGTTGGATTACCATGAATCCATCCAGCAGGCATCAAAGGCTACCATACATGCATCATATGTAGATACGTTGCATATTGTCAGGAATAAGAAAACTCATACAGTTGGAGAAATTGTGATTAAACCATACTTCCTTGATAGTGCAATGCTTGATCTCGATAATGATGCAGTAAACAAGCTGAAGCAAATCCTGCTGTCTAATAATTAATGCTGTACTATAAATGATAATTACAAAGATAGTCATCAAAGCTTTTTGCCATTCAAATAGATGAAGCTTTTATCAAACCCTGTCTGTTGCTAAATACGATCTTGTGCAAACTGACTATGCCCATGGTAATGATTGTGGAGTGTATATCCACAATACACCCCTGGGATGGCCCTGTTTTGTTGGGTTACCTGTCCTCTAATTGTGGTTCCATGATGGGTGTGGAGGCTTAACTGTGGATAAAAATTTTCTTGTTTGTTCTAAGTTGATTTTCGACCCTCTTTCTCCTCCTCGGGGTTGTGGGGGTGAGCGACTAGCCCCCAAGTCGGACCGTGAAAAAAGGATGGGCCCCATAGCCCCGGCTGCATTAGACCCAGATCCAGCTTTATCTCTGATTACTCCTACTGACTAGTAGCCTACTGGTGTGGCTACTTCCATTGTCGTAACTGTGCCATTCTGCCCCTCCTTCCTAGGGTTCACGGAACTATCTCCATGCTTGTTTGCTTCCTGCTTTACCTGCTAAATTCCAGGATTTGTTTAGCCCCACTTTATGGCCTAAGTATTATGATCTTTGTCCTGACAACCATACCCACCCTGATGTACATATCCATTGACACTTGGTTAACTCTGGATTCCCAGGTTGCTTTCAACCCTACTTTGACTGGTCTTCATATAATTGCGGCCCATTCTCAGGAGGCAACCATTTTCCTTGCTTGCCGAGACTCCATTTCAGGTGTCCAAAAGATGCTCTATTGAATATATATCATCATTTGCAATGTTTGTTGTGACTGGTGCTCAGGACCTCCAAGACTGCCATGAGGATATTAAATATATCCTCGAGGCCCAGGGTTTTTCTATCCACCTGATTGACTCCTCTAATCGTCCCCTTTGTTGTTATTGTCTTTCTCTTCATATTGTTAACTTTTGATGGTAGGACACTTCTTGCTGGTGCCTGATGTACAGTACATCCATTGTGGGAGTATGTCTCCCAAGATCCTCCCACAGCTGACTTGAATGGCATTGCAGTGCACAGTGCACTGATCTTGTGCACAAAGCCTATTTCCCTTAATCCTGGATAGTTTTCTGGCATGTTGGGTATCTCCAGAATGCCCACTTAACCAGGAACACTGTTAAAATACGTAGGCCGCCGTATGTCTAGGCAGGAAGTAGATGCAGGGAGTTAAGCATACTTGCCACCAAAGGGTCAGTGAATACATGGCTGGTGCCCGCGTGGGACCGAGGGGAGACGCCAGCAGCGTCTGACCTCTGGGGTCAACCGGCGCGATGTTGAATAACAGCTATGACGTGTTCATGACGTCACTCCTGCTACTGCTCATCGAACGAGCTAATATGATTGGTTCCCGCTCATTTGCTGCAATGCTATTGGTCAATTGTAACTCTTTTGTGTGTGCCCACGAGACGCCCGGAGCTTCAGGCAAGATTCATTCTTGTGAGGGATCTCTTGCAAAGTGGATGTGTTCTGTTCTACCGGCCAATAGACTGAACACCGTCTAACCCTCACCGTCAAGTTAACTCAGCGTCTTTGCGATATACCACACACTCGCCAGAATCACGAGTGGGAATATATTGTTTAGAAGCCTAAAGTGACAAATCTCCAGAGCGAAACAGACTGGTATCAGGTAACCCCTGGTGACAAAGATCGTCGTGAGTGACCTAGAGTGAACTAAGGCAGTGCCGCCGCCTAAGTAATCTGTGTGTGACATTACCACAGTGTACAGTGTAGTGCATGGTACCGCCACTCATCCTGAGCGTGTACCTCAGTACCTCGAGCGCCTGCCGCCGCCCTAGCTCCTACGTGAAGTCACCACCTCACGCACCGTCAGTGCCAGTGTGTGCGCGTGTGTCTGTCTGTTAAGCATACAGCACGCCCTACTCACGAAATCATCTCAAAAATACTGCGAGTACCCTCCGTGTCTACGAGCGAAACCAGCTATCGGGCCACCTACGAGTGCTTGTATAAACGAGTCTGAGTGAGTGCGTAAGGAAAGGTACCTTATCTGTAAGTACAAGATCTTGTCATTGTTTTATTGTGTCTGTGTTGATCTGAGGGGTCAACCACAGTTCTCACCTTCTTATACCTGTCGCAGGTTATAGGTGAATCGACGGTGTATGCGTGTTTATCTGTGTGGTATCACAGCATTTCACTCGTCTGTGGATGTGAGCTTCACATACACCACACATTTAGTTATTGTGTGATTATTATTGTGTTTATTGCATATCATCATTACCGAGTATCCGGTTGGAACTCTTGTGATCCCTTTGCATACCGGCAGTTAGGTTGCCGTGTTAATGATTGGCTGTCAACTGTGTTAAGTTAGGTGTTTCTCCACGAGTGGATACGAGTCGATTAGCCAGACGTCAAGAGTCTCGCTAATGCAACCATAGCTTTGCTGACGCCAATCGAAAGTAAATCAAGCACCCTGTGTATTAGTGGTTAAGTTAGTAAATAAACTACTGTTAAGCTTGATGCGGTGTTTCCGTTGAACCACTTCTGAATACTGCTAATATTACTCCAGCCTTCAGCTCTAGGTGTCTTCAACACCGAGTTGCCTGTAAGTCACTAAACTATAAATTTGATGAGGACCCTAGGAGTCCCTTAAAGTGTTACATCATTGAGGAGATTCCAACGACCAACGTGGAGCAGGACCAGGTGAGGCTAGTCTGAGAAGAGACCGACAAGGACTCTAACTCGACCTTGCTCCCAGGCCCTGTACGGTTGCTCTCGTATTTTCTATTTTGCTAATTCCGACAGCTTCGTGAAGCGTCTGCCACATGTACATTGGCGACGTACGCATTGCAGTCGTGACAGCAAAAAAAAAGAAAACACCCACATCCATTCTCTATGACTGTATAAAAGGTTGGCAGTTTGGTCATGGCTCTTCCAGGTGCAGCTGTGAGGTATCCTTTTGCCCCTCATGTGGTGACCCTGGGTGTTTTCATACTGATTGCTCTTCTTCCCAAGCTTGCTGCATCAACTGCACGGAGACCTGATGTGCCTTTTCTTGGTCATGCATCCCTTATAAGTTTGAACAAGGCAATCTTCCTTACCCTGAAGCATTACGATCATATTTTTCGAAGACTCGGCACCTGGTCCACCGTCTTGATACTTTTTCTTCCATTACTCATGCTCATGCATTGAGTCGTACTACTCTTCTCCACCCTTGTTCCCTTCCATCGTTATCCAATCGTATCCAAGTCTTGGACCCAGACACACATACTAGCTGCTGCTCTTCTGCTCCTGTCTATTCTATGACCATAGGTGTTGCTCTTGCTTCTCTGTCTGTCTGTTCCACCCCTCCTTCTCATTCGTCTCCTACTTGCCCGGTTAGTGCTGCTTCTCTCCTTCATTCTCTTTCCTGTGCCCTCCTTCACTTTTCAACGACATCTTCTGTCTTCTCACACCTGTACCTCCAGGCTGATGTCCATCCTCCTCCCAGTCAGTCATCTTAATTTACTTACTATTACACCCTGGGAAGTATAATAGGAAGTTCAATATAACAGGAGGTATAATATAATTAGGAAGTTAAAAATCCATCTCCCTATTTTGTCAGTAATTCATTTTGTACATATTTTGTGTGCAAAAACACCATGATCACATTTGTCAAAAGCTTTTGCAAAATCTGTGTATTATGAGCATTTTGCTAGTCTTCTATGGCATCTAAGGCCATGTCATAGTGGTATAGCAATTGATAAGGGCAGGAGTGCTCTGTTCTGAATCATTGTTGGCCAGGGATATGTAAACACTGTGATTGTTTTGTGATATTACTTACACACTTTTGTAGATTTATATGATGTATGATGTTAGTTATTGGTCAAAACAAACAAAATTGCATCTGTTTTACTTCCTCCTTTGTGGAGTTTTTTGATCTCTGCTGTTATAAGTGTCATGGGCCCTTAATATCTAGGCTCCATCTCCAAAAGCTGTTTAAGGTCTGCGATTTTATTATTTATTTTTCAGTTCTTGAATATAGAATTTCGAGTCTGGGTCTGGTGCAGAGTGCATGGGCATGGTGTGCTATCTGGCTTTTTCAAAGTCAAGTGGGGTTAGGGTGATGTCTGATATCTACCGTAATTCAATGGTGGTATCGCATTCATAAAAAATTAATTTGTATCATTGATCTTCAATGTGTTCAGGTGTTCACTGAAAACAGAATCATTCTGTAGCCTCAGTTTTTCACTCATTTCTTTGTCATCATCTGGGAAAGTTTCATCACCCTTGCTCAAGGGTGATGAAAAAGAAAAAGTTTCATCATCCTTGCCATGCAGGATGTAGTTTTTGTTCCAGATTTTGCACAGAAGAAAGTGTTTTGGATTACTGAGTACTGTATTTGACTTAGGGTCTTTTGCTTTCTGCCTCTCTTGGATTTTATACAATTTTTGAAAAGTTAGCTTGATAGTTTCTATTTCTCCAAGTAGCCTTCTTTGTCGTTATTGGGATAAAGTGGAGCATTTGAGATATTGTGCTTTTTTTTTCTCACCATCTGTAGAAGGAATGGTGTGTTCTCATTCTAGTTTGCATTTTTTCTTCTATATAGTGGTATGCAACTTAAACAAATTTCTAGTGCTATCGGGCCTATTTTCTCAAGGCACTGGTTTAAGTTTACATTATTAAAATGGAATTTTGTGAATTCTCCTTGGATTTGAGATTGGCTGCACAGATCTATTGCACATGCATGTCCAAACTTCAATTAGGTTGAGGTCTGAGTAACGTGTATTTGGCACTGCTGAGCATTTAAATGTAATTCAGAGATTTGCAAGTGTATGTTGAATAGTCATATAGTATGTGGACATTTTTCTAATTGAAAATAACAAGAATGTTTACATTTTCTCCTTCATAATAGGAAAAGCAATTTGGAAGTATTGTTTAGCCTATCTTGCTGCATAATTTTTCTTTTTACCAGATTTATAATAAGTTGTTACTCATTTTGATGAAAGGTTTACCATTTGGTCACAAAACTGTAGTTTTCTCGAGCCAAGTGTGAATGGGCTCTGACTAATGAACATTTTATAGCAAATTTAAACAAAAAAATTGATTTGGTTGCTGTGAAGCGGTGGTTAGGAGTCGACATGTTTGCAGCCCGTTTTCGAAACAAGGCCTAGAAAGCTTATGAAAAAATTGAGCATCAGCTGTGTGAGCATATATAAAGCTCATTTAATTAAGAAACAAGAGAAGCATGAATTTAATAATAATTATTATGAGTTACAGTACTATTAAATCCATGCAGCAACAGCTTCACTTCATGAATTAAATGTACTCAATATGACTCGCAGCTGATGGTGCTCCATTTTTTCACAAATAGCTTTCTTTGCTTTATTGATTATAGTATAAATCTTATAATGACTTCCTACTCTTAAATCCAATTACACAGCTGAAGGATTAATAGTGCATTACAAGCATAGCTTTGTTGAAAATATTTGCCTACTAGTACAGTACTTTCTTATAGTAAGGATGGTTTACATTTCCTAATATTCAACATTGCTTCTTTATTAATCACATTGAGGTAACATTTTACCTAATTATAAATCATAAAATGTCATTTTATTTGTATGTGTATGCGTGTGCTTATGTCTTTTAAAGTTCTAATGTTAGTGCAGTATTCCCTTTTTTTTATGTCCAAAGTAGGATACAGTATTACTGTGTGTCCTTTAATTCACACATGTTTGTTGTTTATCAATGTCACTTTTCTCTCAAGATTAGCAGACAGATTTTGATGATACAGTAGTGTACCTTATAAAGTACAGTATTAAATTTGTTTAGATAATATTATAACCTAATATACCTTGCTTAATCCTCCAGAGGTGGAAGGAACCTGTACTGTTTTGGCATAATTTGGTTAAAAAAGAACACTTGTCATTGCAGTTGCAGTAACATGAACAAATCTAATCAATAGCATTGCTCCTTGTTTTTCAAAGTGCACACAGCACATGTACAGTATGTTTAATACTGTAATTTTAAGCTTCTTTCAATAAAATATTTGCATATTAGTTGGTGTGAGTATGGAAGTGATGGACATCTTTAAGTATTTGGGAAGTGTTTTCAGCAAGGATGGGAGAGTGGAAGCAGAGTTGGCTGAAAGGGTGACAGAGTGCAGTATCACTGAGGAACTAAACAAAAGGTAAGAAAGTGATCATGCAAGTGTGGTGTGTTCTATTTTTGAACGTGTAAAATGCCCTTTTGTATGTCTGAGGATGGGACAAGATGTTGCAAGATTCATGGGGAAGTGTGTGGATACAGTTAACTTTTTCTGGAGAACCATGTTGATCACATGAATAGGTCATAATTTGAGAGTTGGAATGAGTTTGGTAGTTATGTTGCAATTTAGGCACACATTTATTATATATGTGTGATGCATGTGTTATTAACCGAGTGTAGTTACAGGTTGAAAGCTACGCATGTGGTGAATGTGGAGATTGGGAACTTTTTTGGGGGGAATAGGAAGGTGGGGGGGGGGGGCAGAGGGTGTATGCAAGTGCAGAGAAATATAATATGCTACATAAATTGTCAGTGTAGCATATTAAAAAGTTTCAATATACAATATTACTGTGTAATTTTAGGGAATAAGTCAGGAAGAGACTATTGATATGTGTGACTTTTAAAGAGTGAAACAGTTAATTACCCTCTTGTGCCAATACATGAAAGAATGACATTTAGTTGCTCTTTTAATCTGATTTTTAGTACAGTACTAGCACTTCATGGAGTTAATTACTTCTCATTATTAATGTTTTAGTTTAAATGAAATCTGAACCAATGCTTTATGTATAATTTATTAACAGTTTTGTTTTCATCACACTTGCTCTTACATTTTGAGATGTTACATTTATGCATATGCACACACAATGCATGTGTCTACGTGCACGCACACCCATGCACATTGTATCATTGACATGTAATGATATCATGTACTGCACCATGTACTGTATCATTGACAAGTGTAATAGTCAAAATATTGGAAAAAATAATTAAAACCAAATGGGTAGAACACCTGGAGGAAAACGATGTAATATCAGACAGTATGGTTTTCGATCTGGAAGATCCTGTGTAATGAACTTGCTCAGTTTTTATGATCGAGCCACAGAGATTTTACAGGAAAGAGATGGTTGGGTTGACTGCATCTATCTAGACCTAAAAAAGGCTTTTGACAGAGTTCCCCATAAGAGGTTGTTCTGGAAACTGGAACATATTGGAGGAGTGACAGGTAAGCTACTAACATGGATGAAAAATTTCCTAACTGACAGAAAAATGAGGGCCGTAATTAGAGGCAAGGTATCGGATTGGAGGAATGTTACGAGTGGAGTACCACAGGGTTCAGTTCTTGCACCGGTAATGTTCATTGTCTACATAAACGATCTATCAGTGGGAATACAGAATTACATGAACATGTTTGCTGATGATGCCAAGATAATAGGGAAGATAAGAAACCTAGATGATTCTCATGCCCTTCAAGAAGACCTGGATAAAATAAGTATATGGAGCAACACTTGGCAAATGGAATTTAATGTGAATAAATGCCATGTTATGGAATGTGGAATTGGAGAACATAGACCCCACACAACCTATAAATGATGTGAGAAATCTTTAAAGAATTCTGACAAAGAAAGGGATCTAGGGGTGGTTCTAGATAGAAAGCTGTCACCTGAGGACCACATTAAGAACATTGTGCGAGGAGCCTATGCTACACTTTCTAACTTCAGAATTGCTTTTAAATACATGGATGGAGAAATACTACAAAAATTGTTCACGACTTTTATTAGACCAAAGCTGGAATATGCAGCTGTTGTATGTTGCCCGTATCTTAAGCAGCACATCAACAAACTGGAAAAGGTGCAAAGACATGCCACTAAGTGGCTCCCAGAACTGAAGGACAAGAGCTACGAGGAGAGGTTAGAGGCATTAAATATGCAAAAACTAGAAGATAGAAGAAAAAGAGGCGATATGATCACTACATTCAAAATAGTAACAGGAATCGATAAAATTGATAGGGAAGAATTCCTGAGACCCGGAACTTCAAGAACAAGAGGTCATAGATTTAAACTAACGAAACGAAGCTGCCGGAGAAATATACGAAAATTCACTTTTGTAAACAGAGTGGTAGACGGTTGGAACAAGTTAAGTGAGAAGGTGGTGGAGGCCAAGACCGTCGGTAGTTTCAAAGCATTATATGACAGAGTGCTGGGAAGACGGGACACCACGAGCGTAGCTCTCATCCTGTAACTACACTTAGGTAATTACACCATGTCATTGCAGTTGGGGGGCTAAGTGGACAGCACACTGGACACGTAATCCTGTGGACCGGGGTTCGATTCCCGGCGCTGGCAAGAAACAAAATGAGCAGTTTCTTTCACCCTAATGCCAATGTTACCTAGCAGTAAATAGGCACCTGGGAGTTAGCCAGCTGTTATGGGCTGCTTCCTGGGTGTGTGTGTGTGTGTGTGTGTATATGTGTGTTGGGGGGGGATTAGTTAGTAACAGTTGAGAAACAGGCCGAAAGAGCAGAGCTCAACCCCCGTAAGCACAACTAGGTGAATACACACCCACCCACACAAGCTTGTTAGGCCAAAGCTAGAATATGCAGTTTTCGTATGATGCCCATATCTTAAACACATCAACAAACTGGAAAAGGTGCAAAGACATGCCACCAAGTGGCTCCTAGAACTGAAGGGCAAGAGCTACGAGGAGAGGTTAGAGGAATTAAACATGCCAAAACTAGTATATAGACGAAAAAGAAGCGATATGATCACTACAGTATGTACAAGATAGCAACATGAATAGATAAAATTGATAGGGAAGACTTTGAGACCTGGAACTTCGAGAACAAGAGGTCATAGATTTAAATTAACTAAACAAAGCTGCTGAAGAAATTTAAGAAAATTCACTTTCGCAAACAGTGGTAGACGGTTGGAACACATTAGGTGGGACGGTGGTAGTGGCCAAACCATCGGTACTTTCAAAGCGTTACACGACAGTGCTGGAAAGACGGGACACCACAAGTGTAGCTCTCATCCTGTAACTGCACTTAGGTAATTACACTATATGAGAAAGGAACAACAAATTTTATACCAAGGCAAAGATGCAGAACTAGGAAACCAGATTGGTTCAACAGAAATTGTGAAAGGGCCAGAGACCAAAAGACACAAAAATGGAATCAATATGGGAAGAGGGCAAACCCTCAAACATACCAGCGACACAGATGCGAGAAACAACTACACAGCAGTGAGGAGAGAGGCAGAAAGAAATTTTGAAAAGGGGATAGCCAACAAATGTAAAGCAGAACCAGGCCTATTCTATAAATTCATAAACAACAAATTTCAGGTAAAGGATAATATTCAGAGGTTGAAGATGGGAAACAGATTCACGGAAAATGAAAAGGAAATGTGTGAAACATTATACGAAAAGTTTCAAATTGTGTTTGTACAAAATTAAATATTCAGGGATAATTAATAATTAATAATCTTCAGGGAACCAGACAAAATAAGAATTCCAGAGAACAACATATAGCACATAGAGGTGTCTAGAGACAAAATGGAAAAAATGCTCAAGGAGCTAAGAACAAAGCATTTGGTCCAGATGTAGTTTCACCATGGGTTATGAGTGTGCGTGCACCTGAGCTCGGCATTCCACTTAAAGTGATTTTTCAGGCATCCCTTTGTACAGGAATTGTAGCAGATGTGTGGAAAAAAGGCTAAAATAGTTCCAGTCTACAAAAATGGCAGTAGGGAAGACCCCCCCCCCCTCCCCCTCATATATAGACCTGTATCATTGACGAATGTAATAGTCAAAGTATTGGAAAAAATAATTAAAACTAAATGGATAAAACACCTGGAGAAACCAAAAGATGTCCCATCAGACAGTTAGTATGGGTTTCGATCTGGAAGATCCTGTGTAACGAATTTGCTCAGTTTCTATGATCGAGCCACAGAGATTTTACAGGAAAGAGATGGTTGGATTCACTGCATCTATATGGACTTGAAACAAAAATGAAAAAATGAAAAAAAAAAAAGCTTTCGACAGAGTTCCACATAAGAGGTTATTCTGGAAATTGGAACATATTGGATGAGTGACAGGTAAGCTTTTAACATGGAGAAAAAAAATTTCTGATAGAAAAACGAGAGTAGTAATCAGAGGCAATGTATCGGAATGGAGAAATGTCACAAGTGAAGTACCACAGGGTTCAGTTCTTGCACCGGTAATGTTCATTGTTTACATAAACGATCTACCACATGGAATACAGAATTATATGAACATATTTGCTGATGATGCAAAGATAATAGGTAAGGTAAGAAACTTAGATGATTGCCATACCCTTCAAGAAGACCTGGACAAAATAAGTATATGGAGCACCACTTGGCAAATGGAATTTTATGTGAATAAATGCCATGTTATGGAATATGGAATAGGAGAATATAGACCCCCCACAACCTATAAATTATGTGATAAATCTTTAAAGAATTCTGATAGAGATCTAGGGTGGTTCTAGACAGAAAACTATCACCTGAGAATCACATTAAGAACATTGTAACATTTTATTGCGAGAAGCCTATGCTACACTTTCTAACTTTAGAATATACAGCGGTTGTATGGTGCCCTTATCTTTCGAAGCACATCAACAAACTGGAAAAGGTTCAAAGACATGCCACTAAGTGGGTCCCAGAACTGAAGGACAAGAGCTATGAGGAGACGTTAGAGGCATTAAATATGCAAAACTAGAAGCTAGAAGAAAGAGGCGATATGATCACTACGTACAAAATAGTAACTGGAATCGATAAAATTGATATCGAAGAATTCCTGAGACCTGGAACTTAAAGAACAAGAGGTCATAGATTTAACTAATGAAACAAAGCTGCCG
>WNGS01164858.1:11430298-11446795 GCA_020271785.1 Procambarus virginalis
TCCAGATTGAAAACCGTGCTATTTATCATTTTTATTTCTCTTAAATGTTCTACCCATTTAGTTGTAATTATTTTTCCAATATTTTGATTTAAATGATTTACTTGAATGAGTTAGTCAATGATAAGGACTATAATTATGGGGGTCTTCTTGCTGACGCTTTTGATGACTGGAACAATGTTAGCCTTTTTCCACATGTTTCCTAGGACTCGTCTACACAAGGATGTGAAAAATAATTGAAGCGAAATGCTGAACTCTGGTGCACATTGTCTCAACCCAAGGTGAAACTCCATCTGGGGCCAACTGCAGTGTTTTTATTTAGCTACTTGAGCATATGTGCTCACTTCACACTTACACTTCATACACTTCTGTGTGCTCTTATAATTCACAATAATTCTTATTGTGTCTGGTTCTCTGATTTAAATTTGCATAAACACTGTGGAACTGTAGAATGTTTCACACGTTTCTCCTTTTCATTTTCTGGAAATCTGTTTTCCATTTTTAACCTCTGAATATTATCCTTTACCTTCAATTTTCTTTAATGAATTTATAGAATAAGCCAGGTTCAGTTTTACATTTGTCAGCTATCCCTATTTTAAAGTTTCTTTCTGCATCTCTTCTTGCTGCCTTGTAGTTTCGTGCTTATTTGTATCGCTGGTATGTTTGAGGGTTTGGCCTCAAACCAATTGATTTATATTGATTCCATTTTTGTACCTTTTGGTCTCTGGCCCTGATGCAATTTCTGTTGATCAATCCTGTTTCTTAGTTTCCTCCGGAGGTGGGAAGGTTTGTTCATTTGGCCTTGGTTGGCAGTTTGTTTAGCTCCTGGTGGGCAGTTGTTTAGCTCCTGGTGGGCAGTTTGTTTAGCTCCTGGTGGGCAGTTTGTTTAGCTCCTGGTGGGCAGTTTGTTTAGCTCCTGGTGGGCAGTTTGTTTAGCTCCTGGGTGGGCAGTTTGTTTAGCTCCTGGTGGGCAGTTTGTTTAGCTCCTGGTGGGCAGTTTGTTTAGCTCCTGCAGTTTGTTTAGCTCCTGGGTGGGCAGTTTGTTTAGCTCCTGGGTGGGCAGTTTGTTTAGCTCCTGGTGGGCAGTTTGTTTAACTCCTGGTGGGCAGTTTGTTTAGCTCCTGGTGGGCAGTTGTTAGCTCCTGGTGGGCAGTTTGTTTGGCCCTGTGAGCGGATTGTTCCTTTGCTGCCTGCTCCTTCTTTTCTGGTAGTGTGTGAGGTGGTTGGCTTCCAAAGAGGTCCTTTAGTCATCGATGCTTGGTTGGTCCGGCCAGAGGTGCATTATGTGCTGTGTCCGGTGCCGCCTCTCTGACGCTACCTTCGTGCTATCAATTCTGCTTCTGTGGTTACTTTGAGGGTTGATTCTCTCCCCTTGGTCCCCTGTTCAAAGATTTCTTTCTCAGGTCATCTGCAGTGTTATTAAATCTAACTAGCCTGCAGTCTTCCCTCTTACCCATGATGTTCAGTCATATGCTGCTCTCTGCTGTGTTCAGGGATATATCCTGTGCTGATATTTGGGCTCGCGGGTTTTGGAGGTTGAAAGAGGTTCTGGCAGCCGAGTCAATGTGCACTTGTGTGGCTCTTGGGTTATTTTTCATTAGTCTCATCATTGCTTTGGACTACTTGATAATAGTGCAGGAGGGACTGAAATGTCAGTTCATTTTCTGACGTGGGGTTTAGTCATGTCTTTGCCTTGGTTTCTATGGTGCTCCCTGACCTCCCTGGTAAGTGCCCATTTGTTTTCCTTCTTTGTGATAGCTAGCTTCTGGGAGCCACAAGAGGCTTAACCCAGAAAACCAGTATTGAATGTAATAAAACCCCAATTTCCGGGTGAACCCCGGTGACTCCCTGATGCCTTCTCTGCCTCCCTCCCAGGTCGTCGGGGGTTGGTTAACGTTTTCCATAGAACTGAGGGTGGGGTAGCTGGCTGACCTTCAGGTGCCTCCCTCCCTTTCCTGAAATGAGTGGGGTAGGTGGGGCAACTGAGCCTGTGCTAGTTTGGAAAGTTTTTAATTTGTTTACATAGTTGAGGGAGTTCTTTATATGGTTCTTAAGGCTTTGGTCTCATTTGAAGCCAGCACTGATTTATTTTGTCTTGCTGACTTTCTGGGTGCCTTCCCTGTTGGTGACATTAGTAAATGTCACCGCTCCCTGTTCTTCTTCTGAGCCCAGAGTCGGGCACTGGCCCCCGATAACTGCGGATGATACAGCCTAGTAGATGGTACACTATCGGCGATAGCTTCAGGCAGCCACCAGGGCTCGCCCAGAAATTGATATTTCATTATATAAATGCTGGTTGTTTCTTGATTGATGCCTCATCACCTCTTTATCACTCAATATTGATGGATCCTCTGTTGCTTGCATTCCATTAGTTATCAGGCATTTTTTCACCTCTGGCCTGCTCATGGTCTTGTCCTGCTTTTTCTTTGTTCCCCTCAGTTCCCATCTTTCTTTTCTGCCTGAGATTCTGTTGTTATGGTGGTGTTTGTTGACCCTTGCCTCTGATTGTTAGTTATGGAGCTTCATGCTCTTCTCTGGAGGCGGCGTGTTTTGGCCCTGGTGGGCGTTTCTTTGTCCTCACCCCTGCCCTCCTTTCTGTGGGAGAATCGGTTGATGGGCTTCTTGAGGAATTTTTTTGCTGTTCGGTACTTGGTTGGTTTGGCTGGGCAATTATCGTTCAAGTCCATTGGTAGCTCTTCACTGATACCTGCGTGGCCAAGGTTTTATTTTGGTGGACACTTTGTGCTGCTCCCTGCTTTGGGATCATGGTTCCCTGCTTTGCTGTATGGCTTGCATTTTGCAGGTTGTCTACAATGTTATCAAGTCTAGTTAGCCTGTGGTCTACCAGAGTTCCGTTTTGTTCACAAATATGCAGCATTTGTTGTAGTGTTTTCTGGCAAGTTGTTGGGCTGCTTTTGGGGCTCTGGTTTTGGCAGCCAGGTATTTGGACAGTGTTTTGGCTCTTTGTTGTTCCCAAGTGTGTTATTTCATTCTTAATTTTGGGTTTGGTTTGAGTTATGGTCCTTCCTTGCTGCAACAACCTGCAATTGCATGCAACTAACTAATGCATCCTCACACCAAATTTAATATTTAGTTGACCAAACCACACCTAGAAGATGAAAAGACAATTCAGTCCGTCCTGGACCATTCTCAAGTCGATTGTGATAGGATCAAAACGTCGTCTTTTCATTTTCTAGTGTGTGGTTTGGTCAACATTCTTCAGCCTCGTTATTGTGACTAGTTATTTGCTTAGTATTTAGTGTTTGAGGTCATGGGGCTTGATCCCTGAACCAACCCAATTAATTTCAAGAAACAAAAATGACACTGAAGCATAGCACAACAACAGTGCAGTACTCATAAAGGGAATGACATAAATAAATGTTTACAACAATACAACATGTATTCAACAAACTTACTCACTGAATACAATATTATGGACATTACATTACATGAAATGTCACTGCAACAGCTGTGCAATACCAGGGGCAGCAGAATGCATTGCCACCACTCTGACTGGTAAACACTAGACACCTCAGTCTCTAGCTCACTTGCATGGGCAAAAGGTACAAAAATGAACTAAGTGAACACTTGTGAACACTGACTCAGCTGCACACAACACTTGCAGTAGCAATCAACAATGATGGAATAAAACAACAATAATCAAAACAATTTCACTAATGAACACTCGCCACAAGAGAACCAAACAGATTATGAGTGTTAATCACCTCTCCTCTTGCACTGGCAAACAATTAATTACGTTAACCACTTATCAGGAACATACAATTGTCACTTTGACTATTAAAAAAACACAAGTACAACATTAATTCACTGGTGTCATTTAGACCCAACACAGATACTTGCCCTCTGATGACTGGAAATATTGCATAACACCCAGACTGTAAATTTACCAATTTAGTAACACAATCCAATACTAAAGCAGAAAAGTATAACAGACATATACTAAATGTGGGGTGTATGTGTAAGTTATACCAATGACAGTGTATGGATTCAGTATCGCACAGAACGCTGTACCAACATCCATCCTGTTGCTTCCTCGACCAGTATCTTTCACCTGTACAGGGTGATAACGAGATACTCCAGGTCGGACAGCTAATCAACACAAGAAAACACTTAATGAACAAAAGAGGTAGAGAATAATTTTACTCGCATTAAGGCCAGCCTGTTGATCATTCTGCACATACATACAATCCTAGACTGTAGATGCTCCGATGTAATACTCCAGCAATTGCTGCATGTGGTGACATGAAAGTATACACAGTTGACACGGGGTGCAGGTGGAGCTGGGTGACCACATGCAATGAGCAGGTGTGTTTGCTCTGTGGCCGTGCATGGTGGCGCATTAACAAGGATGGGTTGTTGGTGACAAGACGACTACACATGGGGTGTTTGGGTGGCTCTCACACACCAGGTGGGCACAAGTAGTAGAGTGGCATGGCTTGGCAGGTGGGTTCACTACATCGATAAATCACTCCGAAAATAATGTTAATTAATTCACTCCAAGAATCAAACTGCAGCAATTGGTGAGCGATGTTCTTTACTATAAACCCGTTCTAATTACAGTATTCTCAATACACTGATGCTTGCGATGGACATTGATACAACACTGGCAGTCTCATTGTTTTTGCTGATATTGTGTGGCAAGTCTCTATTCCCTTAACCGCGGCACTGCGGAGAGCGCCTTGTGGCACTAGATCGAGTGTGCACAGGGGGCCATGTGGCGTTTTTAGGTATAGGGAGTGATTTAAAACTCCCACGGGTACACAGGGCTCACATCCTTTGTCTCGGGACTCCTGTAAACAGATGTCATTTAAACAAAAAATAAATCGTGGGTAACATTCCCGGGTGTAAGCGCCTCGGTGCTAAGTGAGCAACCAAGGCGGGTGCATGCAGTATGAGCTAGCAGCACTGCTGTTCAGCTTGTGACCATAGCATCGCCTAAATAGTCAAAATATATATGTAACTTATTATTTAGCAATGATAGTATTACAGAAGACCCCTGACTGTGATAAAAATGACCATCATTTTCTTAATAGCTGGATTGTGCTGATAATTAGCGCTGTGGGTAGTATGATGGGAGGAGTAATCCTTGTGAGGGAGGGAGGTAGTGTTGTCTGCTGACTGTGTAGCATCCTGTTATTGTATGGACTCGCCATACCAGCGTAGTGATTTGGTATGGTGAACACAAATGTAGATACTTATATATAATATGTATATATAGTGTAATAACAACAAATGAGTATGTTCGGAGGAGCCATTTTCATGAGGGAGGTGGAATTGTCTGCTGGCTGGTGTGTGACTTGTCATGCTGTGTAGGGTGGCCACTATGCTGTTTGGACACCATACCAGCTTAGTTCTACAGTTATGATGAACATAGCATGTAGATACTTGTATATAATGTGTGTATATAGTGAAATAACTGAATCAACAGTATACTGGGAGGAGCCATTTTGATGAAGTGGTGTTTGTGAGAGAGGGAGTGACGCACTGTCGTCTGGTAGCTGCTGTGTCACTTGTTATGCAGTTTTTTGTGGCCATTATGTTGTTTGGACACCATATCAGCCTAGTTGTACAGCTATGGTGAACTTAACATGTGGATACTTTTATATAAAGTGTGTTTATAGTGTAATAACAGCAAAAGGAGTATGTTGGGAGGAGGAATGTTGCCGAGTGAGGTGTTGGTGAAGGAGGGAGGGAGGTGGCGTCTGCTAGGTGGTTTGTGGCTGCCACTCTTGTTGTTTCGACTCATCACAGTACCGACTTAGTGGTTCGATATGGTGAACACATATGTAGATAGGTATAGTATATACATGTGTATATAGTGTAATAACACTACAAACACTGATTGATTGTAGAATATAATATACATGTCACATATAAGCACCCATAATTTTGAGCATAGGGATATTCCACACATTGAACACTTGAATAATATTACAGAAAAAAACCAGAGAAGAAACGAATGAGAAACATCAAAATAATTGTGAAAAAATTATATTCGCGGCAACTGCTGCCCAACGGGGTGGCTGGGTCGAATGACCCCAAGCACTTCATCACTCAGGGTCTATAATTTGCTCAACTTCTCAGCTCCACCGCAGCTAAAGTATGACATACACAATATTTTATTTTAGTTTCCCATTATCTGAAACTGCAATTTATCAATACAGTATAAGATTTAATAACTGAGCAGCAGAAGGGTTAAACAGGTGATGAGTTATTTCTACAAATGATAAGCATTGTAGGCAGTTAATCTTGCTATGGCTAGTAGCACAGATCTTCCACATCTTAGTTATTTAACCGATGACTCCCAAATAATGTTGGCAGGGCACCCTTGGGCGCTGGATGCTTTTCTCCAGAGTGGGGATTTGTTATTTTTGCCTTGGTGGGCAGTTTGTTCATTTGCTGTCTTCTTTGCTGGCAAAGAATGAGTTGTCTGGCTTCCAGAGGGGTTCCCTTGGTGATTGATGATTGGTTAGTTTGCTCTGAGGAGCATCATTTGTCGTGTCCTGTGGCAGCGTTTCGTTGCTACCTGCATGCTACCAGTTTGCTTCGGTGGATGCTTTGTTGATTGACCCTGTTTCTTTGGTACCCCCTGTTCCAAGGTTCATATTTCCCAGGTAGTATGCAGTGTCATCAAATCTAGCCATCCTGCAGTCTACCCTTGAGCCCATGATGTTTGTTAGTATGCTGCATTGGTAACAGTCTTTTCCAACATGTCGTGGGGCAGATGTTTTGGAGGTCTAAGCTGGTCTTGGTTACCCAGTATTTTGTTCATGTCCATGGTCCCAGTTGGTCTTGTATAGTGCTGATCCAGATTTCCCAACCCGTGGTTTCATTCACAGACTTAACACTACCATCTATTCTCCTCCAATGGCAAGTCCCTTGTTTTCCTGTTTCTCTGTGGTTATTTAGTTTCAGAGAGTCACCAAGGTGGTGGTGGTTATAGATTCAGCTACTCAGATCAAGTTCCAAGTAGCACGGGCTATGGTGAGCCTGTAACTTACCTGGCACAGGAGCGGGGCAAGAAGCACGGGCTATGGTTAGCCTCGTGGACGGGAGATGTCTCCCCGAGTCACCAAGGGGCTCCTTGCAAGAAACCAGCATTGAATATAATGAAGCATCTTTCTGTGGCTTCCCCAGTGGCTCCCTGACTCGCTCGCTCCATGCCAAGTTTATCGGTTTGGGGTAAATCGGCTCTGGATTTACCTTAGCCAGCTGTAGGCAAGGCTTCACCCATAGCCTGGTGGTGGCTATCAGTACTAATGGGGTTATGCGAGACCCATGTGGCAATTTTGTTGCTTCGTTTTCTATTAACCTGATGCAGTTGCTGTAAAGCTTTGCTGGTTTTCTGGATGATTTTCCAGCTGTCTTCACCTCTGTGAGTGGGACCAGGTTTTGCCTATGATTCCTGATAGGCGAAAATGACTACTTTGTCTGATGTGAATCAGTAGGGTAAGCCATCTTGGCGAGATACTTTCAGGGAGCCATTGTGGCTTTACTAGAAAATGACATTTCATTAAATTCAACGCTTGGTGTGTGTGTGTGTGTGTTTTTTTTTTTTTTTTTCTGCTGCTGCTGCTGCTGCTGCTGCTGCTAGGGAGGGTCCAACATGGATGAGACCTATACGAAACGAAATTACCTTGAAAAGAATTCAACTCGTGAAGTATATGGGAGATAAGAGAAGATTGAAGGATAATGGAAGATAAACTGGGTTTTCATTGTCCAGGACATTAGTAAAGAAGAGAGAGAATGTTAAAAGAAATTGAAAGAAAACAGGAGTGGAAATGAAGAGACAGGAAATGTAGGTGGGGACAGCCAGCCATCACCTCACCCCATCTCAACACCATGAAGCAGTGAGCAATACCTAAACAGTTTGGAGAAATGAGTAAAATAGTTACAGTAGAGAACTACATAGATTATCAACAAAGATTTGTAGATTATCAACAAAGTCATCAGTGCCAACTCATTCATCTATGTACAGCATGTGCGCCAATATGATGAATAATTCTAAAAGAATTGGAGTAAGAAATCACTGTGGACTTGTTTTGCAAAGAAGAGTTATCTTCTTGATGATTCCTCTGCAGGAGTTTTCTCCAGAAATGCACAGACTTACTCCTAAACTGACTCCAAGTGACCATATGAGTCATAAATACTCACACTCTGCCAAAGTAAAACAGAAACAAGCAACACTTAGTGGGCCTGTGCAGGAAGTTCTGTGGAAAAAAAAATAAAAAGCTTGCAAACAAATTGTACCTGAACCCAGGTAGAAACGACATCACTGGAGACGGGCCTTGCACAGAAAAGCCAAGAGTAACAAATAAAGAACCAAAACCTGCCGATATTATAAATGGGGCCTCGTGGCAATGTGTGTAGTATATTTGGAGGCATTTTCTTGGATGAGGCGACATCTGCTAGGGCGTCGTCTTCTAGTATCGTGTGCTCCACGTTATGTTTTGATTTCATCTCCACACCCATGAGAACTGCTTAGTGGTTCTTTATGGTTCATAAAATGTTGACAAATATATATAATGTGTGTATGTAGAGTAATAAAATAAATGTTTATTGTTAAAAGAATATTATTTTGTACTCCTTTTGGCACATAATACAAATATTGTACATCTGTCAGTACTAATATTGTACAGTGATACATGGACAATCGATATATTATTATTTGTATCATTACACTTTGTAAATGTTTTCACCATATATATATATATATATATATATATATTATAATATATATATATATATATATATATATATATATAATATATATATATATATATATATATATATATATATATATATATATATATATATATAGGGGGGTACCACCTCTGGTGCAATTATAGGGACCCACAGCCTCAGAGAAGGGAACACAGAGCATTCAGGGAAAAACTTGCCATTTAACTCTGAATACATGAGGGTGTTCGCTTCTCCTACCACCCCCTTTTTTATGGTGTACACTTTATTAAGCAAGGTTATACAGTTACATATCTGATTGTATACAAAAAATGAGCATTAAGAGGACACAAAAATAGTTCGCTTCCTAGAGGCTGTAGATTTCCTCGAACTCCTCCGACGTTGGGCAGGAACCGAGGATGCAGCGAGCATTCCCCCTCTGGATCGCGACACTGAGGCGCTGAAAGAGAAAACTTGCCGCTCTAGGGTCTCTTGTGGTGTCAATGAGCTTGGAACCAAGATCCTTTAGAAACCTTCTTGCACTCTCTCCCCATGGGCCTAGGGTCTCAGACCCTATTGGAACGAAGTTGTACCGATGATCTAATTGCCTATACTTGGCTGACTTGTCTCTTTCTCTGTGTGTCGCCGCGGCTCCTGCTGTGCCGGCAGAGAGGTTGATGTATGTGGCTGCCAGGGTGGATACGCAAGTATAGTCCCATGCCAACTGTCTGCCACCCTTCCACGGACGCAGTGTGATTCCGTCTGGTCGGCCGGCAAAGCTAACAGAGTCACGGTTCAGAAGGTTGCGGGGCTCTCTCTCCGCTGGACACTGGGCAGAGGCAAGGCTTCTTTTAATGATGTCGTTTACTTCGTCGTGTCTAGTGTGCCAACCACCAGATTTTCCACAGTGCAGGCCATGCAATCCATATTCGTCAGCATCTGCCTCGCCGCAAATACACCTATGAACAGTGTGGATAGGGGCAGCAAGACGGAGAGCGACTGCAATACGGAGCTCCTGCGGATCAAGACGTGTGCCTGTCGCAGACATAGGGACTGCCAAAAGGAAGTCCCCTGCATGGGGAGCCTGCACAGCTGTGAGGCGTGCACGATCACTGGGGGTTGTTGCTGCCTCCAGCAAAGCTGTGGCTTCTTTGTCTGCAATGGGGCTGTCCCAACTGGATTGTTTCTTGGCTTTCGGCATGGCTGGTCTGAGTGCTGGGTCTGCCATGGCACCCCATTTCGTGTCGCATTCCGTGTAGTGGGGGTCCTGTATCCCCGCTACATCACTGAGGGTGTCAGGTAGAATTTCCTTAACCAGGTCATCTGATGCTGAGGAGGAAGACAGGAAGGCTGGGACAGCAATTTGGTGGCGGTGCGGACACCCAAGCCACCGAGCCTAACAGGAAGAGTGGCTTGTTTCCACTGGCACTCGTTGAGGGAGAGATTAACAACTTTTTCCAGCATGGTCTTCAGTAAGAGGTCATACTCTTCAAGCTTTCGGTTGTCGTAAGATGGGGCGCACCTCAGAAAGTAGGTTAGCCTCGGAAGGGATAGGCATTTGGTGAGGAGATAAAAGCATCGTGGGCATCGATGTCACCTATTCTGTCTTCCATCCTCCTAAGGTCTGCGATTTTCTTGTCAAGGATCTCCTCAATGGCATTAGACCCGAGGGGGGCTCCAAGGAGGGTGCTGTTCTCGGCCCTAATGACATGGGCTCCAGGCAAGGCAGACCTTATTCTAGCTACGATGTCTGGGTTGGAGGAGACTACTTCACACTTGGAAGGGTTCAGGACAAGACCCAGGCTTACTTCTTGCTCCCTTATTTTCCTGATGTCTGCCAAGAGGTCGTCTACGGTGCCAGCTATAGTGCCATCATCCAAAAACCAGATGTTGAACTCGCTGGACAAGCTTTCGGTGATTTCTTTTAAGACTAAGCAGAAATATATATATATATATATATATTATATATATATATATATATATATATATATAATATATATATATATATATATAATATATATATATATATATATATATATATATATATATTATTATATATATATATATATATAGTAATATATATATATATATATATATATATATATATATATAATAAAAAAAATTAAATAAGAAGTACAGTATATTCAACATCCTCTGACAATTTCATGTAAACAATGGTGGACTTGGCTGAACTCTGGTAACTGATTATAGCTTATTGCTATCACCAGAAAAGCTTAGTGGTTTGTAATGGTGCATCAAAATGTAGATAGTTAATATAAAGTGTGTATATAATGTAATAACTGCAAAAACAGTCTGTTATCCTAAGAATATGCTGTGCGAGACTAATATGCACACCATATTTGCAAGCATATCAATGTTCCACATACACATTGATGCAGAATAGAACCAATAGAAGAAATGCAGAATATAACCAGTGAAGAGCAGGGGTGCATAGGTACAATCAGAGAACACTGTATAAACATCAGAGGTCGCGGTTGTTCAACACCCTCCCAGCAAGCATAAGAAATATTGCTGGAACAACCGTGGACATCTTCAAGAGGAAACTAGATTTATTCCTCCAAGGAGTTCCGGACCAGCCGGGCTGTGGTGGGTATGTGGGCCTGCGGGTCGCTCCAAGCAAAAGCCTAGTGGACCAAACTCTCACAAGTCAAGCCTGGCCTCGGGCGGCTTGGGGAGTAGAAGAACTCCAGAACCCCATCAACCAGTATCAACCAGGTATACAGTGGTACCTCAGTTTTTGTATTTAATCCATTCCCAGAGATGGTACGAAAACCAAAAACTACGAAACAAACTAATTTTCACTATGAAAAATTCTCACTATGAATGACCTCTTGGTTTTCCTCTATCGTCATCCTCACAACTATATTCTTAGATTGAACATTACCACTGACTTTCTTGGAACTCATGGCATGATATATAATAAGAACTATTATGTTCAGAAACCAAAAAAGCACAAAAACAATTAAATTCTTTACAAAAAATTCAAACTCGATCATCACTATGCGGGAGACACTGGCAAACTGAAGCGCCACATGCTCGGTGGACCCGCACATGTATAAACAAATTCCGAAAACTGAGGTGAGCAACGAATCGAATTTTTTTAAGAAATTGAGTACAAGAACCAAAAAATATGAAAATGGGGGCATACGAAAACAGAGGTTCCACCGTATTTGATTTCATAAATATCTTGGGAGGGCCTCGTGTTAAGGAACTTCTCCCTTTCTTATTCCTATTATTACACCTTACCTTCCATACCTTTTTGCCTTGCTATCATCTTCCTCTTAAGATTTTCATCTCCTCGCCCCTCTCTTACCTATTTATTGCCCTTGCCTCCTTCGTCTCATCACAATCGACTTGATAATGGTCCAGGATGGACTGAAAAGTAATAGTCTCTTCAATTTCTAGTGTGTGGTTTGGTCAACAAACTACAGCTGGTTAAAATTGCAAACCAAAAGCCGAAAGAGTAAGCAGAACTCCTTGATCAGAAAACAATCAAACAAGCATGATGTCACCACAGCCACCACACTGCTGTCAGTGCAGCTCCCCCTCCCTCCCCGGGAGGGGAAAGGGGGGACCCCCAGACCTAGTTCTGAGGCTGTTATGTTGGTGGTGGTCACTGGACTCTAATCCTTGAGCAGTGGTGTAATGCAGTGTGGTGGTGTGCGAGCCAGGTGTAATTCCAGAAGTACTGAGGTTGCATTCGCCTAGTGTGACCTTCCCCTAGGTGCCCTGTAAGTACTGCCTTTGCAGTTTGGGGTTACCTTCCACAAACTGTTCAGGAACTGCCTCCACAGGGTTCTTTTGCTGCTTGGTGATTGCCAGCACTTTGTCATCTGGGTGTTTTTCCTACCACTGTTTGGCCTTAGGAGGTAGTACTGTAGCTGGTAAGAGCGCAAGGTACTGAGCAGCTGTCTCATAACATGCACAATGGCCAGTTCTCTTCCTCCTGGAGACGTGCTTTTGTAGGGTGTTTATTTTCTTTTAATTTGTTTTGCCTGGTGGGGATGTGCCTGGTTTGACTGTAGGTGCACTTAGATTATTTGGGTGGCTCTCCGCTAGGTCCCCGTGATTGCACACGTCGCAGGGATTCAGCATTTTGTTTGTTCGGTAGTTTGGGATAACCAGTTAACCACTTTGCCTGGGCTTCCTTATCAGTCAACATAAGGGCCCTGGAAACCCCCATGGGGTTTATTGGTCCAATGGATGCATCCTCTGAGTCCTATCTCACTTTATGCAAATTTGAAGGTTACTCTGACTTCTTGTCTCAGGGGGTGACAATCATTGTTTTTACCTCAACCATGCTGCCTGTTGGGTCAATGACACCTTTGACACGAAGTTCTGCGAGTGGTGTTCCTTGCTTGTACTCCAGTTCACCCAGTCCACTGCTACTGATATGCAGGTGCAGGCAGCTTCAGCGTTGCATGCGAGTTTAGGTTGCTGTAACGCAGTAGGCTGGTTGCCTTTCCGGATGCGCCGCTTTGATTATAGGGCCACTTTGGTTATAGGGACTTGGACGTGGGGGTATTAGTCGCCTTGACTTTGGTTTCATCTGCACCCTCTGGGCGTTTCCCTATTGTAGTTCATCCTCTTCAACCCCCTTCCCCCACTACCACCACCACCACTGGGGGTCAGGGCAGGGCTTTCAGCTGATGTCGAGACTCGTGGCGGCTTCAGGGACTGCCCAATGAGGTTCAGTGGCGGAGGCATTTGAGCGTGTTCCTTCTGCTGGGGCTTCCAGGTCGGGTCAGTGGACCCCCTTCTTACTTGCTTTGCTTTTCCAGTGGATTCTGCTTTTTCCAGAGGCAGGGGGTTTGGAGAACAGCTCTGACCTGGGTCCTGATGTGGAGGATCCCTGGGCTGGGGAGGTCCTGAGACGGGGGGGGGGGGGGGGGAGGGCCCTATTTGACCCCACTTGAGGTGTTGGTACCCTCGGTGCAGGGCTTGTTATTACAGAGGGGGAGGGGTTTTCCTATTCCCCCCCCCCCCCCCCTGTACGAGTTTGATGTGAGTTTGGCCCCCACGGGTTCGGTTCTTCGGTTCCCTCTTTCCGGAGGTTTTTGGCTTCCCGCATGCCACCTAGGGAGGTGCGAGAGGCCATTGCGGCTTACCTCCTGCGAGACCTGGATTACTCTTTGATAATGGATCCTTCTTCTTTTCTGTTTTGCTCCTCTTTTTCCTTACTGGGTGCATTATGAGGTGCCGGAGTCTTCCTGGCTGCAGACTGCACTTTCTTTTCATTGGGGTGTGGCATGCGTTCTGTCGGACCCACATGCTTGAATGGCTGGAGTTGACTACGGTCGTTTAGATTTTCCTGGGGGGAGTTTGGAGCATCTCGATGCATGCTTGTTCGCCCCTGTGCTTCCTCGCGATGTCGGCCAGGTGCAGCTTCATGTGTTCAGGTTCCCTCCCTTTCGGCATCCCTGGTAGCTGAGGATTTGCATACCCGTGGGCATTTGGCTTCGGTCTTGTGCTTTTTCCTGCTGGAGCTGTCTTCGGACTGGCTCGAGGAGAATGTGGAGGTGCTGAGTTCCGGGCCAGCGTCTGGTGCTCTTGCCTCGGCGTTAGCTGCCTTGAAGTTGTTTGAGCTGATTCTGTATGAAGAGGTGTGTCTGTTCTTTGCTTCTCATCTCATATGCCGACAGGAGGTGCTCATCCATTCTTTGGAATCTGCTTGGGCCCCTGGCTCTTAGATTTTTGTCCCTGTTTTGTCCATTGATGTTTGCAGTCTTTGGTGGTGCATTTTCTACAGGTAGCTTAGTCTATTGCCAGCCTATGTCGAACTTGTTGGTCCTCCTGAAGGGTTGTGCCAGGGCTCGTGTTTCCTTTGGTTGTCATAAGCCAATAGTGCCAGATTTGGGACCGCCCCACTTGCGGAGCCATCAGCATCCGTTCAGCGCAGTGATCGCTCTGAGAGATGGTCGGGCTCTCGTAAGGTCGTTGGCCCTTTCGTGGTTTGCCCCATTGACTGGGCGATGGGGGGGGGGGAAGCTCGCGTTGTTTGCTCACACCTAGTCCCACAATTTGTGGGCATTTCGGGTCGTTTTCTCTGGCCTGTGGTAGCGTTGGGTGGCTACTTTACTTCAGGGCTGATGGGGGCAGACCTCTTACCTGTGCTCTGTCGAGTCGTCCTAGTGTAATAATTACCTAAGTGTAGTTATAGGATGAGAGCTACGCTCGTGGTGTCCCGTCTTCCCAGCACTCTTTGTCATATAACGCTTTGAAATACTGACGGTTTGGGCCTCCACCACCTTCTCACTTAACTTGTTCCAACCGTCTACCACTCTGTTTACAAAACTGAACTTTCGTATATTTCTCCGGCAGCTTTGTTTCGTTAGTTTAAATCTATGACCTCTTGTTCTTGAAGTTCCGGGTCTCAGGAATTCTTCCCTATCAATTTATCGATTCCTGTTACTATTTTGAATGTAGTGATCATATCACCTCTTTTTCTTCTATCTTCTAGTTTTTGCATGTTTAATGCCTTTAATCTCTCCTCATAGATCTTGTCCTTCAGTTCTGGGAGCCACTTAGTGGCATGTCGTTGCACCTTTTCCAGTTTGTTGATGTGCTTCTTAAGATATGGGCACCATACAACCGCTGCATATTCCAGCTTTGGTCTAATAAAAGTCGTGAACAATTTCTTTAGTATTTCTCCATCCATGTATTTAAAAGCAATTCTGAAGTTAGAAAGTGTAGCATAGGCTCCTCGCACAATGTTCTTAATGTGTCCTCAGGTGACAGTTTCTATCTAAAACACCCCTAGATCCTTTTCTTTATCAGAATTCTTTAAAGATTTCTCACATAATTTATAAGTTGTGCGGGGTCTATGTTCTCCAATTCCACATTCCATAACATGGCATTTATTCACATTAAATTCCATTTGCCAAGTGTTGCTCCAAATACTTATTTTGTCCAGGTCTTCTTGAAGGGCATGACAATCATCTAGTTTCTTATCTTCCCTATTATCTTAGCATCATCAGCAAACATGTTCATGTAATTCTGTATTCCCACTGGTAGATCGTTTATGTAGACAATGAACATTACCGGTGCAAGAACTGAACCCTGAGGTACTCCACTCGTGACATTCCTCCAATCCGATACCTTGCCTCTGATTGTGGCCCTCATTTTTCTGTCAGTTAGGAAATTTTTCATCCATGTTAGTAGCTTACCTGTCACTCCTCCAATATGTTCCAGTTTCCAGAACAACCTCTTATGGGGAACTCTGTCGAAAGCCTTTTTTAGGTCCAGATAGATGCAGTCAACCCAACCATCTCTTTCTTGTAAATCTCTGTGGCTCGATCATAAAAACTGAGCAAGTTCGTTACACAGGATCTTCCAGATCGAAAACCATACTGTCTGTCTGATATTATATCGTTTTCCTCCAGGTGTTCTACCCATTTAGTTTTAATTATTTTTTCCAATATTTTGACTATTACACTTGTCAATGATACAGGTCTATAATTAGGGGGTCTTCCCTGTTTCCACTTTTGTAGATTGGAACTATGTTAGCCTTTTTCCACACATCAGCTACAGCTCCTGTACACAGGGATGCCTGAAAAATCAGTTGAAGTGGAATGCTGAGCTCAGGTGCACATTCTCTCAGAACCCATGGTGAAACTCCATCGGACCAACTGCTTTGTTCTTACCTGGCTCCTTTAGCATTTTTTCCACTTCGTCTCTAGACACCTCTATGTGCTCTATGTTTCTCTGGAATTCTTATTGTGTCTGGTTCCCTAAAGATTTCATTTTGTACAAACACACTTTGGAACTTTTCGTGTTTTC
>WNGS01164858.1:11446895-11475970 GCA_020271785.1 Procambarus virginalis
TGTCCACGTCCCCACAGCCAAAGTAAGTGGAATTTGGTATTTGTTTTTATATAGGCATGTTCGGGAAGGGAATTTCACTTTACGAAGAAAAATTATTTTTTGGGGACACTTTATTTCATGCGCACCGGGGAATTTCTCAATAAACTCCGCGCAGCACGGTGGTTAAGCAATAAATTGGGAGGCCTACGAGGCAAGAACAAAGGACATTTGGGACATGCAGATTTGTAAAACCTCATCTTGAAGACATTCATGTATCAGCACGTCAAGCAAGGCACAAGAATGAGGGAAGGAATGTTTCCGTCAGTACTGGATCTAGTATTCACCAGGAAAGAAGAAGAGGTATTGACATCCATTACCTTCCTCCCTTGGGGAAGAGTGATCACGTCCTCTTGGACATTAATACACTATGCGATATAATCTAGAAGAGAATGGGGACAGTGCAACAGTTTTAATTCTATTTCAAGAGGGGACACTATGGGGAACTTAGGAATTTTTTTTCATGGGTTTAATTGGACAGACTTGTTGCTAGGCAAGGAAGTAAATGAGATGTATGCCAATTTTGCAAAATATACAATGAAGACACACAAACATTCACACCAACAGACATGCAGACCTAGGAAACAGGGCTGGTTCAAAAGAAATTGCAGGAGGACCAGAGATCAAAAGACACAGGCATGGCATCATTATAGAAAGAGGGCCAAACCCCCAAACATACCAGCGATACAAAGATGCAAGCAATAACTACACGTCAGTAAGAGAGAGGCAGATAGAAACTTTGAGAACGGTATAGCAGACAAATGTAAATCAGATCCAGGCCTTTTCTATAAATTCATTAAAAGCAGGTGCAGGTAAAGGATAATATTCAGAGGTTGAAAGGGGGCAGATACACGGAAAACGAAAAGGAATGTGTGAAACATTAAACGAAAAGTTCCACAGTGTATTTGTACAAAATGATATCTTCAGAGAACCAGACACAATAAGAATTCCAGAGAACAGCATAGAGCACATAGAGGTGTCTAGAGACGAAGTGAAACAAATGCTCCTGGAGCTAAGTAAGAACAGAGCAGTTGGCCCAGATGGAGTTTCACCATGGGTTCTGAGAGAATGTGCAACTGAGCTCGGCATTCCACTTCAGCTGATTTTTTCAGACATCCCTGTGCACAGGAGTCGTAGCAGGAGTAGGAGCAGGTTCTGTTCATTTGGTCCTGGTGGTCGTTCTGTTCGTTTGCAGCCTTCCTTTTTTTGGGCAAAGCATGAGACAGCTGGCTTCCAGGGGGTTTGTTGGTTGTGGATGTTTGGTTGGTTAGGCCAGGGTTTGTCACGTGTTGTGTCCAGTGACAGTTTTATGCTGCTACCTGTGGGCCATTGGTTCTGGGATGGTGGTCGCACTCCGGATGGATCTGGTTTCCTTGGTTCCTGTTCCAGGCTCGTGTGTCTCGGGATGAAAGCATTGTCAAAGTCTAGCCAGCCTGCGGTCTATCCTCATGCCCATGATATTAGGAAGTATGCTGCTCTCACGGCGGTTTTTGGCAACATGTCTTGGGTCAACATTTGGTCGTGAGGATTTTGATGGTCGAACAGGGTCCTGGCCGCCAGGTATCTCGTGAACGTTCTGGTTCCTGCCCAGTCATGTGTGGCTTTGGGACGCCTGTCGTAGTCGTCTGTCTCTTCCTTGTCTTGAGACCTGTGGTACTGCTGCCTCCCAGGTAAGTCCCTCCTTTTACTTATCTTTGGGTAGCTAGCTTGAGGGAGCCGACGGGCTCCCCACAGAAACCAGTGTTGAATGTAATGAAACATCCTTTCATTACATTCAACAATGAATGTAAACCCATTCTTGTAGCCTGTTCGATGTGTTAATACACAAATGTTCTCCAGAATGAGGTTATAAATCTGCCTGTCAAATCTCCATTCTGTTTCATCATATCTCCTCATTCATGTTCATCGTTCAGTCTCCAGTCTATTGCTTTCAAGTTACAGTTCTCCAACCAACAATCATGATTTATATATCTGCTCTTATTATAATCTCTGTCATGACCATTATGAGTCCCTCTCTTTTGTCATCTAGTTCATGTTTTGTCCATGTGTTGCTTGCTAGTGGGCTTTAGGCATTTATGATTATCAGTTTATCATCCTGATTCTAGACCTGCAATGTCGCTATGTCAACTTTTCATGGGTTGTCATTATTAACCCTCTTACCTTCAGGTGTTCGTTCACCAGCACAGCCACTCCTTCATCCATCCTAGTTTTTTTATCACGTCTCCAAACTAAGTAGTCCCTGGGAATACGACCTCATTTAAAATATTTTCTTCAAGTTTTGTCTGTTAGTGCAACAATATCTGGAATCTTATGCTGAATTATATCTTCTAGTTACAATAATTTTTTACCTCATTCCATCTATAGTAGTACTGTACTGTATATACAATTTTCAGGTATATGCTCCCCTACCTTTGTCCTTTCCTCCCCCTTCCTCTAATGATTTTGTTGGTTTGTTTTTATGTACCATTTCACAGGCCTAACAGTCCCTATCACCTTGTAAAAAATTTCTTTTCATTTTTGTTTCCATTTAGACGCTTTGCCTTGAGGTTTAATGAGAGCTACGCTTGTGGTGTCCCATCTTCCCAGTACTCTGTCATATAACGCTTTGAAACTACAGACAGTTTTGGCATCCACTACCTTCTCACTTAACTTGTTCCTACCGTCTTACCACTCTGTTCGCTTGAAGTGGCTAGTTTCAGAAAGTCCTTTGTCAATTTGGTCGATTCCTGTTATTATTTTGTAAGTGGTGATCATATACCTCTCTTTTTTTCCTATCTTAGTCGATTCCTGTTATTATTTTGTAAGTGGTGATCATATTACCTCTCATTTTTTTTCTATCTTCTAGTTTTGGCTTATATAATGCCTTGAGCCTCTCCTCATAACTCTTGATTTTCAATTCTGGAAGCCATTTTGCAGCATGTCTTTGCATGCTACACCTGCACACAGAAATAACATCACATGAGACCAGAAGACATGGCAGGATGTGCAGAATACCCCTGTTGAAAAGCAGAGGTGCAACAGGTACTCTGAGAGAGAACTCTATCAACATCAGGGGCCCGAGACTGTTCAACACGCTCCCGCTACACATAAGGGCATAACTGGCAAACCCTCGCAGTGTTCAAGAGAGAACTGGATAGCACCTCCAAAGGATACTGATCAACCAGGCTGTGACTCATACGTCAGGCTGCGAGCAGCCGCGTCCAACAGCCTGGTTGATCAGTCCAGCAACCAGGAGGCCTGGTTGATGACCGGCCGCGGGGACGCTAAGCCCCGGAAGCACCTCAAGATACCTCAAGGTAAGGTAAGGGCACCTTTTCCAGTTTCTTGATGTGGTTCTTGAGATATGGGTACCATACAACTGCTGCATATTCTAATTTTGGTCTCACAAAAGTCATGAATAGTTTCTTTAAGTATTTTACCATCCACATAATTAAAAGAGTCTGAAGTTAGAAAGTGGCGCATACACTCCTCGCACAATGTTTTTTGTGTTCCTCTGGTGTCAGACTACTATCCAAAACCATCCTAGATCTCGTTCTTTATTAAAGCTCTTTAATTTCTTTCCACAATTTATAAGTTTGTGTGGTCTATTTTTTTTTTCCACATTCCATAACATGACTGTTAATCACATTGAATTCCATTTGCCACATGTCACACCAAGCACTAATTTTATCTAGATCCATTTGAAGGGCATGACAATCTTCTGTCTTCTATCCATCCCCAGCATCTTGGTATCATCCGCAAACATGTTCATATAATTCTGTATTCCTTCCAGTTGATCGTTAATGTAAATGACAAACATTACTATTGCAAGAACTGAATCCTGTAATTACCTAAGTGTAGTTACAGGATGAGAGCTGTGCTCGTGGTGTCCCGTCTTCCCAGCACTCTTTGTCATATAACATGCATGCACACTGTGGGTGTGCATGCATGCATGCACACATATTTTAGAAACATGTCGATATATTGTAGATATCTACTGTATTGTGATATGTCATATGTAACTGTGGTATTTACGCAGGAAAAACTAGAGGTTTCATGAAGACAGTTGTGTGAACAATGCAGGAAAAAAGGAATTTCATATTATTGATGTCTAGAGATTATGACCTTACCCTACATCAAAATTTTGTTCTTCTAAACCTCTAAATTTTCCAGCCTATCCTCCTAAAATGATAGAACAGTACTTATAAATCTTATTTGGTCAAAAGTACCAATATGTGGTGATGGACCACAAAAAGTTTACTTTTGTACTTTTAATCTTATTGTCTGGAAAAATATATCTAAAAACCAAACTTAAATATTATTAGGCCTAGTATAATGTACTATAGTATGCCGAAGATAGAATACATTAGGCCTAGGATTGCTAGTAGCAGTTAGGTTAGGTTCTGTATATTGCAGTTAAATTTCCCATGTGGCTAAATTCAATAGTGCGAACGTAAACCTTTTAGTGGTCATCACTATAAATGAATGTTGGTACTTTCAACCAAATAGTTACTATACTTACTATCATTTTATGAGAATGGGCTAAAATTTTCATATAAAGAAGTACAGTGGAACCTCAGTTTTCGAATGCACATCTTTTCAAATTTTTGGTTTTTGAGCTCAATTTCTTCGTAAAATTCAACATGGTATTTGAGGTTTGCCTCACTTCTCAAGTTTGTTAATGCACGTATGGGTCGACCGAGCATATGGCACCCCTCGGTCGACTTATAAACGTAGGAGAGAGAGAAAGTACCTCAGAAATGTCATCACTGCCTGATGTTATAATGATGGGGGGGGGGAATCCCTTTCCAAACACTAACACCTGTCCTCCTCCCCACCATCTTCCATATGCCAACAAGAATCCTTGATAAAGGCAAGATATGCTTGTACATACTGTAGTACAAAATACGAGTAGTATTATGTATAAAATATATTTTTAAGTTAATTTTTTTGGGTGTGTGGAATGGATTAATTCAACTTACATTATTTCTTATGGGAAAATTTTTTTAGGTTTTCAAATTTTCGGTTGTGGAACTGTCTCTGGGAACTAGTTAAATTTGTAAACGAAGGTACCACTGTATCTGTATGTGCTACATATACTTCAGATGTAATCTCTGTAAAAAGTAATATACTTAGAAGAAAAGAATATTAAGGAAATGACAAGCTAGAAAAATAAAAAGAAAGAAAACATAATGTATTCTTACCCATACAAAGCTCAGTATAAAGAAGATACATTGCCTTGTTCTCCCATGGATTCTCGGACTGTAAGTCAACTGTATGGCAAACATACTTGACAGCAATATTTAGTGCCACCGTCAAGAGAATAGCATATTCAAAGCCAAACACCAGCTGGACTGAAGCACCCCGAGTGATAGTGGAGTGGTAGGCATGACTCACCAGGATCAAGTCTAGTAGACTCAGAAGAAGAAGCAAGGCTGAAAAAAAACACAAACTGTTCACAGCAGAAACAAATTTTTCAGCTCAGTGGCTAAAGAACTAATAATTATTTACAAAATACTTTATTAATCCATATCTTTTAACACACTTATTAACCTCTTCTACAACAGAACATTATTTGGAGTCAAGACTTACATATAACCCTGATGTGGAAGAGCAATGTTATTACTGGTGACCGTTCCATAAAGTCCACTCTGTAGTCTGCAAGCCAATGGAAGGCTTTCAGAAATAGTAGCACAGTAAAAAGCGCTACAAACTTGGGAGAGAAGTCATCTCTGAACACAGTGAATGCCAGGCAGGTTTCAGTAACAGCATAAAAAGATCGTTCGACGAGGTGCTGTGAAAATTAAAGACAGCATAATTAAATTAGTACAGAAACCTGTAGAAATAATACAAGCCCAATGTAGTAAATACAAGACAGTGCTACCCAAATAATTAATCTATGTGGGTGGATTGTTTAATTCTCCTTTTCACAGGTAAGTGAATGTTGTACCACCAAACTTAACCATACATTATTCTACTAACTCACTTAAGCATTTAACATCTAGTCACTAGCTCAAGCCAATTAGGCCTAGCCTACACATCTAAGGCCAGTAATCAGATCACTATTTAATCCCAACTCTGCAAGACACTTAAAATCCTTTTAACCACTGCACTGCACCGGCCAAGAAATCTTATTTGCACCTTACTGCACCAACCAAGAAAACCACTTTTTATTTTTTGTACACAGTCGAAATGCGTGCACGGTAGGTTGGATACAAAATGGACTCCTGGGACCTTCAGTGAGAGGCAGTCATCTTGAAAAAAATTCCCAGATCTCCCTAGGGCTGCTGGCAGGATCAGTTCTGAATGAGCAACCAAGGGTAGCGCACGTGCCTCTGGTTCCCAAACACCTGTCAGACGCGGTGTTGAAAGATTGCTCGCCATCAGTGAAATTCGACAATATTGTTTGAAGAACATAAGGGGTCATGGTATTGATGAAGCTAGACACAATAAGGACCTAACACAAGGGTCGGATGCAAGTGATACAGCATCGACGAGGACAGTACAGTGAGCATATCCAGTTGTAGCCGAGCTCCACCCTTGCTCACCCATGTTATCTCCAATTTTGTTATAGATAATACATAGATGAATCATTTTCTGGGTTCAGTGATGATGCATCTGATACAAGTAGCATAGATGAACAGTGTTAGCAGCTTCCATGGTGGTGTTTTCCATCAATCTTGTCAAGAATAACTGAATCTTTTCCAGAATGGCTGAATCTCTTCCAGAATGGCTGAACCTCTTCCAGAATACCTTACAAGCGATCTTTTCAAGACTACCTTACACTTCACAGGCTTGGCTACATACCACCTACAGGTACTAAAGCAAGGGTGTATGTGAGTGCGTTAATTGCAAGCACACAGAACAAAAACAGGAAGCGAAAATCTGTTTTTACCTGATGCATCGAGAGCGAAGTCGCGCTGTGTACCATGAACTGTTTTGTTGATTATCACTCACTTCCAAAGTACTGTATGTAATACTGTGTGCTACTGTGTGAACAGTAAGTGAAACTGTAGTACATATAGTAATCTTAGTGAATTCTGAACAAGTAATATTGAGACAATAAACATTTATTGTGGACACATTACTGACACGTGCATCACAGTTCCATGGAACATTTTATATGTTCTAATGCATACATATTGTAAAGGACACAAATATGCATCATATACGATAAAAAAAATAAAACTTCATTGGAAATATATTTGTGGCAACTCGCGGTGCTTGAATGATCCTGCGACCGCCTCTGGGAGCTTCACGCCCAGGCTTACAGCAAACATGCCCCCCTTCTCCACGTTCCTACAGCCAAAGTGGAATTTATTTTTTTCTTTTACATGTACGTGTTCAGGGAAGGGAATTTATCATTTTACAAAGATCTAAAAAAAAAATTGGGGGAACACTTGATTTTTGGTGCACAGAAGAATGTCCCAATAAACATGGTGCATCATAGTGGTTAAGTGTTAAATGTGTGAGCTCTTCATACATTGTATTGTGCTCTACATCTAAGTGGAACTCAATTATATAGTAATTTTAACCCTGAATCAAAAATTATTTTAAGGTTGTCAATTAACATGAAAATACTTCAAACACTATATATTTGAAGTGACTTGTGAACAGCTGAATCTATGTAAAAATGACACTATAGTTACACATAGATGTTAAATATTTTAACACTGTATAGTGAGTGGGGTATGGTAAAGGTGGTAGCAGGTGTGGGATTGAAGGTGACGAGTGCAAGTAGCAGGAGCGTGGGCGGCACTGGTGGTGGCAGGAGCGTGGGCGGCACTGGTGGTGGCAGGAGCGTGGGCGGCACTGGTGGTGGCAGGAGCGTGGGAGGCCCTGGTGGTGGCAGAGGCATGGGCGGCACTGGAAGTGGCAGGAGCGTGGGCGGCACTGGAAGTGGCAGGAGCGTGGGCGGCACTGGTAGTGGCAGGAGCGTGGGCGGCACTGGTGGTGGCAGGAGCGTGGGCGGCACTGGTAGTGGCAGGAGCGTGGGCGGCACTGGTGGTGGCAGGAGCGTGGGCGGCACTGGAAGTGGCAGGAGCGTGGGCGGCACTGGTAGTGGCAGGAGCGTGGGCGGCACTGGTGGTGGCAGGAGCGTGGGCGGCACTGGAAGTGGCAGGAGCGTGGGCGGCACTGGTAGTGGCAGGAGCATGGGCGGCACTGGTAGTGGCAGGAGCATGGGCGGCACTGGTAGTGGCAGGAGCGTGGGCGGCACTGGTAGTGGCAGGAGCGTGGGCGGCACTGGTAGTGGCAGGAGCGTGGGCGGCACTGGTAGTGGCAGATGCGTTGGCGGCACTAGTGGAGGCAGGTGCGTGGATGGCACTAGTGGAGGCAGGTGCGTGGATAGCACTAGTGGTGGCAGGTGCATGAGGTGGCAATGGCAGGTGTGAGTGGCGAGTTTATATAGCGATACAGTATGTGGTGGTGCTTGAAAGGTGGGTGGGGTGTATGACAGTACAATTAGTGAGTGGGTGGCGGTGATAGGTCCAGGGTTCGGATGGGGGTGGGTTGCGGTGATGGGTCCAGGGTTCGGGTGGGGGTGGGTGGCGGTGATGGGCCCAGGGTTTGGGTGGCAGTGATGGTTACTAGTTTCGAGGGAGCATAAAAGTCACTGAACACGGTAAACTAGAAGTGATCTGGATGGACCTAGTGCTGTAGGACAGAACAGTTACCAAAGGAACCTTGTTCAAACACAATTTTTGTCAATTCTTAATCCATATCATTATGCTACGTTTTGAAATTGAAATTATAAGCTGCAGAGAGAAATGTACATTGAGTGTACCAAATACAAAGCCAAGAATGCATAGAGCTGTGCGATGCACTCTAGTGTGCTCAGTTCTTTGAAAACAAACACTTGCTACTACTTTATTAGTACTTACTAATCAAGAACTGTATATAGGAGAAAAGCAAGTGTCCATACCTCAAACTCTGCTGCTCTTAGAGATCCAAAGAAGACCTTTTTGAGGAATTTTCCAAGGAGGATTACCAGTGTGAAGGCAAGCAGGTAGATTGCCTGAAAAAATAGATTAAATACATGCAAGTGTTATTCATATATTGCAACATACCCCAAACATTTTTTTTAATTGTGCTGAAATTATTTTATGGACCTCATCCCTATCATGCTTGCTTCACGAGGTATTTGTTTAACTCCTAAAGTGTGCAGCTATTGAAAATGACAGTAAAACATTGAAGTATGCATGACTAGTGTGTTTACAAATAATAATAAATGGTTTATGGTGTCAAGCACAGGAGGATGTCGCAGACAGCAATTTGAGAACAGGAGAAAGTCAGATAGCAATTTATCATCCTGAGCCACAGAAAAAAACACCTGGGTTCGGACCCCGAGCAAGCAGCACCTGAAACCAAGGCCGAGTTGGCCACCAAGGAGCCAGAAGAACTACCTTCCCGTTCCTTCAACCTGGCCAGGACTCTGATCAACAGCAGGCAATCAAGGAACAGAGCTACAGTATGTGGAGAGGAAGGCACCCGATTCCAAGCCAAGCACAAAGTCCTCTACATTGGGGCACCTGAGCTTCTTACAAACCCATTGGAAGGAAGCAGCATCTACGGTCTACTCTGTGAAGGTGGGAAGGAAACGAGATAGATTGTCTGCAAAAAGTTGGACACACTACAACGTGAAAAGCATGGAGCACCAAACCCCAATAATCCAGCAGATGAGCTACCCGCAACATCCAGTGCCAAAGACAATGAACCAAAGGGAGCCCCCCACAGTTCAGACAATGAACCACCATGGAACAGTAAGAATGAAGCCAGAACACATTATCCAGAGGAATCCAAATCTTCCTCAGGGAATGCCACATGGCCATAAACTCCTGCACCATACTGTGTGCTCACTGGAAAGAAATTAGCCAATGACCCTAGGTGGCTTGGTGAGCGATGGTCACGAAGCCACAACCCAGAGCTGATAAAACGTAAAAACGTTGAGCAATGGTGGAGGAAGGCACCAAGGAACTAAACCCTATAAAGCCCAAAGTGGATGCTGGAAATGCAGCAATTGACAAAGGGCAATCAGGGTCCAAACCATTTATATAGTGTCGGCAAAAAGTCGCAACAGCAGCAAAGGGAGCAGAACTGGAAAAACCAGAACAACCCTTGAATCCAAACCCTGCCCAGTGAAAAACCAAACTGGCAAAGTTCAGCAACCCACACAACCTCTTGAGAATCCACAGAGTTACCCAGTACTGCCTCAACACCAACAGGTGGTGGCACTGCAAAGTAAGATTGCCAGAGGAAGAGAAAGCGATGCCCCACTGAGAGCCCTGCCCAAGGTCCAAACCTGAGATGGCACGAAATGGGACTTCTACCAGTTCACCAGGAACCTGAACCTGGGAACCTGTAAAAAACCAGATCCCTGGCAAGCAGACATGCAGACTAACTGGGGGCCCCACACCAGCCGGCGGTCAAGGTAGGCTAGAACGCGAACCCCAATAAATGAAGACGAGTCATCATAATCCAAGCCAATCTGCTGAAAACACCAGCCAGATTCAGGCCAGAGATGCACCTTGAAGCAGTAGGCCTGACATCTCACTACAAAACCTAACCAATCCCTGACCCTAGGATATACAGATGTCAACAAGCATCCCATAGGTCTAAGGAAATCATCCAGGACCCCACCTCCAACACAAGGTAACTTGGACCAGAGTGGTCATGTGGAGAGAGATGGTGGATGAACTTTTATTGCCCCAAAAGACTGAGGATGAAACAGCTTCTCTGAGTACTGTTTCAGAACTGGAAGACAAGACCAAGTGATGGGATGCAATCACTTTGACCATGCTGGAAGTAACCCACTTTCAAATGACCTATGAAGGCAAGGGGAAGAAGCTTGCTTCAAAAGCCCAGGCCCCAGGAAGTGGGGCAAGGACCAACTCCACCAAAGGCCACGCAAAATGATCCAAAAAGCCCTCATATCGTGCGATTAGGAGTTGGCTAACCAGGTTAGCCACCCCCTTCCTCACTGCCCCATCAAAGAAGTGAACTGCGAAAGGGCCAGCACAAAATACGACCATCTGTAGCCCTCTGGAAAGTGCGAGAACTGAACTGATGGACAGAAGATGTTCCAACAACAGGAAGCACATACAACCCTCATCTGCTTCCAATGACAGCATATCCCAACCAGCAGTAGGTAAAGCCCCAGTCTTACCAAACCATCTACGAGAAAGAGGACAAAAACCCCAGGAACATAAAAGGTGGGAAACACTTCTGCAGCAAGAAGTGGCCACAGAAGATAAAAACTGAGCAATCACCACCTCCAGAAAGAGGAAAAGCAAAAATGAGGAGGCAAACAAGCGGGCCAAGGACCAAGCCGAATCTAATGACTGGGCCAACTCAACCTGTTGACAATGCGAGACAGGCAGAGTAGAATGCGGCCATTGCCTCCCATAGCATAGACGCAGCAATAGGCACTGTGCAGGGCAAAGACAAAGCTGTATTCTTGGGCAAAGAAAGTAATTGTGCAGAACGACTTGTAGCGAGACTTAACAAGGAACTCTGTCTAAAATTGGGGTGTGATGACATCACCCCCCCCCCTGATATTGGCACATCATGTGAAGAGTGAGAATCACCTGATAAGTACCCAGAAGTCCCAACTTGACAAGTTAGTAAATCTTCTTGACTAAGTATGGGTTGCATAAAAAGCAGAATGCAACATTTTTTTTATCAGAATACACGTCAAAAAGAATTTCAGATCTAACACCTCTCACTTTCTCTCCTTTTCTTAAAATGAGCTTTTAATTCTGATTATTGTTCAACCAACAGATAGTTGAACTGACAGCCACCGTGTTTTACAGTTAGCAAGTATATTTAGTGGATTTGTACCATCATTGAGAATTTCATCTAACTTTTATATTCAACTTGTCTAACAGAGGAATGAGAGAACCATTTATGGGTTTCTACAATGAGAAACTCCAAATTACTAGGTAGACATTCAGAAGATGTGCAAGTAACTGCCAATTTTATGGAGTGGCATACACATCTTATTAAAATGAGTGATGGAACTACTTTTTTTTTAATCCTTAAACTGCGCATGGCGTATATATACGCCATGAGTAACATGTCCCACGGTGCGCATGGCGTATATATATGCCATAGGGTGCCGGGCACGATTCAAATGGCACGCGGCTACACGGAGTTCACATTAGCTTCCTCAGGGCTCTTGTAAACAGACGCCATTTTTTTAAAAATCGTGGGCAATATTCTCAGGTGTGAGAGCTACAGTACTGTTGGAGCAACCAAGGCTGGCGTACGCAGCATGAGCAAACAGCATTACTGTTCAGCTTGTGACCACAGCATCACCAAAAAGTGTGAAAATAAATATACTGTATAACTGCTATTATTTGGCGATTACAATACTGTATTACAGATGACCCCTAACTGTGATAAAAATAATAATAGCAGTAATAATGTCATCATCATAATAATAATAATAATAATAATAATAATAATAATAATAATAATAATAATAATACTGTCATAATAGCATAATAATAATGTCATAATAGCAGGATTGTTCTAATAATTAGCGCTGTGGGAGGAGTGATGCTGAGGGACGGAGGGAGATTGCATCGTTTACTGACTGTGTGGTCACCTGTTATTGTCTGCATTCACCATACAAGCTCAGTGGTTCTCTATGGTGAACACGAATGTAAATACTTATATATAATGTGTGTATTAGTGTAATAACAGCAAAAGGATTATGCTGGGAGGAGCCATTTGGGTGACGGAGGTGACGTCGTCTGCATGATTTGTCTGGCTGTGTAGAGGGTGGCCACTATGCTCTTTGGGCACTCTACAAGCTTAGGTGTACAGTTACGGTGCATACAACATGTAGATACTTATATATAATATGTGTATATAGTGTAATAACACTGCAAACAGTATCGTTGGGGAAAAAGTTTAGTGCGTGTGACCTTGAATGAGTGAGGGAGCCACCAGCTGACTGTGTGTGTAGCGACAACTCTTAGTGCCTGAACTAACTATATCAGCTTAGTTGTACAGTTGTGGTGAACATATACATACTTATATATAACGTCTATATATAGTGTAATAGCACTGCACACAGTATTGTTGGGGGAGAAATTTTAGTGCGTGTGAACTTGAATGAGTACGAGAGGCACTCTTAGCATCACATTTATCAAGTAGAACCAGTCCAAGATATGTTTACACAATTTTATAATTTTTACTATAATAAATAATGGACACTCTTAATAACTTCTGAATTTAAATGTCATTAGACTTGCTCAACAACAAAGTATACTGACCATTACTTATATCATTAATCAACTCCTGCTCAAAATGGCTACACAAAATATTCTTTACATTACTGCACTTTGTGCAATGCATCTTCGAATCCAACACAATTTTACTCGACAATATTGTTCTCGTGCAGATCAACTAGATGGTCTCGGTTCCTTAGAGCAGAATAACAACGTAAGTGCATGGCAACGGCTCCTTCCAGCTTTAATGATTTATTACCCGAGTTTACCCGATTTACCTAACCACTAGTGAGGGCCACTAACTCTAGTGGCCCTCAATGAGGACAGGAACCCAGCAGCTTGTCGAAGGTTTCCCCCATTTGCCTTGAACTTTTCCAGATATATTTTAAAAACACAATTTTGGTAGTTACGACTTCGGTGGTTCCATGGGTTAATAACCCTGTGGGTTAAAAAATATCACATGTTCTCAGTCCTACATTGTGACTTGCTGAGCTTGAAACTGTTGCTCATAATTTATGTTGACAAACAAGGAGCATAAACATCTGCTGAACATAAACAAAATTGTGTTCAGCAGGTGTAAACATTAAAGTAAGAGGTCCCCCATGGAGTTCCCGTGAAGTTCAGCAGTCCCCATGGCATAGTGGTAAGATGCTCGTCTGGCTTTTCACGAGCGCTTTGTCCTGGGTTCGTATCCTGGCCGGGAAGGATTTACTGGGCGCAAATCCTTAGTTGTAACCTCTGTTTACCCAACAGTAAAATGAGTACCTGGTTGTTAAACGATTTGGCGGGGTCGTATTCCGGGGAACATAGAATTAAGGACTTGCCCAAAACGTTATGCGTGCTAATGGCTGTACAGGAATGTAAGAACTCTTACTTATTTATATATAAGTAAATAAATAAATAAAAAGGTGTATAGCTTTTGAAAGGATTCACATTGACATGTTTCTTGCACTGTGTGAGATTTACCAAGTCTTGTTATATTCCTTTTAACTCTGTTTTGCAGTACTTATAGTGTGCTCTTGTATCATCACCCGGAACAACCATTATACAATCCTTGAAAAGTTGGTCTTGTAACTACTCCTTTCTTAATTTTTTTTAGCATACTGCTTAATTTTTGCCACTTATGTAAAGCACTTTTATGAACGTTAAATGTTAATATCTACTACAATAAACTATGACAACAAAGTACCTGTACTATTATTAGTTTATATAAAAACTCTCACTGTATGCCACTACTTAAAATTTATTTATTTATTTATATATATACAAGAAGGTACATTGGGATTGTGAGGATACATAGCATAGTAATTACAATCTTGTAAAGCCACTAGTACGTGCAGCGTTTCGGGAAGGTCCTTAATCTAAGAAAATTTTAAGTAGGTAAATACTTGCAAAATATATAAAAATGATAACAGTTACATAGAAAGAAAAAAAAATAAAAGATGAGAGAAAATTGTAGGTATATTAAAGCACATAGGTAGCTCAGATTGATTGCAATGACAGCTTGAATAGTAGTTTAACAAAAATTAGTAGGCACAATACAGCATATGGCTGTATATATCAAAATATATCGATGTATATCAATGTCGCACAACTAAATATATCAAAAATTTTGAAAATATGTAAAAAATTTTGAATATATAAAAATATATCAATGTCGCACAACCACAGATGTCACCGAATCACTGGTTCTGTTGACTAGTCCTGCACTAATCGTGTGTACTGTGTGAGCATAGTGATACCACCTTACCTTGAGGATACCTTGAGGTGCTTCCGGGGCTTAGCGTCCCCGCGGCCCGGTCATCGACCAGGCCTCCTGGTTGCTGGACTGATCAACCAGGCTGTTGGACGCAGCTGCTCGCAGCCTGATGTATGAGTCACAGCCTGGTTGATCAGGTATCCTTTGGAGGTGCTTATCCAGTTCTCTCTTGAACACTGTGAGGGGGTTTGCCAGTTATGCCCCTTATGTGTAGCGGGAGCGTGTTGAACAGTCTCGGGCCCCTGATGTTGATAGAGTTCTCTCTCAGAGTACCAGTTGCACCTCTGCTTTTCAACGGGGGTATTCTGCACATCCTGCCATGTCTTCTGGTCTCATGTGATGTTATTTCTGTGTGCAGGTTTGGGACCAGCCCCTCTAATATTTTCACGTGTAAATTATTATGTATCTCTCCCGCCTGCGCTCAAGGGAATACAGATTTAGGCTCTTTAGTCGGTCCCAATATTTTAGATGTTTTACCGAGTGGATTCTAGCAGTAAAGGACCTCTGCACGCTCTCCAGGTCAGCAATTTCTCCAGCAGTGAAAGGGGCTGTCATTGTGCAGCAGTACTCCACTCTAGAGAGCACAAGCGTTTTGAAAAGTGTCATCATCGGTATAGCATCTCTAGTGTGAAAAGTTCTTGTTATCCAACCTGTCATTTTTCTTGCAGTTGTGACGGCTACTTTATTGTGTTCTTTAAAGGTAAGGTCTTCCGACATGAGTACACCCAGATCCTTTACGTTGCCTTTTCGTTCTATGTTATGATTTGCCTGAGTTTTGTACGTGGTTTCCGTTTTTATATTTTCATTTTTTTCCATACCAAGAGTTTCATACAGAACAACAAACTGACCAGTGAAAAAAAAAAGATACAACAGCACACTTGGAGACTTGCAAATATCTCTTCTGGTACAAACTTGGTTAAAATCGTCTAAAAACATCCAGATTCTATAAAAACCATCTAGATTCACATCAAACATCTGAATAGCATTTTCTGACAGCCAGACATAACTAAAATCATCTATATCTAGATGTAAAGCATCCAATCTAGCAACACTGATCTTTTGCGACCTAATACAACACAACAGTACAGTACTCAAAACATTGCCCTCCACCCTCCCATCTCGGTAATGCTTTTCATCACAGTTCCCAGTACACCACCATCTAACCTGACAGTACACTACCACCAAATACTTTACCATACCCAGTATAGCACCTCCTAACCTAAACACTGCAGTTACCAACTAATCTCAGTGCTTAGCACCTCACAATACCTAGCATATCAGCCCCCCCCAACCAATCAGTTGGTTATGCGCCACCACCTAATCTAGGAGTGCACATCACCCCAGTGCCCAGTACCCCCGGCCCAAGGGTGCACATCACCCGTGCCCAGTACCCCCGGCCCAAGGGTGCACATCACCCCAGTGCCCAGTACCCCCGGCCCAAGGGTGCACATCACCCGTGCCCAGTACCCCCGGCCCAAGGGTGCACATCACCCGTGCCCAGTACCCCCGGCCCAAGGGTGCACATCACCCGTGCCCAGTACCCCGGCCCAAGGGTGCACATCACCCTAGTGCCCAGTGCCCTCCAGCCCCTAACGTAAGCGTGGACAGCACCCCAGGACTCACCGCCATGCTGGGGTTAGACTTGGTGATGTACACCACAGAGGGGTAAAACTGCCGCTTCTGGTAGTAGGCGTTGCCGATGACGGCCGCCGTCAGGGCAAACGAGGCCATGGTGAGGCCCCCTACAGGCATGGGCGCCGGCATGGCGACTCAGGTGTTGGTAACCACTGGGATAACTAACACAGGCATCAAGATATGTCAGCCCCAGCTCTTCGCCCTCCTCAGCTGACGACACAAAACCCAAACAATCGCTGACATTTGGGCCGCATATTTCTCCCAAATACACTAAGTGTTTGTTTAATACTTTTGCCATCTAGCTGTAAACTATAACATTTTATAAGATATAATAAATTATATTATCGGAAAAATCTTATTGGCCTTTTCGTAAATGCCAAATAATTGTCATTGCGAAATTTTAGCAAAAGATGCATCTCTTAAGCAAACTGTCTCTTCCTGATTGGTCGACGAATACGCGCGAGAATATAAATATAAATATGTAATTAGGTGGAGTACCACCTCTGGTGCAATTATAGGGACCCACAGCCTCAAAGAAGGGAAGACAGAGCATTCAGAGAAAAACTTGCCATTTAACTGAATACGTATGAGTGCTCGCTTCTCCTACCACCCCCCTTTTTTATGGTGTACACTTTATTATGCAAGGTTATACAGTTACATATCTGATTTTATACGAAAAAATAAACATTGAGAGGACAGAAGAAAAAGTTCGCTTGCTAGAGGCTGTAGATTTCTTCGTACTCCTCCGACGCCGGGCAGGAACCAAGGATGCAGCGGGCATTCCCCCCTCTGGATCGCGACACTGAGGCGCTGAAACAGAAAACTTGCCGCTCGAGGGTCTCTTGTAGTGTCAATGAGCTTGGAACCAAGATCCGTAAGAAACCTTCTTGCACTCTCTTCCCATGGGCCTAGGTTCTCAGACCCTATTGGAACGAAGTTGTACGGACGATCTAATTCCCTGTACAAAAATATATATTTATTTAAAAAATATAGTGTGTGTGTAATTACCTAAGTGTAATTAAATAAGTGTAATTACAGGATAAGAGCTACGCTCGTGGTGTCCAGTCTTCCCAACACTCTTTCAAATTCAAATTCAAATGTTTATTCAGGTTCAAGTTCAAGTATGTTTATTGAGATAAGAAAGAAATACATCTCAAAGGGATAGAGTAGCTTAGGCTATTTCTACCCCCCAGCTCTACTTCAAGTCCCTCAAGAGGGGGGCACGAGTTTAGCGAGTACAAATAGACAAATAACATTACAAGAATCCCATTTAACATTGCAGGTTAATATAGTAAGCACAGCATATAATTGTTACACTCTTGGGGCAAAATTCTTGTAGCTCCTAAGTATACTGTTTATCATACCATTATCACACATCCAAACAATTTGTTGTGGAACACTACTTATTTCCTTATTTCTATAGTTATCAATAAGTTGACACTCTAATACATAATGCTCTAAGGTGTAGGCGTGCGGTATACTACATAATTTACACTCCTTATCTTTTTCACTGACATCAACACCGTATTGCCAGATATATTTGTATCCTAATCTTAATCTCATGTAAATTGAATCCTTCCAAGTAGACTTTCCTTTACCATAGGTGAAGGANGAAATTTCATCTAGGATGGACCGAGCAGCAGAAGAGATGAAATCATAGAAATATTAGTAAGATTAGGAGAAGGCCTAAATTCAAAGAAGCATGTTAGTAATTTTAGGAGGATAGGAAAATATGAGAAAGACAAGACCGCCCCTTAACACTTTCGCGCTTAGCGGACGCCCGTTAGCGTCCAATCTTTTTCACCTGATTCTGCCCTCTGGACGCTGGCTGGCGTCCAATGGTTAAATAATTATATAAATTTTATTTATTATGCGATTTTATTTTAGTTAGTCTCAAAATGTTCACCATGAAATTTACGTTCTTTCTAATAACCAAAGAGCTTATTAAAGAAAACGGCATGGCAGTGATTCATCTTGGTATAACAATTGTATGGCGCCGATATGCCGCCGCGGTAACACTTCAGCCACTTCCAACCGTCTTTTGGTTTGGTTGCGACATTGATTCTATATTTATATGCATATGTCCGTTAGAGAATTTTATTGCGGTTCCAATGATACCATAATCAATGATGTAGGATAAATGTGGTCATCGCAATCATTAAGAGAGTGGAAACATTTGTTGCTGTTTGGCGCTCTCGCCAAACAGTTTGGCGAGAGCTTCTGTTTCTGTTTGAACTGTTTCAAACAGTTTCTGTTTGGCAGTATTTTATATGTATGTTCTTATAGAGAATTCTATTGCGAACACAGTGATACCAAATTTAAATACGTAGTTCTACAATTAGTGTCATGACAGTAAAAAGAGTATACACTTTTCGCTCCTACCGCTTAAGCGCGCGACGCCAAAAGCACAGTCGCGCTCGTAAAAAACGCTGCGCCGATAGCGCTAAAGTGTTAAGGGTGACATTTAATGGAGTGAAGTACTGTATATGACAGAAGTGCTTCGGAATACCAGAAAATTGCAATGTGACGAGGATGGCAAACTTTGGTCAATAAGACAAGACCTCTCAAAAGAGGACAGAGAAAAGCTGAAAATGAACTTCATTGAAGCGAAACGTCTAAATGGGGATTGAAACGAAGAAGAAAGGAATTCTTTTTTTACAAAGTGTCAGGGACTGGAAAGCTTGTGAAATGGTACATAAAGACAAAACAACAAAATCATTTAAGGAAGGGGTGTAAGAACAAAGGGAAGGGGAACATGTTCCTGAAAATAGTATATACCAACATAGATGGAGTGATATCGAAAATATTGGAGTTGAAGGATATAATTCAGCTCAAAGTCCCAGATAGTGTTGCATTAACAGAGACGAAACTTGAAAATATTTAAATGAGGTCGTATTCCCAAGGGCTACTCAGTTTGGAGACGTGACAGGAAAACTAGGAAGGGGGAAGAGTGGCTGTGCTGGTGAAAGAACACCTGAAGGTAAGAGTTAATATTTGAAAACCACTCGAGATATTGACATATGGCATTGCAGGTCTGGAATCAAGATGATAAAATGATAATTTGAAATGCCTACAGCCCATCAGCAGCAACACATGGACAAGGAAGAACTGGATGACAAACAAGAGGGCCTCATAATGGGCATGAGAGAGATTATGATAAGAGCTGACAAAGATAAAGCCCGATTGTTAATACTGGGGACTTCAACTTTAACCACTTAACTGTGCCAACCGAGTATTCTCGGTCGGCGGGAAACTGCGCCAACCGAGAAAACTGATTTTTCATTACCAATTCTAAATGTGTACGAGGTTGGTTGTGTACGAAATGGACTCTTAGGACCTCCAGTGAGAGGCAGCCATCCTGAAACAAATTCCCAGAATGCCCTAGGGCTGCTGGCTGGGTTAGTACTGAATGAGCAACCATGAGTGGCGCACGAGCCTCTGGCTCCCAAACACCTGTCCGACACAGGGTTGAAAGATAACGCTCTGTCGGGGAAATTCAAACCTTATTGTTTTAAGAACATAAGTCATAATATTGGTGAAGCTAGGTGCAATATGGACCTAACACAAAGGTCGGATGCAAGTGATACAGCACCTATGAGGACGATATAACGAGCTTATCCAGTTGTAGCTCTGAGCGTCACCCTTGCAATCTTATGCTATCTACAATTTAGATGATACATACTGTAGATGAATCGTTTTCTGTGTTCAGTGATGATACATCTGATACAAATAGCATAGACGAACAGTGTTAGCGGATTCCATGGTGGTGTTTTCCATAGATATTTTCAAGAATACCTGAATCTCTTCCCAACTGACGGACACTCTTTGAGGCTAGCTGAATCTCTTCCTGACTGACAGACACTCTTGAGGTAGGCTGAATCTCTTCCTGTGTGGGACCATACAAAGCGATCTTTTCAAGACTACCTTACAAATTGATCTTTTCCTATAATCTTTTCAATACTACCTTATGCTTTACAAGCTTGGTTACATACAACCTACAAGTACTAAAGCCAAGGGTGTATGTGAGTGCGTTATATGCAAGTACACAGAATGAAGAAACAGGAAGCGAAAAATTTATCTGTACCTGGTGCACTGGGAGCGAAGTCGCTCTGTGTATCATGGACTACTTCGTTGATTATTACTCACTTCCGAAGTGCTGAGTGTGTAATAGTGTGTTACTGTGTAAATAGTTTGTAAAACTGTACATATTGTAATTTTAGTGAATTTTTAACAGGTAATATTGCGACAATAAACATTTATTGTGGACACATTACTGACACATGTATCACAGTTCCATGGAACATTATGAACGTTCTACTGTATACATACTGTAAAGGACACAAATATGCATCATATGCGATAAAAACAAAAACAAATAAAACCGCATTGGAAATACATAAAACAAATAATTGAAAATATATTTGTGGCAACACCCGGTGCTTGAAGGGCCCGCACGATCGTGTCTGGGCGATTCACGCACGGGCGACCAGGCCCTGATGACGTCACAGTGCACCTTGTCCACGTCCCCACAGCCAAAGTAAGTGGAATTTGGTATTTGTTTTTATATAGGCATGTTCAGGGAAGGGAATTTATCACTTTACGAAGAAAAAATTATTTTTTGGGAACACTTTATTTCATGCGCACCGGGGGAATTTCTCAATAAACTCCGCGCAGCACGGTGGTTAAGGCAATAAATTGGGAGGCCTACGAGGCAAGAACAAAGGACATTTGGACATGCAGATTTGTAAACCTCATCTTGAAGACATTCATGTATCAGCACGTCAAGCAGGGCACAAGAATGAGGGAAGGAATGTTCCGTCAGTACTGGATCTAGTATTCACCAGGAAAGAAGAAGAGGTATTTGACATCCATTACCTTCCTCCCTTGGGAAAGAGTGATCACGTCCTCTTGGACATTAAATACACTATGCGATATAATCTAGAAGAGAATGGGGACAGTGCAACAGTTGTTAAATTCTATTTCAAGAGGGGACACTATGGGGAACTTAGGAATTTTTTTCATGGGTTTAATTGGACAGACTTGTTGCTAGGCAAGGAAGTAAATGAGATGTATGCCAAATTTTGCAAAATATACAATGAAGACACACAAACATTCACACCAAAACAGACATGCAGACCTAGGAAACAGGGCTGGTTCAAAAGAAATTGCAGGAGGACCAGAGATCAAAAGACACAGGCATGGCATCATTATAGAAAGAGGGCCAAACCCCCAAACATACCAGCGATACAAAGATGCAAGCAATAACTACACGTCAGTAAGGAGAGAGGCAGATAGAAACTTTGAGAACGGTATAGCAGACAAATGTAAATCAGATCCAGGCCTTTTCTATAAATTCATTAAAAGCAAGGTGCAGGTAAAGGATAATATTCAGAGGTTGAAAAGGGGGGCAGATACACGGAAAACGAAAAGGAAATGTGTGAAACATTAAACGAAAAGTTCCACAGTGTATTTGTACAAAATGATATCTTCAGAGAACCAGACACAATAAGAATTCCAGAGAACAGCATAGAGCACATAGAGGTGTCTAGAGACGAAGTGAAACAAATGCTCCTGGAGCTAAGTAAGAACAGAGCAGTTGGCCCAGATGGAGTTTCACCATGGGTTCTGAGAGAATGTGCAACTGAGCTCGGCATTCCACTTCAGCTGATTTTTTCAGACATCCCTGTGCACAGGAGTCGTAGCAGGAGTAGGAGCAGGTTCTGTTCATTTGGTCCTGGTGGTCGTTCTGTTCGTTTGCAGCCTTCCTTTTTTTGGGGGCAAAGCATGAGACAGCTGGCTTCCAGAGGGGTTTGTTGGTTGTGGATGTTTGGTTGGTTAGGCCAGGGTTTGTCACGTGTTGTGTCCAGTGACAGTTTTATGCTGCTACCTGTGGGCCATTGGTTCTGGGATGGTGGTCGCACTCCGGATGGATCTGGTTTCCTTGGTTCCCTGTTCCAGGCTCGTGTGTCTCGGGATGAAAGCATTGTCAAAGTCTAGCCAGCCTGCGGTCTATCCTCATGCCCATGATATTAGGAAGTATGCTGCTCTCACGGCGGTTTTTGGCAACATGTCTTGGGTCAACATTTGGTCGTGAGGATTTTGATGGTCGAACAGGGTCCTGGCCGCCAGGTATCTCGTGAACGTTCTGGTTCCTGCCCAGTCATGTGTGGCTTTGGGACGCCTGTCGTAGTCGTCTGTCTCTTCCTTGTCTTGAGACCTGTGGTACTGCTGCCTCCCAGGTAAGTCCCTCCTTTTACTTATCTTTGGGTAGCTAGCTTGAGGGAGCCGACGGGGCTCCCCACAGAAAACCAGTGTTGAATGTAATGAAACATCCTTTCATTACATTCAACAATGAATGTAAACCCTCATTCTTGTAGCCTGTTCGATGTGTTAATACACAAATGTCTCCAGAATGAGGTTTATAAATCTGCCTGTTCAAATATCCTCCATTCTTGCTTCATAGGTCTCCCAGTCTATTGCTTTCAAGTTACAGTTCTCCAGTACCAACAATCATGATTTATATATCTGCTCTTATTATAATCTCTGTCATGACCATTATGAGTCCCTCTCTTTTGTCATCTAGTTCATGTTTTGTCCATGTGTTGCTTGCTAGTGGGCTTTAGGCATTTATGATTATCAGTTTATCATCCTGATTCTAGACCTGCAATGTCGCTATGTCAACTTTTCATGGGTTGTCAATTATTAACCCTCTTACCTTCAGGTGTTCGTTCACCAGCACAGCCACTCCTTCATCCATCCTAGTTTTTTTATCACGTCTCCAAACTAAGTAGTCCCTGGGAATACGACCTCATTTAAAATATTTTCTTCAAGTTTTGTCTGTTAGTGCAACAATATCTGGAATCTTATGCTGAATTATATCTTCTAGTTACAATAATTTTTTACCTCATTCCATCTATAGTAGTACTGTACTGTATATACAATTTTCAGGTATATGCTCCCTCTACCTTTGTCCTTTCCTCCCCCTTCCTCTAATGATTTTGTTGGTTTGTTTTTATGTACCATTTCACAGGCCTAACAGTCCCTATCACCTTGTAGAAAAAATTTCTTTTCATTTTTGTTTCCATTTAGACGCTTTGCCTTGAGGTTTAATGAGAGCTACGCTTGTGGTGTCCCATCTTCCCAGTACTCTGTCATATAACGCTTTGAAACTACAGACAGTTTTGGCATCCACTACCTTCTCACTTAACTTGTTCCTACCGTCTTACCACTCTGTTCGCTTGAAGTGGCTAGTTTCAGAAAGTCCTTTGTCAATTTGGTCGATTCCTGTTATTATTTTGTAAGTGGTGATCATATTACCTCTCTTTTTTTCCTATCTTAGTCGATTCCTGTTATTATTTTGTAAGTGGTGATCATATTACCTCTCATTTTTTTTCTATCTTCTAGTTTTGGCTTATATAATGCCTTGAGCCTCTCCTCATAACTCTTGATTTTCAATTCTGGAAGCCATTTTGCAGCATGTCTTTGCATGCTACACCTGCACACAGAAATAACATCACATGAGACCAGAAGACATGGCAGGATGTGCAGAATACCCCTGTTGAAAAGCAGAGGTGCAACAGGTACTCTGAGAGAGAACTCTATCAACATCAGGGGCCCGAGACTGTTCAACACGCTCCCGCTACACATAAGGGGCATAACTGGCAAACCCCTCGCAGTGTTCAAGAGAGAACTGGATAAGCACCTCCAAAGGATACCTGATCAACCAGGCTGTGACTCATACGTCAGGCTGCGAGCAGCCGCGTCCAACAGCCTGGTTGATCAGTCCAGCAACCAGGAGGCCTGGTTGATGACCGGGCCGCGGGGACGCTAAGCCCCGGAAGCACCTCAAGATAACCTCAAGGTAAGGTAAGGGCACCTTTTCCAGTTTCTTGATGTGGTTCTTGAGATATGGGTACCATACAACTGCTGCATATTCTAATTTTGGTCTCACAAAAGTCATGAATAGTTTCTTAAGTATTTTACCATCCACATAATTAAAAGAGTCTGAAGTTAGAAAGTGGCGCATACACTCCTCGCACAATGTTCTTTTGTGTTCCTCTGGTGTCAGACTACTATCCAAAACCATTCCTAGATCTCGTTCTTTATTAAAGCTCTTTAATTTCTTTCCACAATTTATAAGTTGTGTGTGGTCTATTTTTTTTTTCCACATTCCATAACATGACTGTTAATCACATTGAATTCCATTTGCCACATGTCACACCAAGCACTAATTTTATCTAGATCCATTTGAAGGGCATGACAATCTTCTGTCTTCTATCCATCCCCAGCATCTTGGTATCATCCGCAAACATGTTCATATAATTCTGTATTCCTTCCAGTTGATCGTTAATGTAAATGACAAACATTACTATTGCAAGAACTGAATCCTGTAATTACCTAAGTGTAGTTACAGGATGAGAGCTGTGCTCGTGGTGTCCCGTCTTCCCAGCACTCTTTGTCATATAACATGCATGCACACTGTGGGTGTGCATGCATGCATGCATGCATGTACACATATTTTAGAAACATGTCGATATATTGTAGATATCTACTGTATTGTGATATGTCATATGTAACTGTGGTATTTACGCAGGAAAAACTAGAGGTTTCATGAAGACAGTTGTGTGAACAATGCAGGAAAAAAGGAATTTCATATTATTGATGTCTAGAGACCATGACCTTACCCTACATCAAAATTTTGTTCTTCTAAACCTCTAAATTTTCCAGCCTATCCTCCTAAAATGATAGAACAGTACTTATAAATCTTATTTGGTCAAAAGTACCAATATGTGGTGATGGACCACAAAAAGTTCACTTTTGTACTTTTAATCTAATTGTCTGGAAAAATATATCTAAAAACCAAACTTAAATATTATTAGGCCTAGTATAATGTACTATAGTATGCCGAAGATAGAATACATTAGGCCTAGGATTGCTAGTAGCAGTTAGGTTAGGTTCTGTATATTGCAGTTAAATTTCCCATGTGGCTAAATTCAATAGTGCGAACGTAAACCTTTTAGTGGTCATCACTATAAATGAATGTTGGTACTTTCAACCAAATAGTTACTATACTTACTATCATTTTATGAGAATGGGCTAAAATTTTCATATAAAGAAGTACAGTGGAACCTCAGTTTTCGAATGCACATCTTTTCAAATTTTTGGTTTTTGAGCTCAATTTCTTCGTAAAATTCAACATGGTATTTGAGGTTTGCCTCACTTCTCAAGTTTGTTAATGCACGTATGGGTCGACCGAGCATATGGCACCCCTCGGTCGACTTATAAACGTAGGAGAGAGAGAAAGTACCTCAGAAATGTCATCACTGCCTGATGTTATAATGATGGGGGGGGGGAATCCCCTTTCCAAACACTAACACCTGTCCTCCTCCCCACCATCTTCCATATGCCAACAAGAATCCTTGATAAAGGCAAGATATGCTTGTACATACTGTAGTACAAAATACGAGTAGTATTATGTATAAAATATATTTTTAAGTTAATTTTTTTGGGTGTGTGGAATGGATTAATTCAACTTACATTATTTCTTATGGGAAAATTTTTTTAGGTTTTCAAATTTTCGGTTGTGGAACTGTCTCGGGGAACTAGTTAAATTTGTAAACGAAGGTACCACTGTATCTGTATGTGCTACATATACTTCAGATGTAATCTCTGTAAAAAGTAATATACTTAGAAGAAAAGAATATTAAGGAAATGACAAGCTAGAAAAATAAAAAGAAAGAAAACATAATGTATTCTTACCCATACAAAGCTCAGTATAAAGAAGATACATTGCCTTGTTCTCCCATGGATTCTCGGACTGTAAGTCAACTGTATGGCAAACATACTTGACAGCAATATTTAGTGCCACCGTCAAGAGAATAGCATATTCAAAGCCAAACACCAGCTGGACTGAAGCACCCCGAGTGATAGTGGAGTGGTAGGCATGACTCACCAGGATCAAGTCTAGTAGACTCAGAAGAAGAAGCAAGGCTGAAAAAAAACACAAACTGTTCACAGCAGAAACAAATTTTTCAGCTCAGTGGCTAAAGAACTAATAATTATTTACAAAATACTTTATTAATCCATATCTTTTAACACACTTATTAACCTCTTCTACAACAGAACATTATTTGGAGTAAAGACTTACATATAACCCTGATGTGGAAGAGCAATGTTATTACTGGTGACCGTTCCATAAAGTCCACTCTGTAGTCTGCAAGCCAATGGAAGGCTTTCAGAAATAGTAGCACAGTAAAAAGCGCTACAAACTTGGGAGAGAAGTCATCTCTGAACACAGTGAATGCCAGGCAGGTTTCAGTAACAGCATAAAAAGATCGTTCGACGAGGTGCTGTGAAAATTAAAGACAGCATAATTAAATTAGCACAGAAACCTGTAGAAATAATACAAGCCCAAAGTAGTAAATACAAGACAGTGCTACCCAAATAATTAATCTATGTGGGTGGATTGTTTAATTCTCCTTTTCACAGGTAAGTGAATGTTGTACCACCAAACTTAACCATACATTATTCTACTAACTCACTTAAGCATTTAACATCTAGTCACTAGCTCAAGCCAATTAGGCCTAGCCTACACATCTAAGGTCAGTAATCAGATCACTATTTAATCCCAACTCTGCAAGACACTTAAAATCCTTTTAACCACTGCACTGCACCGGCCAAGAAATCTTATTTACCTTACTGCACCAACCAAGAAAACCACTTTTTATTTTTTGTACACAGTCGAAATGTGTGCACGGTAGGTTGGATACAAAATGGACTCCTGGGACCTTCAATGAGAGGCAGTCATCTTGAAAAAAATTCCCAGATCTCCCTAGGGCTGCTGGCAGGATCAGTTCTGAATGAGCAACCAAGGGTAGCGCACGTGCCTCTGGTTCCCAAACACCTGTCAGACGCGGTGTTGAAAGATTGCTCGCCATCAGTGAAATTCGACAATATTGTTTGAAGAACATAAGGGGTCATGGTATTGATGAAGCTAGACACAATAAGGACCTAACACAAGGGTCGGATGCAAGTGATACAGCATCGACGAGGACAGTACAGTGAGCATATCCAGTTGTAGCCGAGCTCCACCCTTGCTCACCCATGTTATCTCCAATTTTGTTATAGATAATACATAGATGAATCATTTTCTAGGTTCAGTGATGATGCATCTGATACAAGTAGCATAGATGAACAGTGTTAGCAGCTTCCATGGTGGTGTTTTCCATCAATCTTGTCAAGAATAGCTGAATCTTTTCCAGAATGGCTGAATCTCTTCCAGAATGGCTGAACCTTTTTTTTTTTTTTTTTTTTTGAGATATATACAAGAGTTGTTACATTCTTGTACAGCCACTAGTACGCGTAGCGTTTCGGGCAGGTCCCTGGAATACGATCCCCTGCCGCGAAGAATCGTTTTTTCATCCAAGTACACATTTTACTGTTGCGTTAAACAGAGGCTACAGTTAAGGAATTGCGCCCAGTAAATCCTCCCCGGCCAGGATACGAACTCCATGACAACCTCTTCCAGAATACCTTACAAGCGATCTTTTCAAGACTACCTTACACTTCACAGGCTTGGCTACATACCACCTACAGTACTAAGCAAGGGTGTATGTGAGTGCGTTAATTGCAAGCACACAGAACAAAAACAGGAAGCGAAAATCTGTTTTTACCTGATGCATCGAGAGCGAAGTCGCGCTGTGTACCATGAACTGTTTTGTTGATTATCACTCACTTCCAAAGTACTGTAATTACCTAAGTGTAATTATCTAAGTGTAGTTACAGGATGAGAGCTACGCTCGTGGTGTCCCGTCTTCCCAGCACTCTTTGTCATATAACGCTTTGAAACTACTGACGGTCTTGGCCTCCACCACCTTCTCCCCCAACTTGTTCAACCGTCTACCACTCTGTTTGCGAAAGTGAATTTTCTTATATTTCTTCGGCATCTGTGTTTAGCCAGTTTATATCTATGACCTCTTGTTCTTGAAGTTCCAGGTCTCAGGAAATCTTTCCTGTTGATTTTATCAATTCCTGTTACTATTTTGTATGTAGTGATCATATCACCTCTTTTTCTTCTGTCTTCTAGTTTTGGCATATTTAATGCTTCTAACCTTTCCTCGTAGCTCTTACCCTTCAGTTCTGGGAGCCACTTAGTAGCATGTCTTTGCACCTTTTCCAGTTTGTTGATGTGCTTCTTAAGATATGGGCACCAAACAACAGCTGCATATTCTAGCTTTGGCCTAACAAAGTCATGAACAATTTCTTTAGTATATCCCCATCCATGTATTTAAAAGCAATTCTGAAGTTAGAAAGCATAGCATAGGCTCCTTGCACAATATTCTTTATGTGGTCTTCAGGTGATAGTTTCTATCTAGACCACCCCTAGATCTCTTTCTTTATCAGAGTTCTTTAAAAGATTTCTCACATAAATA
>WNGS01164858.1:11478903-11500700 GCA_020271785.1 Procambarus virginalis
AACACACATGTCTCAGAAAAAAAAAGCCGGAGCCAGGACCGGAATCCAAGCTACCCCTGTCCCAATAAAAGGAAATAGGTGTTCAGGAGCGGTTGACCGGAAGTTCACAACCTTCTGCAGATATTGCAACAAGGGAGAACAAGGAAAAAGTGAACTCAGTACCAAAACTGAACACCGGGGTACTCCAAAATCAGGGAATGGAACATGGACAGAAGCCCACCCCAGCACCTAACAACAGTATAGCCAATAACATTGAGCAAGATACACAGCCATGTGTAGTATAGAGGGGGAGAAAAACAAATAGGCAAGGAAAAAAAACAGAATATGGACCAAGTAGCAGCCGGTAATGCAATGTAAACGACCAACTACAACGTGTGGTGTGGGTAGTCGCACATACCCGGAGGGGACACCATGGATATCAGGGTGCACCCAGGCACCGAAATAGGCAAGGAATGTCCAAAGATCGAGAAAAGACCCAGGCGTTGAAAAACGAAACAAAAAGCACCAAAATGCGGGGCAGTGCTCCCCAGTACAACAAGAACAAGACACATGGACAAAGTAGTCACTGTAAGACACACGCAAAGTGTCCAAGAAAAACACACAACACCTAACACCCCTGTTAGGAGCCAATGACGCTACCCTGTGAAGTGGGGAAGCGACAGGGTAGACAAGGATGGACCATTTAACATGGGTGGTACACGCACAAGGGGATTCAGATGGAAGCCAAATTCCCAAATGAGCCACAGACACAGAAAGAACTGTCAGTGTCAGTAGTCAGTAAGTGAAATGCACTAGGAAGTGATATGGTGGAGGCAGACCCCATACACAGTCGCAAATGTAGAGAAGATAGAACCCAGTGCTCAGGAAGCTGTACACCCAGATGAGTAGCACAATGGGTGGTCAGAATGGGTGGATGGGTGGGTAGCAGCGGACAGGCAGGCAGTGGCTTGAGTGGGCGAGCTTCCAACTAGGACTAACACAGAACAACCCGTCCTCACAAATTCGTATAGTCAATATTGACTTATTAAATATGTGCATAGGTGACATACTTAACATAATAGTTTCCCTTGAAAAGCTTCATAGAAAACACCAACCTTACCTAACCTACTTTGTATGTTAAGATAAGCATCTTATTGCTTTGTAATTACAATTATTACCTAACCTATACCTATAATAGGTTAAGTAACAATTATAATTACGAAGCTATAAGATGCTTATTTTAACATACTAAGTAGGTTAGGTAAGGTCGGTGTTTTCTATGAAGCTTTTCAAGGGAAACTATTATGTTTAGTATGTCACCTGTGCACGTAACTAATAAGTCAATATTGACTATACGAATTTGCGAGGACAGGTTGCACAGAAGGCCACCCCCAGTCCCTCCCCAAAACCCCCCATCCTGCACATCAGACCCTCCCCGCTACCCCCATCCCGCACCCTTCTTGCTACCTTCATCTTCTCATCCCCCACACTGGCCCCCCTGATGGTATTAATACGGTGGGCTTCCTTGCGAGCAGCTGATGGATCAAGAGGCAGGCTCCCAGGGTGCCTGACATTAAACTCTTATTTTTTTACTGACTGGTTGCGACTGTGAAAGCCTGATTGACTGTGAATGCCTGATTGACTCCGAATGCCTGACTGACCGTGAATACCTAACCAGTTGCTACCGCAACAGTTAATGCCTGACTTCCTTTGGTTATGACTGCTTGTGACTGGTCTTCACTCTGAATGCTTGACTGACATGTTATGACTGGTTTTGACTGGCTGCCACATAGCAGGTAGTGAAATGTGTGAAAGGAAAATCTGGAACCAGTGATGCAGATACGAATGCATTTAAGGCGAGCAGGGGACGGTCCTTCTAAACACTCGCAACCTCTCCTCTCCTCTCCTCCTCCACTCCCCATACTCCAACACTGCTCCTCCCTCCTCACCATCTTCCATACACCAGAGTCTTCAGTAAACAAAGTACAATTAAATGTTCACTTATTTTATTTATAGTACTGTAACCCCGTTATTATCCGGGATTCGAGCATCCGGAAAACGCTCTCATACGGCCAAAATCGTGATCGGATAAAGTTATCACAATATCCAGCCAAAATGGCCACAGGAACCGGATAAAAGCTGGTTTGGCCGGATGAAAATTCGGTCATACAGTATTAATCCCTAGACGCATGGTGGAGGAGGGAGTGGGGTGGGTGGGTGGGTGGTGTCGGGAGGGTGGGAGGGGAAAACGACGGCGGGACAGAAACATAATAAATAACAGTTGGAAACTATTAGAGGAACTGATTCTAAATCTGCACATGGAAAGGTAACTCGAGACGAGGAGGCATGGCAGGATGTGCAAAATAGACCCATTGAAAAGCAGAGGTGCAATAGGTACACTGAATCAAGTCAAGTCACAAATCAAGCCTAGCCTAAGGCCAGGCTTGGGGAGTAGAAGAACTCCCAGAACCCCCATCAACCAGGTAATCAACCAGGGGAGCGTCGGGAGGGACCACCTGCATACAGGAATTACCATTAATTTTAGAACAATTAATCATAGCCAAAAAAAATGAAATAAGTACTAGTAATTATGTAATAAGAAATAAATAAGTTTCCTAAAAGCAATGTGCACAGGCTGAAGTTTCCTTCAAAAATATTGTGAGTTTTTTCCTCCTGGCGGCCTACGTAACGTGCTATAGCTGCCCCACCCCAAGTGGACCCGTCCAACACTGGTCAACCCATGTGTGTCTGTCCCTCGTGTTATACACAGTGCTGCGCCATTAGTGACATATTTTTTAAATAACTTTTTTATTTTCATAGTAACTTTGAACATTTTTGGCCAAGACTATGTCTGGTAGCAGCATCAATCGTTCTGGAGGTGTTAAGAGGAAGAAAGTTGTCCTAACAATTAAAGACAAGTTACGTGTTGTTCAACCAGTGAGGCGTCACAGGCAGCCAAATGCCTTCAACAAGTGAGGCGCCACAGGCAAGCCAAGCGCCTTCAACAAGTGAGGCACAAGCAAGCGCCTTCAATAAGTGAGGCATCACAGGCAAGCCAAATGCCTTCAACAAGTAAGGGCATGCAAGCGCTTCAACAAGTGAGGCGCATGCAAGCGCCTTCAACAATTGAGGCCTCACAGGCAACCCAAATGCCTTCAACCAGTGAGGATTCAGCAGCTGGCAGTCAAAATTAACTTTGCTTAATGAACTGTACAGTAATTTTAAGTGTTAATTTTAGTGTTGTGTTAGTATAGGTTACATAAATTGTTAAGAATTCTTAACTTCAAGATGTGTGGCATCAATCAAGAAGACGAACACCAACAAGGTAAGCTGATGTTTCTAGTTGAATATTTAATAATTATATGTGGGAAGGCAATTCAAATTATGTTGTTTGTAGTATAAAAATAGTTGGAAATGGTCACTTTTGGACTCGTAGGTGAAAAAGTACCATTATCCGAAAAATGTGATAATCCGGCTGGGGGTCCTTCCCATATAGTCCGGATGATCGAGTGGAGACAGTATATATTTATACCCAATTGTTTTGTGTATAAAAAATATGAGTAGTATTCTGTATAAAATGTATTTTTAAGTTAATATTTTTGGGGGTGTGGAACGGATTAATTCAATTTACATTATTTCTTGTGTGAAAATTTGTTTCTGTTTACGAATTTTCAATTTACGAACCATCTCTGGGAACGGATTAAATTCGTAAATGAAGGTACCATTGTACTGTATATGTAAATATCTACATTTTTATGCACCATAACAAACCAATAAGTAATTCTGGTGGGTGTGGTGATGAAATCTATGAACAGAATAGTACCACACACTACTGGTAAGTGACGCCACCTGATGCACCAAATGACTCGTGCTATATTACGCACACACTAACTAGCTACAATACTGCTAATATCAGATTCCTGATCATTAATCACTAAATCATTAATCATTAAATTTAAAAATTAAGAACCAACACCTAGGAGCTACTATGAACCAGCCCAAAAAGAAGGTAAGTACTGTAAATGAAAATGATTCCAACTGTGACATAATATTCAGAAGGTTTTCTCTACTGTAGGAGAGGAGCCAAGCCTTAAATTACAATAATATTGGGTCATGTAACTAGCAGTTATGACTAACTATATACAAATTTAAATATGTATCCTGTGGACTGAGACATTCACACATTTCAGTAACAAAAATACTTATGATAAAACTTATTTACTTGCAACAATGTGATTGTTTGTTTATGGAGAAACCAGCAGAGGTCCAACTCTGTCAACACAAAACTGACAAGATAAGCCCAGCGAACACAGAAACAAGGATCCAATCTTTGCAGCACACAATGTTTTATTACCTACAGTATTTGAAATACAGTACATATTTAATAAACAAGAAAAAATTGTTTGCTTCATATAATTTTTCCATTACTTACTAATGAAGTTACAACATTTAGTCTTAAACAGTCATAATTAGATTAGTATTATCTCTACCCAATGTCATATCTGTTTATCTTCAAAGTAATCTTGCCCTTACATAAATATTCACTGAAATAATTTCTAATGGATTCACGTCATGAGGATTTGCATTTCATTCTGTCAAAACTGCAAGGAAAATGACATGTTGGACAACAAAAACCTTTCAAACTAGAGATGCCACACCAATGAAGATACTTTTTAAGACACTAGGTGCTCTCTAGGGTTGAATATTGTTCCACATTAACAGCCCCATTCAAAGTTGGGAAAATTGTTGATCTGGAGAGCATGCAAAGATCTTTTACTGCTAGAATCCACTCAATAAAAAGTGAGTGGATTCTCAATCTAAATTAGGAGGTCCTAATCTAAATTATTGGGACTGCTTACAAATTTTAAATCTGCATTCCCTACACTAGAGTACAGGTTGGAGAGATAATAATTTACACTTGGAAAATACTAGGACTTGTTCCTAATCTTCACACAGAAATAATGCCACATAAGACCAGAAGGCAAGGTGTGATGTGCAAAATAGCCCCACTGAAAAGCAGAAGTGCAATAGGCACGTTGAGGGAGAACTCAATTGATATAGAAGGCACAAGACTTTTCAACTCTTCCCCTCTTACACATACAGGGCATAACTGGCTGACAACGCAGCCTTCAAAAGAGAACTTACAAACCGCTTCAAAGGATACATAATCCATCAGGCTGTGACTCATACATCAGGCTGCAAGCCAGTTGACCAGACCACAAACCAGGAGGCCTGATCAGAGACAGGGCCACGGGACGTTGATCCTCAATCATCAACAGGCAATCGACAGGAACCTGGTCTTCTAGTAGAGTACTATATTCTACTACACCTTTTAAGAACATTGACTGGTTTCCACCAACCACCCGTCACCCGCCACCACCCACCCGTCACCAGCCACCCGTCACTATTACATTAAACTCCTGCCAACAAAGCTGAAGAGAATGTATGAATATTCGTGTCACTCCTCAGAACCCCGAAAAACCCACAGAGGAAGCTGGTGACGCAGCAGCCGGTGCAAGGCTCCCAGGATCCGAACCCATCGATTGCGAGAGCGGCGGAAGGAATGACCCCGAAGAAACTTGAACATCCGCCGAAGCCAGATCCGACCCGATGGGTAGACCAGTACAGTGAAGTTCAGGCTCCCGCACAGCTGCTCGAACAACCGATGTGTGACCAGGGTGCCCTCCAAAAACAGCCGGAGACAGGACCGCAGCCACATCAGCATTGCGGGAGGGAGAGACAAGGAAGCGGTCCGAGAGTCCCCACACAAGACCCAGCCAAGTCCAAACCCGAGAGGAAACCAAATGGGACTTCCTCCAGTTCACCAAGAACCCGAACCCGGCAAGCTGGGAAAGAACCAAATCCCTGGCGAGCAGACACGCAGACTGGCTGGGAGCCCACACCAGCCCGTCATCGAGGTAAGCCAGAACCTGAACCCCTAACAGACGCAAACGGGTCACCACGATCCGGGCATGGCATGTGAACACTCGAGGTGCCAGATTCAAGTCGAATGGAAGGCAACGAAAGTGGTAAGCTTGTCACCCCACGACAAAACTGAGCCAGTCCCTGAACCCAGATGAATTGGGACGTGCCAATACGCGTCATAGAGGTCCAGAGACCATCCAGGCACCCTGTGCCAAAAGCAGCCAGACCTGAGAGTGGTCATCTAAAAGGAATGGCAAAAGACCCAGGGATTCAGACGAAACAAGTCCGGTATGAATCGAGGATCCACACAGTCCCGTTTCGGAACCGAAAACAGGCGGGAACCAACCTGGGGGATGTTGTCGTTCGACCACACCCAAGCGAACCCACTCCCAGATGAACTGACAGAACACAGGAGAAGAGGCCTGCCCTGCCAGTCATGATCCCCCCGAAGGAGGAGGAGCGACGTAACACCACTGCAGGCCGGAGGAAACGACCCAAAATGTCCACGAATCGTGGGACCAGGCAAGAGCAAACAGTGCAAACCTCCACCCTATTGCCCCATCAATGGGGCGACCCGCGAAAGGGCCAACAACTCCTACGAGAGCCAAACCGACTCCAGAGGTGGTGCCGGTCCTGAATCTGGCACTACTGGCTTACGACGACTGAAGGAACCCCGAGACCTGGCATGACCTTTCAGGAAGAACCACCACAGCTCTCCCCCTCCCCCGGAAAACCAACAAGTCCGACATAGGCCGGCAACTAGACGAAGCCGCTTGCAGAAAATGCACCACCGCAGACTGCAAACAGCAACAGGCAAAAAGGGGACAAAAATCTAAGAGCCAAGACCTAAGCCAATTCCAAAGAGTGGACGGGCACCGCCTGTCAACACGCGAGACGGGAAGCAAAGAACAGGGACATCGCCTCTCTCAGAATCGGCGCAAACAACTTCAACAAGGCAGCAGACGCCCGAGCTGCTGAAGCAAACACACCGGACATCGGCTCAGATCCCAGTTCCTGCACATCCTCGCCGAGCCAGTCCAAAGACAGCTCCAGCAGAGAAAAGAAAAGCAAGACCGAAGCCAAATGCCCACGGGCGCCCAATTTCTCGGCTACCAAGGACGCCGAAAGGGAGGGAACCTGCGTGTGAAGCTGAATCTGACCGACATCACGAGGAAGTACGGGGGCAAACAAGCACGCATTTAGGTGCTCAAATTCGCCCTCTAGGTAAACCTGAACAACCATAGTCACATCCTGCAATTCAAGCGCACTGATCCGACACAACGAAAGAAAGGGCCCCCAATAAAAAGAAAATGCAGTCCGCCAACCAGGAAGACTTCGGCACCTCGTAACACATCCAGAAAGAAAACGAAGAGCCAAACTCGAAAGAAGAAGAATCCATTACTAAGGCGTAATGTGGGGTCTCGCAAGAGGTATACCGCAAGGGCTTCCCGCGCAACCTTTGATGTGATGCAGGAAGCCGAAAACCTCTGGAAGGAGGGAACTGAGGAACCCAAGGGAACCCGGAACTGAACCCGGGGAGGAGTCGCACACATATCAAACTCGTACAGGGAGGGGGGATAGGAAAATCCCTCCCCCTGTAACAAGCAGCCCCGTGCCAAGGGTACCAACACCCAAGCAGGGTCAAACGGGGCCCAAGCACCCCAAGTCAACTCCTCCCCAGTGCCGGGAACCTCCATGTCAGGACCCGGGGCCAAGCTGTCCTCCAAACCCTCTGCCTCCAGAGAAAAGGCAGAGTCCGCCGGAAAAGCCGGGATGAAGGGGGCCCGCTGGCACAGCCCAAGGGCTCCAGCAGGAGGAACAGGCTCGAATGCCTCCGCCGCTGATCCGGAAGAGACATTCCCCGAAGCCGCCCGAGACTCGCCACCAGGCAAACCCCGCCCCAACTCTGAAACCCTCAGATGTTTGGGAGCCGAGAGCAGGGATGGAGGGGAGCAGGATGAACCACAGCAGGGAAGGACTAGAGGGTGCAGATGAAACCAAAGTCAAGGCAACAAACACCCCAAAGTCCAGGTCCCTATAACCAAAGCGGGGCAGCTGTGGGGCATCCGAAAAGGCAACCAACCTTGTGCGTTGCAGCAACCTAAACATGGCATGCAACGCCGAAGCTGCTTGCAGCCGAATATCAATCTCACTGGACTGGGTGAATTGGAGTACAAACAAGGAACACCACTTGCAGGACTCCGGGTCAAAGGTGTCATTGACCCAACAAGCAGCATGGCGGAGACAAAGACAGTGAGTGTCACCCTGAGTCAAGGGGACAGAGCAACCTTCAAACTCACACAAGGCGAGGCTGGACTCAGGTTTCTTCCATCGGACCACTGAGCCCCCATGGGGGTTTCCAGGGCCCTTAGGCTGACTGCTAAGGGAAGCCCAGGCGAGGTACTGCTAACCGGCTATCCCAGAGCTACCAAGCAAACAAACTATAAGCTGAACCCCTGCGACGTGTGCAAGCATGGGGACCTAGTGGAGGGCCACCAAAATCCTACAAGTGGTCCTACCACCACATAAGGCAGAGGTAAAACTAGACTCCTGGCAAAAAATTCATTCTCCCGAGCAAAACAAAACAAAAAATTAAAAGAAAAACCCCGCAAAAGCACAACGTCTCCAGGTGAACTGAATCGGTCACTGAGCATATGTCAGACAGCTGCACAGTGCCTCGTTTTCCTGCCAGCGACGAAACTACCTCCTACCCAAGGGAAAACAGGAGCAAGAATCACCCCAGCTGAACCCCAAGGGCGGGCAATTACCGAGCAGCAACAGAACCACGTAGAGGTAGTTCCCGAATGGCTCAGGGAAGATAAACCTGAAGCCACAAGGGCAGTACTTACGGGGCATCTTGAGGAGGCAGCCCTAGATACATGCAGCCCCAGTACTTGTGTTATTCCTGGCTCGCACGATACCAAAACTGAACTACACCGTACTGCAGCACTGCTCAAAGGATGGAGCCAGAGTCGATCAACCGTTCGCCCTCAACAGCTTGTGAACTGAGGAGAGTTGCCGGCATGGAGGTCTGGGATCTCCTCATCCTCCTCCCGGGGAGGGTGGGTTGCACAGACGGATGCGCGGCGTTTGTGGTGACATCATACTTGTTTCCTTGGTTTTGATTGGGGAGTTCTGTTGCTAGTTCGGCTTTCAGTTTGCAAATTATATGATCAGCAGTAATTTGTTTTAGAATTTATACCTTTCTGGGTGCCTGACCTGGTAGATGGCAGACAAAGACTGCTTCCAATTACACGGGGGTGTCTTTAGGCCATTGCTCCTCGTGCCTCTCTTGAGGGGGCCAGGTTCTGGTCCCCGGTAGGCCTAGAACTCCTTTGATTGACTGTTGCCACGGCCATATACACATCAGCCCAGTATAGCTCCAGGGAGCCGAAGGGGCTCTCCACAGAAACAAGTGTTTCACTGCCTGATGTTATAATGGAAGGGGACTCCTCTGTAATGGAAGGAGGGACTCCTTCCAAACAGTAACACCTCTCCTCCTCCCTCCCTCCTCACTGTCTTCCATATGCCAGCAAGAGTTATCAATAAAGGTAAGCTATAACTTATACATACTATAATACAAAATGTGTGTGTATTATGTATGAAATGTATTTTTAAGTTAATATTTAAGGAGTGTGGATTGGATTTAAAGTATTCAATTTATATTATTTCTTATGGGAAAATTCGTTTCGAGTTACGACCCATCTCGGGAACGGATTAAATTCGTAAATGGAGGTACCACTGATGTAAATTGAATTACGGTAATTCGTTCCACACTCAAAAATATTAATATACATTTTATACATACTACTACTACAACAATTTTTTTATACTACAGTATGTACAAGTATATCTTACTTTTATTGAGGACTTGTTGGCATATGGAAGACGGTGAGGAGGGGGGGGGGGGGAGGAGAGGTGTTACTGTTTGAAAGGGAAGTCCCCTTCCGTTATTACATCAGGCAGTGATGACTTCTCTGGGGTACTCTCTCTCCTACATTTTGCAGGCATACCACTAGGACCTGGTTGTGGCTCACTGCTTGCTTGTCTTACTAAGAATCTGTCTAAAGACACTTGTTTTTCCCTACATTTTAACACTTGTCTGTAGTGAGATATCATTGTCATTTAAAAGGTCAATGCAACAGCCTGCTACAGCTTTATCTGGGTGAGTTTTTTCAACAAATCTTTGGAGTTCTTCCCATAATTCACACATTTTCTTAATGAGGAAGGGACACCCTCTACTGCCTCTACTCAACTATTTTAAAGAATGAAATTCTTCACAAAGAAGTCAAGCACAGTTGTCACTAGGTGGAAGACACTGATAAACTGAAGCACACCATGTACTCGGTCAACCCATACGTGTATCAACAAACTATACATGTATTAGCACCGAGGCAAACCTCGAATAACGAGTCAAATTTTTTTAAGAAATTGAGCGAGAAAAAAAATTGAAAACAGGTTCCACTGAATATATCATTATAATGTTTATCTGCAATTTTACCCTCAACTCCATAATATATGAATCTGAGAGTGGCTAGTCACCTTGTACTTATAACTACTGTACAGTGAAATTTTAAAGTAAATATATTGAAGAGTCCAAAGCTGCAGCTGAGAATCCTCATACCAGATGGATCCCTAGCAAGTTTAATTACCAACCAATAACTTAAACTAAGCACAGCACTACTCAAGCATTGAATTTATGTATGCAACACTACCTTTTAAAATATACATCAGTATCAGTTTTGAAAAAGATTACTTCTCTGGTTAGGAAGTAATAGAATAAAATAAATTTTTTCTCTCCGACTATAATACCAAATACTGTAACTGTCTTTCTCAAAGACTAATCTGTACCTTCAATACCAAGATGTGTCCTTTGTAGTCTTACAAAGTGCGATCAAAATTCTCCTGGACTGGATATGCAGCACTTTGTATCCATTTGAGGATCATCTGACATGCATTGCGTAAGAATATACTGCTTCATGCCTCAGACCTTCCAATGTACCGATTCATCTCAAGCTAGTGCTGTGTAGTACCGAGATGTACAGTTATAAGTACAAGGTGACTAGCCACTCTCAGACTTATATATTAAAGAGTTGAGGGAATAATTGCAGATAAACACTATAATGATATAGGTTGATGAGTACAGTTCTAAGTGTGGCAAGTTACATTTTCATAAGAACCTGGTGCACCAAAAAATTATTTCCACAATGTTAAGTCAACTAGGGCTTCTATACTATAATTTTTCACCCCAGAAAAAGAATAAATCCGGATTGACTAACCTTGCAATATTAATTCATTTTCTAACACCAGATTCCCCTCATGAACCATCACACTCCACTGCAAAAACATAGGAGTATAGCCTACACTGTTTTCTAGTCAAAAGTCAATTTAAATTAACTTACGTATCTGTTGCTGAGCTTGAGGTTGAGGCTGTTGTGGGATCTGTGGAGGAGTCTGCGGCTGTGTTGGAGGAGCTTGTGGCGGAGCAACACCTTGACTCGGTGGGGGAGGCTGGGGCTGTCGTAATATATCCATTCGGCACGTTGGGCATGTTTGTTGACGTTGAAACCACGATCGCAGGCATGATGCATGGAATATGTGGCCACATGGCAGTTTCTTTGCACCTACAGTTAAAAAAAAAAAAATTTGTTTTCTTTCCAATTTTAAGCTCATAAGTTTATTTAAAATTAGATTTGATTTTAATTAAGTGGGATTCAGTTTAACTATTAGGTATTAAGTCCTAACCTGTAACCATTTCTTCCCTGCAGATAATGCAAACATTGTCAACAGCTGTCAGTTCCTCTGGTGTTGCATCTGGATATAAAGTGTTCATATTTCGAATAGCACGTCTAGAGAGAATCACATCATTCAGTGCTCTCTTGAAAGACCTAAAAGTAGAAAAAGTGCCTAGTTAATTAAATGTAAATATAGTACACAGCAAATTTTGATGGAAGGAAAAGTCTATTCTCAGATAATTACTATACAGTAGTTAAATCATTATAATTTAAAAAATCTTGTATGACAATATATAATGGCAGTTAAGTTTAATGAAGGAAATAAAACATTAAAAGATTAAGAAAAAAACAGTTTCCTTAACACTGTCATGTTCTGATGATACATTTTAGCATTACCAGTACTCCAAAAATAAACATTCTGATGACATTAAAAACACATCTGATTGCTATTCATGAATATTCATATACAGTACTGTATTCATTACTGTTATGCATAATAAATTATCAATAACTGTTTTTGCATCTATTCTCTAGGCAATTTATTTGCAAACATTTTGAAACCAAATTTATTGTTCTAACCCAATAAATAACTTACAATGACTGAAATTCTAAGCATGCATTGTCACTAATAAAGCAAAATGCTTTCTTTAATCTAGTTGTAATAGTTAATCAATAGTTTGGTCCAGAGACCTTCACTGGTCCAAGGTTCTCCTTCACTCTTTGCATTTGGGTTTCTGCCTCTGGTCTATCACCAGCCCTATGATGCTTCAAATGCAGATCATCATACAAGCTTTGTTTCCCCACCTGCATCATTCAACGTGGTTGCAGTACAAGGTTTGCTGGCACATTTTTGTCATCTCTTCATTATTTGTCTTCCATTTCGGTTTCAATGGTCCTGTCCTTTTTGTCTTTGTTGTTTGTTTATCACCATCTTAAAACAGAATACTGTTGCCTCTTATCCTTCATTCTTGGTGGAGCCACTTTCGTTGGCTTTCTGCATCAATAGTGTACTACATTGGTGCCATTTCAGTTGCCTCATTTTTCACCTCCAGCCTGCTTCCCCCCTCCCCTCCCTCTCCTCTTGAGCTGTTTTCGTGTCTAGACCAGGTATTGGTTTTTCTTTCATCTCATTTCTTGGTCACCCATTCAGTTCATGATTCCTTTCTGAGTCTGTTTTCATTGGCCCTCACTTCTGGGTTCAGGGATAGGGAGCTTCTTGCTCTCCTCTGGAAGCATTTTCTGCCCTGGAAAGCAGTTTCTTTGTAGCTTCCTCCCTCCTCCTCCTGTTATCACTGACTAATTCTTGGTCTGTTTGGCTGGTGCACATCATTTATTGTTTTCAGTTGTGGCAGTCTGCAGTGTCATACCATCTACCTAGCTTGCAGTCTGCCTTCAGGCACATGTTTGGAGGTTTGCAGCTTCGGCCCACTGTGTTTTCTAATTTGTCTTGAGCCGATATCCCAGGCTCATTAGTGGAGGAGCGGAGGGGAGAGGGAAAGGGGGAGATTAGTTGGAGGTCTCCTGGGATCCTGACTACTGATTATGAGGGCTAGTGTTCCTGCTTTCCTTCGTGCTTGTGCTGACCTGGGTAGGGTTCCCTCCTGGTCTTACTTCTTCGGAGTTTGCTCTTTGCTGGTTGATACCTAGTTGATGGGGTTCTGGGAGTTCTTCTACTCCCCAAGCCCGGCCCGAGGCCAGGCTTGACTTGTGAGAGTTTGGTCCACTAGGCTGTTGCTTGGAGCGGCCCGCAGGCCCACATACCCACCACAGCCCGGTTGGTCCGGCACTCCTTGGAGGAATAAATCTAGTTTCCTCTTGAAAATGTCCACGGTTGTTCCGGCAATATTTCTTATGCTTGCTGGGAGGGTGTTGAACAACCGTGGACCTCTGATATTTATACAGTGTTCTCTGATTGTGCCTATGGCACCCCTGCTCTTCACTGGTTCTATTCTGCATTTTCTAGCATATCGTTCACTCCAGTACGTTGTTATTTTACTGTGTAGATTTGGTACTTGGCCCTCCAGTATCTTCCAGGTGTATATTATTTGATATCTCTCGTCTTCTTTCTAGTGAGTACATTTGGAGGGCTTTGAGACGATCCCAATAATTTAGGTGCTTTATCGCGTCTATGCGTGGCATATATGTTCTCTGTATTCCTTCTATTTCAGCAATCTCTCCTGCTCTGAAGGGGGAAGTGAGTACTGAGCAGTACTCAAGATGGGACAACACAAGTGACTTTAAGAGTACAACCATTGTGATGGGATCCCTGGATTTGAAAGCTCTCGTAATCCATCCTACCATTTTTCTGGCTGTCGCAATATTTGCTTGGTTATGCTCCCTAAACGTTAGGTCGTCGGACATCATTATTCCCAAATTCTTTACATGCTGTTTTCCTACTATGGGTACATTTGATTGTGTTTTATACCCTGTATTATGTTATTAACATAACATTATGTTAGTATACCCTGTATTATGTTATTAATACCCTGTATTATGCTCTCCTCCTTTCCTGGTGAATCCTGTTTTCTGTAGTTAGTTACCTACAGGCAGTCATCATTTGACTTCTCCAGAAAACCAGAATATAAAGAAATGCCTCTTTCTGGGCATTTCGGTCACTCAGTGGCTCCCTGCAACCTCCCCTTCCCACCAGGTGCATCAGCTGACCAAAACTAGCTTACCTAGTCTTAGGTAGATAGAACATACCTATAGTAATTACCTAGTCTATTACTAGGTGTGTATCCTATTTATCTATTGAAGGTTACGGGTATCAATGTCCCCGCGATTGGTTGCTGGTCTAATCCACCAGGCTGTGTATTACATAACTATTGAGTGGATTGTTTGCAAAGTCATTTGCTGTATTGTTTACTTTCTGCGAGTATTGCAGTTGTTCATTTTCCTTCAATTCTTTTCTGGGGGTTTGTTTCTTCAGTATGGGTGATCATAAATCCCCTGCTCCCTTTGCCTCAGTGGGAGGGCCACGTTTTGGTCTCTGGTATGAAACAGGCTGATGTGACTTATAGGTGTGGAGCTATTCAAGTGTGGCTAGCTACAGAGCCACCCAGAAAGAGTTTCATTACTGCGAGAGTATGGTCTCTCAAGTTTCTCCCACAGCTGATTTGAATGGCTCTTTGATCAATGGATCAATGCACAGTGCACCTAGCCATGCACAAGGCCCCATCTCTTTTTACCTCTGGATGGAAAACTCATGTTGGTTGTCACCAGAAAGCCTACATGCCCAGGAATTCTTTTTTACCCCTGGATGGAAAACCCATGTTGGGTGTTACCAGAAAGCCTACATGCCCAAATACACCAATCATATGGAGGCCACAGTATGACCAGGCAGAAAATAGATAAAAGGAAATTAGGCAATTGCGCCATAGGAAATGTGAGTCAGGAAGTACACAACTTGAAGGTGCAAGCATGGGAAGAGAGGGGATGCCAGCGAGGTGAGAGATAAGCATGACCTTCGGGGTCAGCCTCAACCATCGTGATGAACAGTGACGTGGTCATGCAACCCGTCCTCTTAAAAAGAACGTCACTTTTGGCTCGTATGTGTGCTATGGCCAAATTTGGACGTAATTTGAAATGAAATTGACTCGCAAAAGTGACGTTGTGTTCCATTTTCTATTTGAGTCGTCCGGTGTACGTGCAGAGGTTATCAGAGGACACTTTAAATTAACGTTTTTCATAAAGTTTTGAAGCTTTATGAGAATTTCCTGCCCACCTAACCTATCAGAGGACCCTTAACTTACTGTTGTTGAAAAAAAAAATCCTAAATTTATTTTCATATTTTTTCATTTTCAAATTACGTCCAAATTCGGCCATACGGGCAAACGGCCAAATGCGACGTTCTTTTTAAGAGGACAGGTTGGGTCATGACGTCACTTCTACCCATCATATAAGGATCAACATCACTGGTTCTGGCACCCGCTTTGCAATGCCATTGGTCAATTTGTAGACCTGGTGTTTGTGCCCAGGAAAGCCATGCAACCTGCTTGCACCGTTATTCTCGTAAGGAAATTCAAACGTGGTGGAAGTGTGGTTCTAACCTATCGGCCAATCGAGTAGAACACACCAGCCATTCCTTACCGTAATGTTAAACTCTTCATCTTTATCAATATACCGGCGCTCGCCTAGAATCGCAACTGTGAATACAATGGGGCCTCGACTTACGATGCTAATCCGTTCCCAGAGACGGATCTTAAGTCAAAATATCGTAAGTCAAAGCGATTTTTCCCATAAGAAATAAAGGGATTTTAATTAATCCGTTCCCCACCCTCCAAAATATTAACATACAAATACATTTTATACTGAATACAATGTTTTTTTTTAACTACAATACAGTACCTAAGTTTATCTTACCTTTATGGAGGGCTCTTGATGGCATATGGAAGATGGTGATGAGGGGGGAGGAGGAGAGTTGTTACTGTTTGGAAGAGGAGTCCCCTTCCATTATCACATCAGGCAGTGATGTTTTCTCTGGGGTACTCTCTCTCCTACGTTTTGCCTGAAGACCACTAGGACCTGGTTGTGGTTCAGTGCTTGTTTGTCTCGCTACAAATTTGTCAAGAGACATTTGTTTTTCCATTCGTTTTAACATTTGTCTGTAATGATGCATCACTTTAGCACCCATAATGTCCTTTTTCTTAGCCAGTATGGTGGATATCGTTGGCTGAGATTTGTTGTACTGCCTAGCCAGTCCAAAAACCCCCACACCATCTTCATATTTACGAATGATCTCTTGTTTCTGCTCTATGGTCATCCTTACATGGGATCTCATATGTTAAGCCTTACCACTGACTTTCCTGGGACTCATGGCGTGATATATAATAATAATTACTTTAATGTTCAAAATGCAAAAAATCACCACAAAAGCGAAATTTCTTATAGGCGCGATCGTCACTAAGCGGGCAGCTGTAGTAAACTGAGGTAGGTCGGCCACGTGACCGGGAACCACGCTCTCGGTCGACCCGAATGTGTACCAACAAATATCGTAAGTTGACGACACCATCAGATGTCGAGTCGCATTTTTCGATGAAATTTACATCGTAACTTGAAATTATCGTAAGTAGGGGCAATCGTAAGTCGAGGTGCCACTGTACAGGTATATTGTTTTAGAAATCTTCGAGTGACAAATCTTTAAACACCAGAACGAAACAGACTGATATCAGGTAACACCTGGAAATAACGTAAGATTGTGATCCCTGTGAGTAACTCAGTGGGCTAGAGTGAACCAAGTACTGCCCCCTAAATAACTGTAACCGCCATCAGCCGCCACTCGCCCTGCCTCACTGTACTACGTGACGTCACTACCTATAACACCGTTACGTATGCGCCAGTGCAATCAGGGGCATCTGTATTTGTTATACACACACAGCATGCCCTCCTGTGAGTACCCCGCCATGTCAAGTACAGTTGTGTCGGGAAAGTTTGTCATCCTAGTGTTCTCACGTCGTAACAGGCGAGACCAGCTGTCAAGCCATACAAGGATGTTTGCATGAATGACCATGAATGAGAATGGGAGAGGTTGCCTACCTGTAGATACAAGATCTTGTTTCTTTATTAAATGTCTTTCTGTGTGTTGATCTAAGTGGTCAACCACAGTCCTCACCATCTCCACACCTGGCACAGGTATGGGTGGAGACCAAGACACCTGACAGTGTATGCATGTTTATGTGTGCCATCATGACATTATACTCTTCTGTGAATGTGAGCTTCACATACACCACACATTTAGTTATTGTGTGACATAATTAATGTGCATGATTACTGCCTGTCCCATTGACAGTGTCATTGTTATTTTACTGTCCATAATTTTTCCTGAGTATCTGTTTGGAACTCCTGTGACCTATTGCACACCAGCACTTTAGGTATGCCGTGTTAGTGATTGGCTGTCAATCGTGTTAACACTTTCGCATGCGTGGGACTCCGCCATGCGTCCTGTTCCGCCTGATAGTCCTGCACACTGGACTCAGAATCGTGTCCTGGTAAAATCTAATCTAACTTACGCTATTTTTTATCTTTTTTTATCTTTTTTTACCTACGTGCTCATAGAACATTCTATTGCGAACACATTGGCACAAAAATGAATGACGTACCTGTACATACAAAAATAATGTCAGGACAGTCAAATAAGTATAAACTTTCGTATCGCGCATGTGTCGTTGCGTCACCGATACCGGGTAACAGTTCCACCACTTCCCACACTCTTGCGGGTGGGCCGCGACTATGATTCTACGTTTATATTCATATCTCTGTGTTGGGAATTTCATTGCAAATCCATTGATACCAAAATTAACGCTGTAGGACAAGTGTGGAGTTGACAACAATCCCAAGAGTAGAAACATTTTGTTGCTGTTTGGCGCTCACGGCGAGTCATCTACGTAGTTTTTTTCTTTGGTGCTGGTCTCCCTATACCTTTAGTGACCTTTTTTACTGATGTTCTTCTAGAGAATTTTATTGCAAACACATTGGTACCAAAATGAAATACGTAGCTCGATAACTAATGTCAGGAGAGTAAAAAGAGTATACACATTTTTGTTTTTCCGTGCTGCAAGCGCTGCGCACGCAGCGCCACGCGCACATACGCTTTTTTTTCATCAATCCCAGGGCGGCTGAAAGTGTTAAGTTAGGTTTTGTCCAAGAGTGGATCGGAATCGATTAGTCAGACGTCAAGAGTCTCACTAATGCAACCATAGCCTTGCTGATACTAATCTAGAGTAAATCAAGCACCCATTGTATTAGTGGTTAAGTTGTAAATAAACTACTGTTAAGTATTATGCGGTGTTTCCATTGAACCACTTCTGAATACTGCCATTACTTAAGCCTTCAGCCCCAGGTGTCTTCAACACCGAGTTTGCCTATTATTCCCAAAACCATAAATGTGATGAAGACCCTAGAGTCCCTTAAAGTGTTTCATCTACATTGAGGAGATTCCCACAACAAATGTGGATCAGGACCAGGTGAAGCCAGTCTGAGAGGAGACCATCAAGGACTCTTACTCGACTGTGCTCCCGGGCTCTGTATGCTTGCTCACATATTTTCTCTGCTGGATTCTGACAGCTTCGTGAAGCCTCTGCCATATGCACATTGGTGACGTTGCACATAATTGCAGTCGGGATTAAAAAGCAAAGATAAAACCCCACAATTACATTCAATGCTGGGATTTTATATTTCCAATTTTCTCCTTACATTCCACATTTTTATACACAAAGACTCTAAGAGACTCACCTTAATGTCAAGTACATTGGTCTGATGATGAAGAGTGGGAAGGTGTGGATTCTTATCATGATGATCATAAACACTGCATACAGCACCACTTTAAAGAAACCTAGAACCATGAAAAACAGTTGTAATAAGAATTAATACACAGTACTGTATAATGATAATGGACTATACCATACAGGCAGCCTATATCATCACCTAGTGTGTGTAAATCTGTGAAGTTGTACATTACTGAGCAAGTACTGTACAATAATAAGATTTTGCAGTTTACAACACATTTATGTTTTGCACCAGTGCATGGACATACACATGCACAGACACGTGTACACACACATGTACTGGGAAGATGGGACACCATGAGCATAGTTCTCATCCTGTATCTACATTTGGGTAATAACATGAATTATGTGAAAAAGGATTTAAAGAACTCTGATAAAGAAAGAGATCTAGGGGTAGTTCAGGATAGAAACACACTTGACCACAAAGAACATTGTGCGAGGCACTTCTGCTTTGCTTTGCAACTTAAGAATAACTTAAAATACATGGATTTCAAAATATTAAAGCACTTGTTCACGACCTTTGTTCACGATTCCTGGCTGAGGCAGAAACAGTTTTTTTCCACCTGATGACTGCTCACTTAGCAACAAATAGGTACATGGGAATTAGACAGCTTCTACAGCCTGCATCCTGGGGATGGATATGTAATTACCCCATGTGAAAATTACATACATGTAGTTACAAGATGAGAGCTATGCTCGTGGTGTCCTATCTTCCTACTACTTTGTCATGTGACATTTTGAAACTATTGACAGGTTTGACACCCACTGCCAAAACATGTTCCACCCATCTACCACTCTGTTTGCAAAATTCTGTAACACGGCATTCATTCACATTGAATTCCATTTGCCAAGTGTTGTTCCATGCACTTATTTTGTCTAATACATCCTGAAGGGCATGACAATTGTCAATCTCTTATCTTCCCTAGCAGCTTACCATCATCAGCAAACATGTTCATATAATTATGTATTCCTTCTGATAGATTGTTTATATAGACAATGAACATTTCTAGTGTTAGAACTGAACCCTGTAACACTCCACTAGTTATACTTCTGGAGAAGCTGGATAAAGTTCAGAGGTATGCCACTAGACTAGTCCCAGAACTAAGAGGCATGAGTTACGAGGAAAGGCTGTGTGAATTGCACCTCATTTTGCCGAAAGCCGGAAGAGCTCGGGGAGACATGATCATCACATAAAATTCTCAGGAGAATTGACAGGGTAGATAAGGTCAGATTATTTAATATGGGTGGTATACGTACAAGGGAACATGGGTAGAAGCCGAGTACCCAAATATGCCAAAGACACGGCTCATTTGGATACTCGCCTAGTACTTACCCAGTTGTGCAAGCACAACTAGGTAAGTACTTCTTACCTAGTGTGTGTTTGGAAGTCAAAGCCAGAAATGATAAACAAGAAGCAGATCTTAGGCAAGCAATTAGGAAAGAACTGGTAACCAACAGTAAACTGGTTCAAAACACTGTAGATAGAAGTAAGTCTATAATAATTTTTGGATGTTTAGAGAAGGAAATTTCATCTAGGATGGACCGAGCAGCAGAAGAGATGAAAATCATAGAAATATTAGTAAGATTAGGAGAAGGCCTAAATTCAAAGAAGCATGTTAGTAATTTTAGGAGGATAGGAAAATATGAGAAAGACAAGAACCGCCCCTTAAGGGTGACATTTAATGGAGTGAAGTACTGTATATGACAGAAGTGCTTCGGAATACCAGAAAATTGCAATGTGACGAGGATGGCAAACTTTGGTCAATAAGACAAGACCTCTCAAAAGAGGACAGAGAAAAGCTGAAAATGAACTTCATTGAAGCGAAACGTCTAAATGGGGATTGAAACGAAGAAGAAGGAATTCTTTTTTCTACAAAGTGTCAGGGACTGGAAAGCTTGTGAAATGGTACATAAAGACAAAACAAAAATCATTTAAGGAAAGGGGTGTAAAGAACAAAGGGAAGGGGAACATGTTCCTGAAAATAGTATATACCAACATAGATGGAGTGATATCGAAAATATTGAGTTGAAGGATATAATTCAGCTCAAAGTCCCAGATAGTGTTGCATTAACAGAGACGAAACTTGAAAATATTTAAATGAGGTCGTATTCCCAAGGGGCTACTCAGTTTGGAGACGTGACAGGAAAAAACTAGGAAGGGGGAAGGAGTGGCTGTGCTGGTGAAAAGAACACCTGAAGGTAAGAGTTAATATTGAAAACACTCGAGATATTGACATATGGCATTGCAGGTCTGGAATCAAGATGATAAAATGATAATTTGAAATGCCTACAGCCCATCAGCAAGCAACACATGGACAAAGGAAGAACTGGATGACAAACAAGAGGGCCTCATAATGGGCATGAGAGAGATTATGATAAGAGCTGACAAAGATAAAGCCCGATTGTTAATACTGGGGGACTTCAACTTTAACCACTTAACTGTGCCAACCGAGTATTCTCGGTCGGCGGGAAACTGCGCCAACGAGAAAATGATTTTTCATTACCAATTCTAAATGTGTACGAGGTTGGTGTGTACGAATGGACTCTTAGGACCTCCAGTGAGAGGCAGCCATCCTGAAACAAATTCCCAGAATGCCCTAGGGCTGCTGGCTGGGTTAGTACTGAATGAGCAACATGAGTGGCCACGCCGCTGGCTCCCAAACACCTGTCCGACACAGGGTTGAAAGATAACGCTCTGTCGGGAAATTCAAACCTTATTGTTTTAAGAGAACATAAGTCATATTATTGGTGAAGCTAGGTGCAATATGGACCTAACACAAAGGTCGGATGCAAGTGATATACAGCACCTATGAGGACGATATAACGAGCTTATCCAGTTGTAGCTCTGAGTGTCACCCTTGCAATCTTATGCTAT
>WNGS01164858.1:11586575-11616490 GCA_020271785.1 Procambarus virginalis
GCAATAACAGCACTTCCTGCCCTCCCTGTAGCTGTATTGAGTGATCCGTCCGTCAGTGTATATGGTCTGTGTGATGTTATTTTAGTTTGTATATTGTGAATGTGTTCTAGGGTACTTCGTTTAGTAGCAAGCTGAGCATGAGGTTTTTTTGTAATTAGTTTCTTGGTGGGGTATGCAGGCGTCAGGATGTCAAAAGGTACTATCTGCCAGGGTGGAAGGAAGTGCTTCACTCATTCATCTTTACACATCGCACAGTCCCATCATTCTAATGAGTGGTGTTCTTTAAATCCATTTAGACTCGCAAGTTCCATTACGTACGGGTTCTAACAATTCAACTGACATATTTTTGTTTTAGTTCAGTTACTCTGAACAGAATGTCCATGTAGCACGGGCTATAATGAGCCCGAAAACGTGACACAATGTTGCTTTTGTTATATAGGAATGATGTGATGTCCTGGCAGAGTAATGCAGGAACCTTGGTGTTTTAGCGGGGTGGGGAGGGTGAGGTGGCGAGGCCGACACACTGGAGGACACGCTACGGTTCCCTCACTACCTGGCCCGACGCTCCTTGTACCCAGCGTTGGCAGTGTTCGCGCGCCACCGAACCCGCTACTGATTTACTGCAAACTCACCAAGCTGTGAGACTGTGATCACTTCTCAAGTCTCTTGTTCTCAGCCTTGGAGAGTTGTACTCGGCGATTGCAGAAAAATACAAAGAACAACGATGATTTTCAGAGAAATATGTGGTGATGATAACAGTTGTGGCCTGTGAAGAATGCCAAGGTCCCGTCCACCCCGACCCTTCCACCCGCCAGAATTATTGCATTAAAACAAAACTGATCTCGGTTCATTAACGTCAGTTGAATGCTATTAAAAGAACAATGTCAAAATATAGTGACACAGGTAAATTAGATTCGTGCCTCTAGTGTCTAAAGCTATCTTCATAAGCTATGGTCGAAAATCTTATAAATTCGTATTTTGAAACGAATTTCTAGTCTTTTTGCAGACTGCACTTTGCTATTGTCCTGTTCCCAATCATCACATCAGTATAAAATAACAATGAATTATTAAGAAGCATTTTTCCTTGGGCAAAGCTGGCCACATGACGTTGATGTAAACAATGAATAAATCCATCACTGGAGCGTGTTTATTCATTTATTCACTGGATCGTGTTTATTTTATTTATTCATCACTGGAGCGTGGGTCATCTATTCCGGGTCATCAGGCTCATCACCATACATTATCCCTCCGTCTTGAGATGATTTCGGGGCTTAGCGTCCCCTCGACCAGGCCTCTTGTTTGTTACCCCCAGGAGGCAGCCCATACCAGCTGACTAACTCCCAGGTACCTATGTACTGCTTGGTAACAGGGGCATCAGGGTGAAAGAAACTTTGCCCATTTGTTTCCGCCTCCACCTGGGATCGAACCCAGAACCTCAGGACTGCGAATCCGAAGCGCTGTCCACTCAGCTGTCAGGCCCCAGCCCCCCCCTCACCATACATCATCCCTCCATCACTATATATCATCCCTCCATCACCATACATCATCCCTCCATCACTATATATCATCCCTCCATCACCATACATCATCCCTCCATCACTATATATCGTTGATCATCCCTCCATCACCATACATCATCCCTCCATCACTATATATCATCCCTCCATCACTACTTTTGTACATGATAGTTGGTATTTCACTAATGTGCCCAGCTTTGGGCTTGAATGAGTGAATTATGGATATAATGTGTGTGGGGCTGACTGGTAAACGGAGTAGAGAGTTAGGATAGCTGTCTGAGATATGTAGTGACGTGTGTCGGTTGCTGGGGTGTTTCTGGCGAGGTTAGCACAGTTGTTCTGTCAGAGATTATGGCAAAGGTGAGACGGGCTGTGATGGTAGTTCATACGTAGTCAAGGGTTGTAGCGGATGTTGGGAGGCCTGAGTGGACTTGATTGCCTAGATTAGCACCCAGAAGTTCATGCTGTTAAGAAACTAGCTGACTTTGGGGCTATTTTGATGGCAAAGGTCAATGTTAAAGTGTTCATCAAAGATGTGATTTTTATTGAGTTTATTGCATATGATTAAATTCCTCAGATTGTTTGAGAATGCACCATATTGGTATTGGGTGATACATGTGAATGCTGTAAGCAGTAGTCACGTGAGGCTATGTTAGTCCTTACGGGCGAGTTGTTGTTTGGGAATAAAATCTACTCTTAAACTGGTATGACCATCAGAAAATTCATATGTGATTTATTATAAGTTTGGATTAAGATTCTTAATTCTGATAAAATGGTGCACGAGAAAACTAGTTGTAGCGAGTTGTGGAACTGTGTGAGCGGCCAACTGCGCCCCGGCCTCCTTGAAGGACCGGGACGCATTCATAGCAGTTGTCCCCCCCGAGAGGGTGGCGTGACTCTCGGGAGGGTATCCCCTCGTCGGGGACAGGAAGCCTGCTAGGTGTTGTACAGATTTACTGCTAGATAAACAGAAGCATAAGGTGTAAACAAACGTGGCTAAACGTTTCGCCCTGCATGTAAATCGAACACAATAGTGCACCAGTCGGTTGTGAGCCGGCTTTGACAACGATTGTAGGCTTCTAAACTGCGTCTGACTACAGGAGTGTGTCGGGCAGTAGTAGGGCGCTGCTATCTTTATTCACTCGTGTTCATGATGATATCCTCATAATGCACCCAAAGTTTGCCAGTGCAGACTGCTGATCACATGCCTTTGAATGACTAACCATCCTGTGTGGTGGGGATTTTTAGCATCGTGTAGCTAGTTTTTGTTATACACTCTGTACTCCCCCTCATGTAGTCTAGGGCAGCTGCACAAATGCACATGTACCTAAATGCGTTAATAACAAAAAAAGTGGGGTGTCCCCCACCTCTTGAGTGGAGAACCCATGAGTGGTCCGCGCGGCGAAAAACGTGGAGGTGTCGCCCCGGATGTACTCCAAATACTTGCTTGCTACCAGTTGACTAAATATGTAGCCTGTGAATCAGCCATGTACGTATGGTCATATCATTTGTGTACACAACAAATAGCATTACAGTAACAATCAATCGGCAATTCAAAGGCATAAGGTTATTAAGCTATTTTTCAAGACTGGGGAGAATTTGTAATGACATGAAGGCTCAATAGTATACATACATAATCAGATGAGCTATAGGCCTACTGGTGCTCATAGATGCATGACCACAGAACTTGACAAACCTCTAGTATACTTACAATCAACAAATGGGCCAAAATTGTAATACAAACAAAAGTGGCGAGGAAGGGCTTCGGGGAATACCTGAGTGACGGACTCGTCTGACCGGTTCCTCCCCCAAGATGAAGCTGCAGATACTTCCGAGATTCAATCACCTCTCCATGCACTTATTTGTTAAACCTTAGCATAGCTCATCATGCAATATACTCACTAGTGTTTAGCCTGGTAAACACACTTCACAAAGATATATAGAGTAATGAGACTACAGCATTGATGTACTCTATATACACTACGGTACTCGGTGTATACTACGTTATATATATAAATACTATATTACTCTATATATACTAGAGTATATACTGTATAGAGTAATGAGTCTATATAAAGTAATGAGAGTGCAGTGTTTACCCCGGGCACTATAAATGCCACAACACTGAGGCGGAGTAAACAGTTGGTGCTCGTCACGGTTGATGAAGGTTCTAACATTTATGGTCGTGGATCCTAACCTTAGTATCCAGCGCCACGTACAATAATAATACACCGGCTCATACTACTACGCAGGATGACTGGAAGGAATTTATTAAACCTGTCCTTGACCTGTAGCGTAGTTCAGCCGCCATAGACTCAACACAGTGTTGTTCAGGTACACGGTGTGAAACAAGCCTAAGGTGAGTGGATGTTTAGCGGATCGAATTACTTTTTGAGTGTGGGCACACATCGTATAGTGACGACGCCCTGCTGTCTGGGCCACGAGCGACGCCCCAATGTGGAAACCATTAACCAGCGGCCCACTCTACTTACCTAGGCTAACACAGTAAACTTCAACTCATGGGGGTTGAAGTTGCCTTAGCAACTGTCAATTAGCTAATGCAAATTATTCTCGATCACTTTATATCTTCTAAAATATTTGTATGGTTATAGATGGAGGTAGCCTATCTGCTATTAGTCTGTCCATGGTGGCGCAGTGGTAATACACGGTTCCTTGCTAGCGATTTGGTTTGGGTTCGAGTCCTGTCCAGAGAGGATTGATTGGTCGCCAATCCGCAATTGTTCGGTCCTGCTCACCCAACAGTAATTAGACACCTGTTTGTTAATCTAGGGAAACCTAGTAGGGTAAGACTACTATGATATAAACTATTATAAAGGAAGGGAAAGCCCTCGGCCTGCTAACAGTCGTCGTCTCCTGTTAGACGACTCCTTAGGAGTCGAAGCCTTAGGAGTGGTCTCCTGACGGTGGGTACAGGTGTTTTAATGCTGGGTCATGTTTCCTGTAGTCCCATGTAAAAGTTAAATTAACGGTTTTCATGGCGTTTTGAAACCTTAGGAGAATTTCCTGCTCTTCTAACCTACCAGAGGGTCCAAAACTTGCTGCTTTACGTCCATTTCTTTTGGAAAATTAATTTTAATTTTTGTGAAAATTCCATTTAGGCGATTTTTGGCCGTATTGCAACGAGCGAAAAGCGAGGTAATTTGTAAAACGGGCTGAACGACGCTAGTCAGGCCCAGTAATGGTGTAAAATAATTATTTTAAAGAAAATAGTTTTCAATTTCCTTCCCAAGTGACGAAGATAAGAAGTGCTAGAATCATTGATCTGTCCCTTTTAATAAACAATTTAATAAATAAGATTGGTTTAAATTGAAAGAAAACAAGCTTAGCAACCTAGCCTAAATATGGTGATTACTCCTCACATGTTTAAAACTAGGCTTAACTAAGTTAGAAATTCATGTTTACACAATGTGTTAATTCATTATTGTGAATGATGGTGAATAATTTATAAACTGCTACATTTCTCTCATTTACTCTGAGAAAACATTACCCGTGTAGTCACGTGTTCAGTCACCAGCCCGTGTGGTCACGTGTTCAGTCACCAGCCCGTGTGGTCATGTGTCCAGTCACCAGCCCGTGTAGTCACGTGTTCAGTCACCAGCCCGTGTAGTCACGTGTTCAGTCACCAGCCCGTGTGGTCATGTGTCCAGTCACCAGCCCGTGTAGTCACGTGTCCAGTCACCAGCCCGTGTAGTCACGTGTTCAGTCACCAGCCCGTGTAGTCACGTGTTCAGTCACCAGCCCGTGTAGTCACGTGTTCAGTCACCAGCCCGTGTGGTCACGTGTCCAGTCACCAGCCCGTGTAGTCACGTGTTCAGTCACCAGCCCGTGTAGTCACGTGTTCAGTCACCAGCCCGTGTAGTCACGTGTTCAGTCACCAGCCCGTGTAGTCACGTGTTCAGTCACCAGCCCGTGTAGTCACGTGTTCAGTCACCAGCCCGTGTAGTCACGTGTTCAGTCACCAGCCCGTGTAGTCACGTGTTCAGTCACCAGCCCGTGTAGTCACGTGTACAGTCACCAGCCCATGTAGTCACGTGTTCAGTCACCAGCCCGTGTAGTCACGTGTTCAGTCACCAGCCCGTGTAGTCACGTGTTCAGTCACCAGCCCGTGTAGTCACGTGTTCAGTCACCAGCCCGTGTAGTCACGTGTTCAGTCACCAGCCCGTGTGGTCACGTGTCCAGTCACCAGCCCGTGTAGTCACGTGTTCAGTCACCAGCCCGTGTGGTCACGTGTCCAGTCACCAGCCCGTGTAGTCACGTGTCCAGTCACCAGCCCGTGTAGTCACGTGTTCAGTCACCAGCCCGTGTGGTCACGTGTTCAGTCACCAGCCCGTGTGGTCACGTGTCCAGTCACCAGCCCGTGTAGTCACGTGTCCAGTCACCAGCCCGTGTAGTCACGTGTCCAGTCACCAGCCCGTGTAGTCACGTGTTCAGTCACCAGCCCGTGTAGTCACGTGTCCAGTCACCAGCCCGTGTAGTCACGTGTTCAGTCACCAGCCCGTGTGGTCACGTGTTCAGTCACCAGCCCGTGTGGTCATGTGTCCAGTCACCAGCCCGTGTAGTCACGTGTTCAGTCACCAGCCCGTGTAGTCACGTGTTCAGTCACCAGCCCGTGTGGTCACGTGTTCAGTCACCAGCCCGTGTGGTCACGTGTTCAGTCACCAGCCCGTGTAGTCACGTGTTCAGTCACCAGCCCGTGTGGTCACGTGTTCAGTCACCAGCCCGTGTGGTCACGTGTCCAGTCACCAGCCCGTGTGGTCACGTGTTCAGTCACCACCCCGTGTAGTCACGTGTTCAGTCACCAGCCCGTGTGGTCATGTGTCCAGTCACCAGCCCGTGTAGTCACGTGTTCAGTCACCAGCCCGTCTAGTCACGTGTTCAGTCACCAGCCCGTGTGGTCACGTGTCCAGTCACCAGCACGTGTAGTCACGTGTCCAGTCACCAGCCCGTGTAGTCACGTGTTCAGTCACCAGCCCGTGTGGTCACGTGTTCAGTCACCAGCCCGTGTGGTCATGTGTCCAGTCACCAGCCCGTGTGGTCACGTGTTCAGTCAACAGCCCGTGTGGTCACGTGTTCAGTCACCAGCCCTTGTGGTCACGTGTTCAGTCACCAGCCCGTGTAGTCACGTGTTCAGTCACCAGCCCGTGTAGTCACGTGTTCAGTCACCAGCCCGTGTGGTCACGTGTTCAGTCACCAGCCCGTGTAGTCACGTGTTCAGTCACCAGCCCGTGTAGTCACGTGTTCAGTCACCAGCCCGTGTAGTCACGTGTTCAGTCACCAGCCCGTGTAGTCACGTGTTCAGTCACCAGCCCGTGTAGTCACGTGTTCAGTCACCAGCCCGTGTAGTCACGTGTCCAGTCACCAGCCCGTGTAGTCACGTGTTCAGTCACCAGCCCGTGTAGTCACGTGTTCAGTCACCAGCCCGTGTAGTCACGTGTTCAGTCACCAGCCCGTGTAGTCACGTGTCCAGTCACCAGCCTGTGTAGTCACGTGTTCAGTCACCAGCCCGTGTAGTCACGTGTTCAGTCACCAGCCCGTGTGGTCACGTGTTCAGTCACCAGCCCGTGTGGTCACGTGTCCAGTCACCAGCCCGTGTAGTCACGTGTTCAGTCACCAGCCCGTGTGGTCATGTGTCCAGTCACCAGCCCGTGTGGTCACGTGTTCAGTCACCAGCCCGTGTGGTCACGTGTTCAGTCACCAGCCCTTGTGGTCACGTGTTCAGTCACCAGCCCGTGTAGTCACGTGTTCAGTCACCAGCCCGTGTAGTCACGTGTTCAGTCACCAGCCCGTGTAGTCACGTGTTCAGTCATCAGCCCGTGTAGTCACGTGTTCAGTCACCAGCCCGTGTAGTCACGTGTCCAGTCACCAGCCCGTGTAGTCACGTGTTAAGTCACCAGCCCGTGTAGTCACGTGTTCAGTCACCAGCCCGTGTAGTCACGTGTTCAGTCACCAGCCCGTGTAGTCACGTGTCCAGTCACCAGCCCGTGTAGTCACGTGTTCAGTCACCAGCCCGTGTGGTCACGTGTTCAGTCACCAGCCCGTGTGGTCATGTGTCCAGTCACCAGCCCGTGTGGTCATGTGTCCAGTCACCAGCCCGTGTGGTCACGTGTCCAGTCACCAGCCCGTGTGGTCACGTGTCCAGTCACCAGCCCGTGTAGTCACGTGTTCAGTCACCAGCCCGTGTGGCCACGTGTTCAGTCACCAGCCCGTGTGGTCACGTGTTCAGTCACCAGCCCGTGTGGTCACGTGTTCAGTCACCAGCCCGTGTGGTCATGTGTCCAGTCACCAGCCCGTGTAGTCACGTGTCCAGTCACCAGCCCGTGTAGTCACGTGTTCAGTCACCAGCCCGTGTAGTCACGTGTTCAGTCACCAGCCCGTGTAGTCACGTGTTCAGTCACCAGCCCGTGTGGTCACGTGTCCAGTCACCAGCCCGTGTAGTCACGTGTTCAGTCACCAGCCCGTGTAGTCACGTGTCCAGTCACCAGCCCGTGTAGTCACGTGTTCAGTCACCAGCCCGTGTAGTCACGTGTCCAGTCACCAGCCCGTGTAGTCACGTGTTCAGTCACCAGCCCGTGTAGTCACGTGTCCAGTCACCAGCCCGTGTAGTCACGTGTTCAGTCACCAGCCCGTGTGGTCATGTGTCCAGTCACCAGCCCGTGTAGTCACGTGTTCAGTCACGTGTTCAGTCACCAGCCCGTGTAGTCACGTGTTCAGTCACCAGCCCGTGTGGTCATGTGTCCAGTCACCAGCCCGTGTAGTCACGTGTCCAGTCACCAGCCCGTGTAGTTACGTGTTCAGTCACCAGCCCGTGTAGTCACGTGTTCAGTCACCAGCCCGTGTAGTCACGTGTTCAGTCACCAGCCCGTGTAGTCACGTGTTCAGTCACCAGCCCGTGTAGTCACGTGTTCAGTCACCAGCCCGTGTAGTCACGTGTTCAGTCACCAGCCCGTGTAGTCACGTGTTCAGTCACCAGCCCGTGTAGTCACGTGTTCAGTCATCAGCCCGTGTAGTCACGTGTTCAGTCACCAGCCCGTGTAGTCACGTGTCCAGTCACCAGCCCGTGTAGTCACGTGTTAAGTCACCAGCCCGTGTAGTCACGTGTTCAGTCACCAGCCCGCGTAGTCACGTGTCCAGTCACCAGCCCGTGTAGTCACGTGTTCAGTCACCAGCCCGTGTGGTCACGTGTTCAGTCACCAGCCCGTGTGGTCATGTGTCCAGTCACCAGCCCGTGTGGTCACGTGTCCAGTCACCAGCCCGTGTGGTCACGTGTCCAGTCACCAGCCCGTGTGGTCATGTGTCCAGTCACCAGCCCGTGTGGTCATGTGTCCAGTCACCAGCCCGTGTGGTCATGTGTCCAGTCACCAGCCCGTGTGGTCACGTGTTCAGTCACCAGCCCGTGTGGTCATGTGTCCAGTCACCAGCCCGTGTGGTCATGTGTTCAGTCACCAGCCCGTGTGGTCACGTGTTCAGTCACCAGCCCGTGTGGTCATGTGTCCAGTCACCAGCCCGTGTGGTCATGTGTTCAGTCACCAGCCCGTGTGGTCACGTGTCCAGTCACCAGCCCGTGTAGTCACGTGTTCAGTCACCAGCCCGTGTGGTCACGTGTTCAGTCACCAGCCCGTGTGGTCACGTGTTCAGTCACCAGCCCGTGTGGTCACGTGTTCAGTCACCAGCCCGTGTGGTCACGTGTTCAGTCACCAGCCCGTGTAGTCACGTGTTCAGTCACCAGCCCGTGTAGTCACGTGTTCAGTCACCAGCCCGTGTGGTCACGTGTCCAGTCACCAGCCCGTGTAGTCACGTGTTCAGTCAGCAGCCCGTGTAGTCACGTGTTCAGTCACCAGCCCGTGTAGTCACGTGTTCAGTCACCAGCCCGTGTGGTCACGTGTTCAGTCACCAGCCCGTGTGGTCACGTGTTCAGTCACCAGCCCGTGTAGTCACGTGTTCAGTCAGCAGCCCGTGTAGTCACGTGTTCAGTCACCAGCCCGTGTGGTCACGTGTTCAGTCACCAGCCCGTGTAGTCACGTGTTCAGTCATCAGCCCGTGTAGTCACGTGTCCAGTCACCAGCCCGTGTAGTCACGTGTTCAGTCACCAGCCCGTGTAGTCACGTGTTCAGTCACCAGCCCGTGTAGTCACGTGTTCAGTCATCAGCCCGTGTAGTCACGTGTCCAGTCACCAGCCCGTGTGGTCACGTGTCCAGTCACCAGCCCGTGTAGTCACGTGTTCAGTCATCAGCCCGTGTAGTCACGTGTCCAGTCACCAGCCCGTGTGGTCACGTGTCCAGTCACCAGCCCGTGTAGTCACGTGTTCAGTCACCAGCCCGTGTAGTCACGTGTCCAGTCACGTGTTCATGTCTGGTGATGCCACTTTAAAGAATTAAGTTTACAACCTTCTCTCAATTTCCTCCATCTTGGGGTTGTCGCCGTCTCCTTGATCACTTGTTTATTTCTTCCTCTCCTGCTGCTGCGCCTCTCCTGCTGCGCCTCTCCTGCTGCGCCTCTCCTGCTGCGCCTCTCCTGCTGCNGTATTTGAAAGAAGAGACATAGTCTATTGGTATATTATCTATCTTAAGTTTTCGTGGTCCACTTTTGCGGTTGCCAATTTGTCTGTTAAATACCTTAGTTTTAGCAGCGTGATTACAAGACCAAGGCTCTGACACGCTGTATGTATACAATTTAAGACTGTTTGCATTTCACGGTGGTATCTCATAACTCACAGCTACCATCCGTAGTCTGGTTCAAAGGGGCTTATGTGCTTACAACGGATTATAACCGTTCAACGACTCATACTTAAACAGCTCATTTACTTTTGTACTTTTCTTTCCGCGTAAATTTTGTAATCAATGGGCAGTGTTGGGCGCGGGGGTCCGAGGACACACCCCGTGTGACGAGGTCCAGGAGCCCAACAAGTATAATAGGTATATATTCCAGCCAGTCCTCCTAAGGTTTCCCCAATGTCAAGAAAGAAAATGCCCATATCCTAACCTACCAGAGGACCCAAAACAGAAAACTGGACAGTATGTCAATTTCGCGAGCCGCTACCATCTTCTAGTACAACGATTTTTGGCCTTGGTGTATACGTTAAAATGCGACGCTGTGTTAGACGGACGGGTTGACGATTTATGCTAAGTTACATGAAGGTTTCGGATTTTAAATAACCTAATGGACAATATTATCTTGGTATTGACGTAAGGGTTTGTTGTGAAGCGAGTGTCGACTCTTACAAGGATATGTCAGCAACAAAGTATATTACCTTAACTAAGTTCAAACATTATATATTTAAGCCAAAGTTAGGCACATTTCTGAAAATACTGAATGTCAGTCCAGAACTGAAGAAATTCAAAATGTATTCGGGAGAGAGTTTGTAGTCTGGGATCTATAGGTAGAAGTTGTCACCTTCTAATATACAGTGCAGGAGTGTTTGTAAGGTCGGCCACAGAGTGCAGGAGTGTCTGTAAGGTCAGCCACAGAGTGCAGGAGTGTTTGTAAGGTCGGCCACAGAGTGCAGGAGTGTCTGTAAGGTCAGCCACAGAGTGCAGGAGTGTCTGTAAGGTCGGCCACAGAGTGCAGGAGTGTCTGTAAGGTCGGCCACAGAGTGCAGGATTGTCTGTAAGGTCAGCCACAGAGTGCAGGAGTGTTTGTAAGGTCGGCCACAGAGTGCAGGATTGTCTGTAAGGTCAGCCACAGAGTGCAGGAGTGTCTGTAAGGTCGGCCACAGAGTGCAGGAGTGTCTGTAAGGTCGGCCACAGAGTGCAGGAGTGTCTGTAAGGTCGGCCACAGAGTGCAGGAGTGTCTGTAAGGTCGGCCACAGAGTGCAGGAGTGTCTGTAAGGTCGGCCACAGAGTGCAGGAGTGTCTGTAAGGTCGGCCAAAGAGTGCAGGAGTGTATGCAAGGTCGGCCACAGAGTGCAGGATTGTCTGTAAGGTCAGCCACAGAGTGCAAGAGTGTATGCAAGGTCGGCCACAGAGTGCAAGAGTGTATGCAAGGTCGGCCACAGAGTGCAAGAGTGTCTGTAAGGTCGGCCACACAGTGCAGGAGTGTCTGTAAGGTCGGCCACAGAGTGCAGGAGTGTCTGTAAGGTCGGCCACAGAGTGCAGGAGTGTCTGTAAGGTCGGCCACAGAGTGCAGGAGTGTCTGTAAGGTCGGCCACAGAGTGCAGGAGTGTTTGTAAGGTCGGCCACAGAGTGCAGGATTGTCTGTAAGGTCGGCCACAGAGTGCAGGAGTGTCTGTAAGGTCGGCCACAGAGTGCAGGAGTGTCTGTAAGGTCGGCCACAGAGTGCAGGAGTGTCTGTAAGGTCGGCCACAGAGTGCAGGAGTGTATGCAAGGTGGGCCACAGAGTGCAGGAGTGTCTGTAAGGTCGGCCACAGAGTGCAGGAGTGTCTGTAAGGTCGGCCACAGAGTGCAGGAGTGTCTGTAAGGTCGGCCACAGAGTGCAGGAGTGTCTGTAAGGTCGGCCACAGAGTGCAGGAGTGTATGCAAGGTGGGCCACAGAGTGCAGGAGTGTATGCAAGGTCGGCCACAGAGTGCAGGAGTTTATGCAAGGTGGGCCACAGAGTGCAGGAGTGTATGCAAGGTGGGCCACAGAGTGCAAGAGTGTCTGTAAGGTCGGCCACAGAGTGCAGGAGTGTATGCAAGGTCGGCCACAGAGTGCAGGAGTGTATGCAAGGTCGGCCACAGAGTGCAAGAGTATATGCAAGGTCGGCCACAGAGTGCAGGAGTGTATGTAAGGTCGGCCACAGAGTGCAAGAGTGTCTGCAAGGTCGGCCACAGAGTGCAGGAGTGTATGCAAGGTCGGCCACAGAGTGCAAGAGTATATGCAAGGTCGGCCACAGAGTGCAGGAGTGCCTGTAAGGTGGGCCACAGAGTGCAGGAGTGTATGCAAGGTCGGCCACAGAGTGCAGGAGTGTATGCAAGGTCGGCCACAGAGTGCAGGAGTGTATACAAGGTCGGCCACAGAGTGCAGGAGTGTATGCAAGGTCGGCCACAGAGTGCAGGAGTGTATGCAAGGTCGGAGCGTGCGGGAAGGGAGAGTATTCTCAGGAGTAACATACCCAAGCCTCGCCCGTTTCCGCGTGACTGGCAGTGGTTGTACTTGTTATTGGGTCTGGTAAAGTTATCATGTTGGGTATTGCTAAACGCTCTTCAAGGAGCGGAACTGAAATGGTTAGGCACGTTTCCTTGCACCTAATGCACTGTTCACTTAGCAGTAAATAGAGAGAGGTGAGGAGATGGATATCTTAGAGGAAGATTAGAGCAAGGGAAAAGATACGGAAGGTAAGGTGTAATCATAGGAATAAGAAAGGGATTGTAAGAGGAAACAAGAAAAAGAAAGATAGAAGGAAGGGTAGGCTTGTTAGGTCACGTTTGTTACAAAGGTTAGAACATTTGAGTATGTACTGTAAAAGGGAAGAGTCAACAGCAACAAAGCTAGGACTAAGGTTCATGTTAGGTAGATTGTGTATCAGAGATGATTCGACAAGACAGTGTGGAGGTCAGCCCGTTGTTTAACCTGACACTGACAGTCTGTGTGCAGATATTATTTCTGTAAAACCTACATGCTGCTGCAGTCCGTCCAGTAGAAGATTGGACCGAGCCGTCGGTGTAGACACAGTGCTCGCGAGATCTTATATTTTCGACGGAGGAGGCAATTGTTTCAAGTGTGGCAGCTTTGAGAAGAGCAAGATTCTCATTACCTTTCTTGTTATCGGGTGTGTATGATACTTGAATGGTGGGGTACAGATAAAGAGGAATATCGGAGACACATTGTACTTAAAAGGAATGTTGAGTTTGATGAGATTGTAGGGATTTTTTGCTCAGCCAATTGTCATAAAAGGAGTGAGTTGGTATGTTGGCACCAGTCAATAGTGTGTTAACCGCACTGAATAATTTGTCTTTGAGCAATTCAGGAGATGTAGGGTCTCTCATGACTTTAAGGCAAAAGGTCGTGTTGACTTACATGATTCTTTCTAGTATGGTTAGAAGCTTCAGTTCTTCTCTGATGTTGATTCTTGTTCATCTTGGGTCACCAAGAATTATCCTCATGGCTTCATTCTGTACTACTTCAAGTTTGTCCAACACAGTGGCGGGGAAGTTAATTAGGTGCAAGGCATGATAATCAACTAGAGATGTAACAAACATATAAAATAATCTAGCATATTTAATATTGATACTGAGGACTTTGTTCGAACCACAACACTGTAAATGCTTCACACCATACTACAACTAATCGACAACAGAACCTAAACGCCTAACCGAACCAGTGCCTAAATATGCACAGTACACTAATATATAACAATATTAATTTATAATTGAGAAAATTTATATTTTAAATGAACAGCTTGTTAAAATTGATGAATACGTCTTTGGGTCGACCACTGGATGGAATGAACTTGGTCTAAGGACGGGTTGCTAAAGCCTGATAACAAGACTTGGCAACTACCGTAACCTGTTTAGATAGTATGTTATAAACGATGTGGACCATCGTATATTTTGAAGTAATGGACAATTATAAAGTTGACTTTGGTACTACTGAATTTGGACAAGCCCGAAAAGGTTTTTTATTTGTTGATAATGAAACCTAACCTAATAATAAAAATAATAAAAACAAAATAAAATAATAATAATACAAACCTAGGCCTAATATACGCTGAGGCTCTAATATAGTACATAAATGTGCTATACTAGGACTTAGACTGTTTAAGTTTGGTTCGTAGCTTTATTTTTTCGGGCTCTGTACAGTGAATAGTACAAAATTCTACTATTTGTCCATTACGTCAATATATGTACGATGGTCCACATAGTTACAAAAAGTACTATTTAAACAGGAGGATGGGTTGCTTAGTTCTGAGTCTATTATAATTACATTAGAGCCATACAAACTCACCTACTTATCTTTTATAAAAATAAAAAATAAAAAACTCACGTACTTATCCATTCGAGCCCAGCTACAAGCACCTCCCCACATATCATCTACAAACTGCATCAGAGCTTTGTAATCCCATCCTCACCTCCAGGCCAGGCCATATAACTGCATTCAGGGACGGAGACAACTCACAGCGCTGTAAAAAGTAGTAAGGAGGTTCCGCCGAGCAGCGCGTCAAGGTCACTCCCATTCCTTACGCAGGCAGCGCACTAGTGATGGGCTGGTGCTGGGTTATGTTTTCAAATTCAGTCACTTTGAACAAAAGTTCCAAGTAGCACGGGCTATGGTGAGCCCGTAGTGGACTGTCACGTGGTGCTGGGTGGCGGAGTCTCTGGGGAACAACACGTGCTGCTAATAGAGCGTTGCATTTTGATATATATGCTACCTAAGGCCAAAAAATTTTCTAGAACATGGTAGCGACTCGGGAAATTGACATATTGTCCCTTTTTCTGTTTTGGTTTCTCTGGTAGGTTTGGATAAGGGCACTTTAATACGACAGTTTATTGACGTTGGGAAATATTAGGAGGACGGGCAATTGGGAAGCCAGGAGTGGATCCCTAGCTGAGGGTGAGGAGGGGCCCCTTGTATAATGTAAACATATTAGGCAAGGTGGGGCTATTATGAGGAAGGGGGGAGGGCTTTGATGAGGCGGGAAACGGGGGTGATTGTGTGGTGTGGTGAGGCGAGGCCTCATTAAGGGAAAGTTTCCCTCCGTTTAGAGAATATAAATATAAAATATTCAGCCAATTCGTAAGTCTGAATTGAACCACAAATCGGGGAAGAAACAAGTTGCAACAATAGGGATAGTGCTAGCTTGCATTGATAGTCATTTGTTTGATTATTGGTAATACATATTTTCCTAAATACTAGGTATGAATATTTCAAACAATTCATCTGGATTTTGTAACAGCCGTCGCAAGTGATGAAACACCCATTATAACAGAGAAGGGAAAGTTCATTTATTATGGCTCTCCAGACTCTTCCTGTGGGGGGAATGTGTTCTCAAGTTAGGGTCCGTGAGGCTTTGGAGCCCACATCCCGTTCTCCCGCATCCCGTCCTCTTAAAAATAACGTCGCTTTTCGCTCGTATGCGCGCTATAGCGAAAAATGGACGTAATTTGAAATGAAATCGGCTCACGAAAGTGACGTACTGTCCAGTTTTCTGTTTGAACCTTGAATCGAATCAGTGTTATGAAGAGCAGCAAACGAAGCACGTATGTTCTTAAGGATATTTGTTTTGCAGGCGATGAGTCACAATAACGTTTGCTAAAGTATGTTGACCAGACCACACACTAGGTGAAGGGACGACGACGTTTCGGTACAAAACTATTTATTTTGTATAGTTTTATGATGGGATGGAAGTATTTGTTTATTTTATATCTTCCAAAACGCAGCTTTTGGTTTTTCTAAATGATTATAAAATTCTAGTTGCATTAATGCAAAGTTATAATGCTTTATAAATTGAACCCATACCCACCGTGCAAGCTGTAGTGGAAAAATTTGCAATTGCACAAACGTTCACGAACTAAACCCCAATATTTGTTCAGCTAAGTTAAAGCATTGATAAGCTATTTACACTCTTTTTATAGCATGTACATGAACAGTCTATTCATAATTTTGGTTTAGCATTTTATCTTAACACAAGGTTAGTGTGTTCCATAATGGGTTCAGAAACTGAAGTCAGTGTTTAATAGGCTAATGTTTTACATTTGAAGTCGAAACTTTTTTATATAAATAATTCAGTGCGTGTACGTTTTCCATGAGACGTTGAGTGGTAATAGGCTGCACGGCTGTTGACTCTAGTCCAATGATGGTTATTTTAACACAATAAAGAAATAAGTCTGTCAGATAGAAACATCTGTTAACCCTACGCAATACCCCGTTTTCAGGTTAACACTATTTTTTCAGATGGAGATCCCACTTCAAAAAATACAAAGGAAAAATTAGGAAAAGCCAAGTTTCAATAACGAATTGGTATTTGAGCTTAGAGGACTGAGTTACGAGAAAAGGCTGAAAGTGCTAGATCTCACCACGCTGGAAAAAAAGACCATATGTGACAGAAGTACCACATACTTCTGTCACATATGACAGAAGATAAGTTCACTCACTATTTTAGAGGAATCGACAAAATGGACAAACGCGAAATGTTAAGCATGAACATGATTAGGACAAGATGACATTGGTGGAAATTAGAAACTCAGATGAGTTATAAGAATATAAGAAAGCACTTCTTCAGCGTAAGAATAGTGAATAAGTGGAGAGCCGAAGGGAAAGGCAGTTAAAGCTAACTTTATACATTTCATTTATTTATTATGCACCCTATACCCATCCTGTGGGCGGTGGTGAAAAGGGTTATTTATACATTAAGAGTAGCAAGAGGGCCAGTAGTCGTTATAAATGGTTGCCTAGCTGCGACTGGGAGACGGATCCCAGGAGCAGCAGCAGCAGCAGCTGCAGCTTACTCTTTTAAGCACATACCGGCGAGTATAGGAATGACTGATTTTTATTGGTGCCGCCGGAGGCGGTTAGATTATTGTGCACCCCATACTCATCCTGTGAGCGGTACCGCAAAAAGGATTACAGAGGGCACAAAAGATCTTTATCAGACCTCAACGGAGATTATTACATTAACAATTTCATATATCCTTAACACCTTGTAATTATAATGGCAGCTAGTTACAGCGAATGTTCTATTTCAATAGCTTTATATTTACAGTTAAGATCTACAATTAATGTATAATGATTATCACTAATACATAATTGTTTGAGCTATGAAGATATTAGCCATAGGGGAGCTGCTGTTTGTCACTATTAGTCTTCACAATACACTACTTGCTTCTTACTCTCCTATGTCGTTTATCTACTAGGAGCGATACATATGGATACAGTGCAAGGATTTCAGGAATTTTATCCTTATCAATAAAATGGTTTGCCATTTCATACGACGTGCGTTTAGATTTATCACTAAATGGCTCAATTTTACTACAGTCCAAGATATAATGCTCTGTATAGATATCCAGAGCCCTATACAAGTCCAACTGCCAGAGATACCTGTAGCCAAGTCTTACTCAAGCTGTGACAATCATATTTTTGCTGATGTCGTTACTGGCACCATACACATGTTTTACTTGACACATTTCATTGTGATAAACAATGGACCTGCTAGTTCCAGTTTGCACTGTTCTACTTTNACCAACCATACATCAGAAAGCGAAGAGACGACGACGTTTCGGTCCCTCCTGGACCATTATCCCTATATTGGTCTTTAAAATAATCTTTCCTGCCTCTACTCTCTTCCACAACGTCGTTACGGGAACATGCCCAACATGAACCTCTGATACCCAACATACTATAAGGTGGTCAGGGATTTTATAAACTTGATACTGAACTTTACTTACTAGCGAACACAAACCCCTTACCACTTCCCTGATAAAATAAAATCAACCCTGCAGCTACACTGCTGCTGTCGTCAATCAGTAATGGACACAGGAGTGCATACTGGAGGATCAACCTGGAATCGTTATATACTCAGAGAAGGGTTCAACATCACCGTTACTTGGGGGAAAAACCTAGTCTATTGGTCATGAATACACACGCCGTGACTCCCCCACTCTCCTTGTTTTGGGCTGAGATCCTAATTCTCCTTTGTGATATTATTGTCCACTGCCAACTGATCTGCAAACGTTCCTCTCGTCCTAGAAAGCCTCACCAGGAAAAGATAAAAAATCAGTTGTCTACAGACAAACATTTATTACATGAAAATACAAAGAATGAAATAATAGAACAACATAGTATCATCGGATTCTACAAACAATAACAACATTTATATAATAGCAGTTCTTCACCAAATAAATTGTGCTAGGCTGCTGCTCAATTTTTCACCCTCGGCCTTCTCACTGCTTTTGGCTGGGTAACTTGCATATAAAATATCCTCAACAAGAAAAATAATGACTCACCTTACATTGCGTCACTCACGCCATATGCAATCAAGTACTCCCTCATACATATCATATCTATGTATCCATACAATTCCTTGTTCTGTGTCCTAAGACCGTCACCAAGAACATCCGTCTATGGGTCCTTGAAATCAGGTAGGTATTCCTGAAGTCTCTTCAATATTTGCTGCTACTTGAAGTCCCACTCAACGCCTGTGAAGTTCTTCTATGCGGCTTCACAAAAAACATGTAGCTCCACTAAACTCGAAGTTCCACACTACCACTTTAATTCTGCTCTATCACTGAAGTTCTACTTTACACTTGAAGTTCAACTCCACACCTGAAGTTCCATCATGTAATCTTCACCAGACACGAAGCTCCTCCACGAACTTCTCCCCACACAAACCTGTAATTCCATTACCCTTCCATAATAACATGTTTTCCTAATAAAACAAACAACAAATATATATGTTAACATTAAATCTGGCTATCTGAAGTTTCACTCCGCGTCGGTCTTACTGAGATGGGTACTCCCCCATGCTGGACGAGTCCACACTGAAATCATCCTCCGAGGGGCATCAGGGTCCCTCCCACCTCAGTCGCTCACTGACCTCAGGGAAGGAAACATGTGTGGCTCTTGCCTCCAGCATGTTATATCACCTCTAATTCATTATATAGTCACTATCTTCATAAAATTTCTAACCAATATCCATTGACATTGTCAATGGTCGCCGAGCACACGATCGAGCAAGCAATTATAAGCATAGAAACGTCGTACGTCGACCTCGGCAGCTTCCTCGCACGTTGTACACGTAGCCTTCACTCAAACACTAAACCGGGAACCATATCTTCTTACTTCCCAGGAGGCACCGACGTACGTCTACCCTCGACGACTCTCGCAACTCTAGTGACGTGTTACGACCGCCGCTCACGTCACGTCACATAAGAAAATGTCGACATCTCATCCCCACTCGCTTCTATGATGCTCGTCCTCTGCTCGTTTCTATTTAGTCATAATTCACTGACGTTCACTTAATTTAATTTACTTCCCTGATTCCTAAATTTAGTCAGGTGTGTATACTAACTCTCAGAAGGTAGATCCTACTCGCTAGGCTACCTGGAGTTTCTTAACAATACCCAACATGAACCTCTGATACACAACATACCCAACATGAACCTCTGATACACAACATGAACCTCTGATACACAACATACCCAACATGAACCTCTGATACACAACATACCCAACATGAACCTCTGATACACAACATACCCAACATGAACCTCTGATATACAACATACCCAACATGAACCTCTGATACACAACATACCCAACATGAACCTCTGATACACAACATACCCAACATGAACCTCTGATACACAACATACCCAACATGAACCTTAGTCCTGGCTCTGTTGCTGTTGACTCTTCCCTTTCACAGTACCTACTTAAATGCTCTAACCTTCTTAACAAACGTGATTGACTTAAACTTTGTCCCTGTTACTTATTCCTACCACTCTTTCTTATTCTTATCTTTCCTCTTATTCTTACCTTACTGTTTTTCTTCCCTTATCCTTACATTCATCCTATGCTTTACTGTTTTATATTCATCCAATTTTTACTTTACTCTTACATTCATTCTATTCTTACCTTATTCTTACATTCATCATTTTCTTGATGAAAATGATGAATATCTTTTCTCTTGATGAAAAGATAAAACTTTCTCTTGCCTGCTCCTCACCTCACCCTCTTACCATATTTTTGCCTGTACCATCCTCTTCTTTACGGGGTATTCATGCCCGTGCCATCTCTTGGGTGGCTTAATCATCAATCATCTCGTCTCATCACTATCGATTTGATAATGGTCCAGGACGGACCGAGACATCGTCGTCTCTTCAATTTCTAGTGTGTGTGGTTTGGTCAACTTGTTCTTAAATGCTAATCTCTATCTGAAACTTTTCCTTGATAGGTGTAATAGAACCCATGAGCACCACACCAAAAATAAATATATCTTTGATATTCGCAGAGTCGGGGTAGATCTGCAAACACACCTTGCAAATAAAAGAGCCCAATCACTGGAACTCACTCCCTGATGAATTAAAAAATTGACCAACTTTTCGTCTGTTCAAAAGTAAAACCAAAAATTACCTAATTTCTTCCTGATAGTTTTATACCTTGTGCTTCTAACTCACACTGTATCTTGTACTACTCACTTCCGCAATATTGGTACTTAAGACTAATTAAGTACCAATGCAATCACCTCTGTCAATATGTATTGTTGATATAAAACCTTGCTACAATGCACTTTTTCACCGTACCTGATATGTTAGATTAAGGACCGGCCCGAATCACTATGCGTGTTTGTGGCAGTACAATAATGTTAACAACTCTTGTATATATAAACAAAATAAAATAAAATTTAACTTGGTGAAAATCATAATATTTGATATTTTTGAATGAGTGATTTAGTTCGAACGTTTAATTAAATTACACATTGGCAAGAGGCTATGTTTAGAGAGCGCAAGCAAGAATAGAGTTAGTTTAATTCATTTATTATGCACCCCACACCCATCCCGTGGGCGGTAGTGGAAAGGGTTACAGAGGCACATAATGGGCTCAGGGACTGAACCCCACAATTCATTTAGCTAAGCAAGTTACAATCTTGATGAGCTAGTTACAAAATTCAATATAAGTCGTCGCATCAACAATGGGTTCGAGATCGACCTCAAATACAGGTTCTAAATTAAGCAACTGACATATGTGGAGAGCTAGTGTCACAATTTATATGTTTGTCCTGCACACCGCCTCCCATCCAGCGGGCAGCGGTGGATAGGTTACAATCACTCAGTTACTACCTACAGTTAGCAAGGATAGAACGTGAAGAAAAATGGACGGTCAAGGACAGGTAGTTGCCGTTACAGTGAGGTAGAGACAGGTAGATGCTGTTACAGTGAGGTAGAGACAGGTAGATGCTGTTACAGTGAGGTAGAGACAGGTAGATGCTGTTACAGTGAGGTAGAGACAGGTAGATGCTGTTACAGTGAGGTAGAGACAGGTAGATGCTGTTATAGTGAGGTAGAGACAGGTAGATGTTGTTACAGTGAGGTAGAGACAGGTAGATGCTGTTACAGTGAGGTAGAGACAGGTAGATGCTGTTACAGTGAGGTAGAGACAGGTAAATGCTGTTACAGTGAGGTAGAGACAGATAGAGGCTGTTACAGTGAGGTAGAGACAGGTAGTTGCTGTTACAGTAAGGTAGAGAAAGGTAGATGCTGTTACAGTGAGGTAGAGACAGGTAGATGCTGTTACAGTGAGGTAGAGACCGGTAGATGCTGTTACAGTGAGGTAGAGACAGGTAGATGCTGTTACAGTGAGGTAGAGACAGGTAGAGGCTGTTACAGTAAGGTAGAGACAGGTAAATGCTGTTACAGCGAGGTAGAGACAGGTAGATGCTGTTATAGTGAGGTAGAGACAGGTAGAGGCTGTTACAGTGAGGTAGAGACAGGTAAATGCTGTTACAGTGAGGTAGAGACAGGTAAATGCTGTTTCAGTGAGGTAGAGACAGGTATATGCTGTTACAGTGAAGTAGAGGCTGTTACAGTGAGGTAGAGGCTGTTACAGTGAGGTAGAGACAGGTAGATGCTGTTACAGTGAGGTAGAGACAGGTAGATGCTGTTACAGTGAGGTAGAGACAGGTAGTTGCTGTTACAGTGAGGTAGAGACAGGTAGATGCTGTTACAGTGAGGTAGAGGCTGTTACAGTGAGGTAGAGACAGGTAGTTGCTGTTACAGTGAGGTAGAGACAGGTAGATGCTGTTACAGTGAGGTAGAGGCTGTTACAGTGAGGTAGAGGCTGTTACAGTGAGGTAGAGACAGGTAGTTGCTGTTACAGTGAGGTAGAGACAGGTAGATGCTGTTACAGTGAGGTAGAGACAGGTAGATGCTGTTACAGTGAGGTAGAGGCTGTTACAGTGAGGTAGAGGCTGTTACAGTGAGGTAGAGACAGGTAGATGCTGTTAAAGTGAGGTAGAGACAGGTAGATGCTGTTACAGTGAGGTAGAGACAGGTAGATGTTGTTACAGTGAGGTAGAGACAGGTAGATGCTGTTACAGTGAGGTAGAGGCTGTTACAGTGAGGTAGAAACAGGTAGAGGCTGTTACAGTGAGGTAGATGCAGGTAGATGCTGTTACAGTGAGGTAGAGGCTGTTACAGTGAGGTAGAGGCTGTTACAGTGAGGTAGAAACAGGTAGAGGCTGTTACAGTGAGGTAGATGCAGGTAGATGCTGTTACAGTGAGGTAGAGGCTGTTACAGTGAGGTAGAGGCTGTTACAGTGAGGTAGAGGCTGTTACAGTGAGGTAGAGACAGGTAGAGGCTGTTACAGTGAGGTAGAGACAGGTAGAGGCTGTTACAGTGAGGTAGAGACAGTTACAGTGAGGTAGAGACAGTTACAGTGAGGTAGAGACAGGTAGAGGCTGTTACAGTGAGGTAGAGACAGTTACAGTGAGGTAGAGACAGTTACAGTGAGGTAGAGACAGTTACAGTGAGGTAGAGGACAGTTACAGTGAGGTAGAGACAGGTAGATGCTGTTACAGTGAGGTAGAGACAGTTACAGTGAGGTACAGTGACAGTACAGGAGGTAGAGACAGTTACAGTGAGGTAGAGACAGGTAGAGGCTGTTACAGTGAGGTAGAGACAGTTACAGTGAGGTAGAGACAGTTACAGTGAGGTAGAGACAATTACAGTGAGGTAGAGACAGTTACAGTGAGGTAATCACCTGTCTGCGTGCGAGGCTTGTCAGTCGGGACGGTGTCGCTCCAGTAGGTATTATAATGCTGCTAGTGAAACATCATCCATAGTGCTGCTAGTGAGAACCACCAAGTTTACAGTGAGGTAACATCACCATAGTGCAGAGCTAGTGTAACATGACCATAGTGCTGTTACGTGAGGTAAACATCAGGTAGTGCTGTTAGTGATAACATCACCATAGTGCAGCTAGTGATAAACACATAGTGCAGGTAGTGATAACATCACATAGTGTGCTAGTGATAACATCACCATAGTGCTGCTAGTGATAACATCACCATAGTGCAGCTAGTGATAACATCACCATAGTGCAGCTAGTGATAACATCACCATAGTGCTGCTAGTGATAACATCACCATAGTGCAGCTAGTGATAACATCACCATAGTGCTGTTAGTGATAACATCACCATAGTGCAGCTAGTGATAACATCACCATAGTGCAGCTAGTGATAACATCACCATAGTGCTGTTAGTGATAACATCACCATAGTGCAGCTAGTGATAACATCACCATAGTGCAGCTAGTGATAACATCACCATAGTGCTGTTAGTGATAACATCACCATAGTGCTGTTAGTGATAACATCACCATAGTGCTGCTAGTGATAACATCACCATAGTGCTGCTAGTGATAACATCACCATAGTGCTGTTAGTGATAACATCACCATAGTGCAGCTAGTGATAACATCACCATAGTGCTGCTAGTGATAACATCACCATAGTGCTGTTAGTGATAACATCACCATAGTGCAGCTAGTGATAACATCACCATAGTGCAGCTAGTGATAACATCACCATAGTGCTGCTAGTGATAACATCACCATAGTGCTGTTAGTGATAACATCACCATAGTGCAGCTAGTGATAACATCACCATAGTGCTGCTAGTGATAACATCACCATAGTGCTGTTAGTGATAACATCACCATCGTGCAGCTAGTGATAACATCACCATAGTGCTGTTAGTGATAACATCACCATCGTGCAGCTAGTTATTTTTTTTCAGGGATATTCCTGCGCGGGCCTTAAGCCTCTGGCTGTAACTGTGCACTGTGTTAGATAATGTTCCAGTGGTCTGTTATGGCTGTAACTGTGCACTGTGTTAGATAATGTTCCAGTGGTCTGTTGTGGTTGTAACTGTGCACTGTGTTAGATAATGTTCCAGTGGTCTGTTGTGGTTGTAACTGTGCACTGTGTTAGATAATGTTCCAGTGGTCTGTTGTGGTTGTAACTGTGCACTGTGTTAGATAATGTTCCAGTGGTCTGTTGTGGTTGTAACTGTGCACTGTGTTAGATAATGTTCCAGAGGTCTGTCGGGCATTTCTCCACAGTGCTGACATTTCCTCTCATCTTCCGGAACCTGTAAGCCTATTTCCCATGCACATGAGTATCCAAGCCTGATGCGATGTAAGTGTACTTCTGTTGTTCTACTGCTCCCTTTCATCAAACTAAGTGGTTCGTAGTTGGTTGAATTCTTGTACCAACCCGCAGATCCTGATGTTGTAACTGCTGTGTTGTGGTCACTGTACATCTTTTGCATTGCTCTGTTTATGCAGCTAGTGATAACATCACCATAGTGCAGCTAGCGATAACATCACCATGTCGGTTTCTAAATTGCAACATGACATAGTTGTTGCTTTTCTTGACAAAAGAAAATCTACATTAAAATTGCGCATAAAGTGTCTTTGTTTCATGGATACCAAAGCATGTTAGTTTCTCGGTACGCAAAGCTGCTACGAAGACCATAACCTTGTCAAGGACACCTCTCGCTTGGTCTACATCCCTCACATATAACTACTTCCGTTGTCATATGAACGGCAACGTTTAATAAAGTCGGATATGCCACAATACTTAAAACATACAAAAATAATTCCTATGTTATCAGAAGATATATATATATAAACAAAAAGGGTAGAAAGTGAAAGAAGTTGGTAGGTAGGGAGAGGAAGCGCGGTGCAGTAACCAACCTCGGGAGAGGGTATAAAGCCATCCTTGGCCACCGTACTGGCAGTTGCCACCATGACACGGTGGAGGACGGACGCAGGTGTGGCGAGGGCACTTGTGGTGTGTGGTGCACTCCTGGGGACCCGTGCCGCTATCTTCTCCACCAATGGTGTCCAGGTGAGTGTGTGCTGGCTGGTGTAGGGGGCCTCCATGACCTCTCGCCGGACTTCTCAACAATGGCAAGGACGCGATCTGTTGCAGCGTCCCGATTGTTTTATCTGGCGAATCCTAACGGATACTTTATATATGTATAAAATGTTTTAAGAATAATCACAAAAAACACTTTATGCGTAATGCGTAAGTAACCACTAAGAAAATGAAACCTGAACGTTCGGAATTTTCGTTTCATTTTCCTAGTGGATACTTACGCATATAATTGTATATAGCCATGTAAATTCAGCAGTAGTGAATTACAGCACAAACGGCTATCGTTACCGCCAAACAAACGCAATGTTTGCCTCTAGTAAACAAACCTAGACTTGTTAAGCAATGCTGTTAAAAAAACTATTAATACAAAATTGAAAGTAGCATGAGTGAAAGCATTAAGAGCGAGCATGATGAGGACTTGGGGGTGCCAGTGGTCCACCGTCCTTGTGAGTGAGGGCAGGAGGAGTCTTGGTAATATATCTCATAACTCACACCTACCATCCGTAGTCTGGTTCAAAGGGGCTTATATGTGCTTACAAACGGATTATAACCGTTCAACGACTCATACTTAAACAGCTCATTTACTTTTGTACTTTTCTTTCCTCGTTAAATTTTGTAATTCAATGGGCAGTGTTGGGCGCGGGGGTCCGAGGACACACCCCGTGTGACGAGGTCCAGGAGCCCAACAAGATATAATAGGTATATATTCCAGCCCGTCCTCCTAAGGTTTCCCTAATGTCAAGAAAGAAAATGCCCATATCCTAACCTACCAGAGGACCCAAAACAGAAAACTGGACAGTATGTCAATTTCGCGAGCCGCTACCACCTCCAAGGAGTTCCAGACCAGCCGGGCTGTGGTGGGTATGTGGGCCTGCGGGCCGCTCCAAGCAACAGCCTGGTGGACCAAACTCTCACAAGTCAAGCCTGGCCTCGGGCCGGGCTTGGGGAGTAGAACTCCCAGAACCCCATCAACCAGGTTAACCAGGTATCTTTTACTACAACGATTTTTGGCCTTGGTGTATACGTTAATGTGCGACGGTGTGTTAGACGGACGGGTTGACGATTTTATGCTAAGTTTACATGAAGGTTTCGGATTTTAAATACACCTAATGGACAATGTTATCTTGGTAATGACGTAAGGGTTTGTTGTGAAGCGAGTGTCGACTCTTACAAGGATATGTCAGCAACAAAGTATATTACCTTAACTAAGTTCAAACATTATATATTTAAGCCAAAGTTAGGCACATTTATGAAAATACTGAATGTCAGTCCAGAACTGAAGAAATTCAAAATGTGTTCGGGAGAGAGTTTGTAGTCTGAGATCTATAGGTAGAAGTTGTCACCTTCTAATATACAGTGCAGGAGTGTTTGTAAGGTCGGCCACAGAGTGCAGGATTGTCTGTAAGGTCAGCCACAGAGTGCAGGAGTGTCTGTAAGGTCGGCCACAGAGTGCAGGAGTGTCTGTAAGGTCGGCCACAGAGTGCAGGATTGTCTGTAAGGTCAGCCACAGAGTGCAGGAGTGTCTGTAAGGTCGGCCACAGAGTGCAGGAGTGTCTGTAAGGTCGGCCACAGAGTGCAGGATTGTCTGTAAGGTCAGCCACAGAGTGCAGGAGTGTCTGTAAGGTCAGCCACAGAGTGCAGGAGTGTTTGTAAGGTCGGTCACAGAGTGCAGGAGTGTCTGTAAGGTCGGCCACAGAGTGCAGGAGTGTCTGTAAGGTCAGCCACAGAGTGCAGGAGTGTTTGTAAGGTCGGTCACAGAGTGCAGGAGTGTTTGTAAGGTCGGCCACAGAGTGCAGGATTGTCTGTAAGGTCAGCCACAGAGTGCAGGAGTGTTTGTAAGGTCGGTCACAGAGTGCAGGAGTGTTTGTAAGGTCGGCCACAGAGTGCAGGATTGTCTGTAAGGTCAGCCACAGAGTGCAGGAGTGTCTGTAAGGTCGGCCACAGAGTGCAGGAGTGTCTGTAAGGTCGGCCACAGAGTGCAGGAGTGCCTGTAAGGTCTGCCACAGAGTGCAGGAGTGTCTGTAAGGTCGGCCACAGAGTGCAGGAGTGTTTGTAAGGTCGGCCACAGAGTGCAGGATTGTCTGTAAGGTCAGCCACAGAGTGCAGGAGTGTCTGTAAGGTCGGCCACAGAGTGCAGGAGTGTCTGTAAGGTCGGCCACAGAGTGCAGGAGTGCCTGTAAGGTCTGCCACAGAGTGCAGGAGTGTCTGTAAGGTCGGTCACAGAGTGCAGGAGTGTCTGTAAGGTCGGCCACAGAGTGCAGGAGTGTCTGTAAGGTCGGTCACAGAGTGCAGGAGTGTCTGTAAGGTCTGCCACAGAGTGCAGGAGTGTCTGTAAGGTCGGTCACAGAGTGCAGGAGTGTCTGTAAGGTCGGTCACAGAGTGCAGGAGTGTCTGTAAGGTCGGTCACAGAGTGCAGGAGTGTCTGTAAGGTCGGCCACAGAGTGCAGGAGTGTCTGTAAGGTCGGTCACAGAGTGCAGGAGTGTCTGTAAGGTCTGCCACAGAGTGCAGGAGTGTCTGTAAGGTCTGCCACAGAGTGCAGGAGTGTCTGTAAGGTCTGCCACAGAGTGCAGGCGTGTCTGTAAGGTCGGCCACAGAGTGCAGAGTGTCTGTAAGGTCTGGCCACAGAGTGCAGGAGTGTCTGTAAGGTCGGCCACAGAGTGCAGGAGTGTCTGTAAGGTCGGCCACAGAGTGCAGGAGTGCCTGTAAGGTCGGCCACAGAGTGCAAGAGTGTATGCAAGGTCGGCCACAGAGTGCAGGAGTGTATGTAAGGTCGGCCACAGAGTGCAGGAGTGTATGCAAGGTCGGCCACAGAGTGCAGGAGTGTATGCAAGGTCGGCCACAGAGTGCAGGAGTGTATGCAAGGTCGGCCACAGAGTGCAGGAGTGTATACAAGGTCGGCCACAGAGTGCAGGAGTGTATGCAAGGTCGGCCACAGAGTGCAGGAGTGTATGCAAGGTCGGCCACAGAGTGCAGGAGTGTATGGAAGGTGGGCCACAGAGTGCAGGAGTGTATACAAGGTCGGCCACAGAGTGCAGGAGTGTATGCAAGGTCGGAGCGTGCGGGAAGGGAGAGTATTCTCAGGAGTAACATACCCAAGCCTCGCCCGTTTCCGCGTGACTGGCAGTGGTTGTACTTGTTATTGGGTCTGGTAAAGTTATCATGTTGGGTATTGCTAAACGCTTTTCAAGGAGCGGAACTGAAATGGTTAGGCACGTTTCCTTGCACTTAATGCATGTTCACTTAGCAGTAAATAGAGAGAGGTGAGGAGATGGATATCTTAGAGGAAATTAGAGCAAGGGAAAAGGTACGGAAGGTAAGGTGTAATCATAGGAATAAGAAAGGGATTGTAAGAGAAAACACGAAAAAGAAAGATAGAAGGAGGGTAGCTTGTTAGGTCACGTTTGTTAGAAAGGTTAGAACATTTGAGTATGTACTGTAAAAGGGAAGAGTCAACAGCAACAAAGCTAGGACTAAGGTTCTGTTAGGTAGATTGTGTATCAGAGATGATTCGACAAGACAGTGTGGAGGTCAGCCCGTTGTTTAACCTGACACTGACAGTCTGTGTGAGATATTATTTCTGTAAAACCTACATGCTGCTGCAGTCCGTCCAGTAGAAGATTGGACCGAGCCGTCGGTGTAGACACAGTGCTCGCGAGATCTTATATTTTTACATGACTTAATTCTGGGGAAATAACCGCATATAAATACAAACACTATTAAATATGTTATTAAACTGAACAATATTTCAATCCATAGGTAAAGAAAATCAAAATGAGCCGCCGTGGTGGAAGCCCTGTGCCACTGATAGGTACAAGTTACGGAAGGAGCTGTGATAGGTACAACCGTTCACAAGACGAATGCTTCCCTAGTATAATGAGGGCTCAAATTGAGGCCAATGAAAGCTACTGTCAGTAGCCGAGAGTTCACTGGAGCATTATCCACTGTAGCTGACCTACACAAATCTCGAGCAATTGCCTCTAGGAGCATCAATGAAATGTTCAGAACCATTATTAATCTGAGATAATAATTATTTTTAAATTTGATCCTTTGCTTTAGTCACGCCGGAATCTGAATTTACTTCTAGTTGGTGTGTTAGTGCAGTAAAAGGCAGTGGTGTGGTACTGAAGGTTGACCTAATATAGAGGCCAAACAGCTGTGATTAACAACCTCCGCCCACCTCTTCAAGTCACCGCTGACACACTTGCATCAACCGTGTTATCACTCTTGTCGTGTTATCACTCCTAGTCTACTGCGCCTTGACTGACAAATGCAAACCCAAGTGTACTTGTACCTTATAATTACACTTTCAATGGGGGGCAACGCACGCGCGCACACGCACACACACGGTTGACACACTAGGAGGGGTACTAGGCACCCCTCTTCAACCCGCCCTTTGTCCTCCCTTCCCCCACCCCTTCCTCCCTTTCCCTTCCTCAACCTCTTCTTAGCTCCTCTTTCATAAAATATAATACTGTATTACGAGAGTATCCGGCCGTGCTCGGGATATTCTCTCGTCCCACCCCCTCTTCACCCATCTCCCCCCTTGATACCCCCCCCCACTGTCCT
>WNGS01164858.1:11617191-11642084 GCA_020271785.1 Procambarus virginalis
CCGCTCACTTCCACCCCCCCTGTCCTCCACTCACTTCCACCCCCCCCCTATCCCTTTCCCTTTCGGATCCCCTCCTTCTCCGTCCTCGTCCTCCCCCAGTAACCCCCCTCTACTTGTAGTTTTAGATTTAGCTATTCAGAACGAAATGTCCATGTAGCACGGGCTATGGAGAGCCCGTACCCCTCTACCCTTTTCCTCATTAAATATATGGATCTCTTCCACTCTCCTACCCCTAACCCCCTCACCATCTTCATCCCCCCTTCGTCCTCTCCCCACCCCACCCCCGCTCCTATCTACAATATAACTAATAGCATAATAAATTCGTGTCACTATGTCTCCATAATATGAAATGAAATTCACATACAATAATTCCCCCCTTTCGAATTTGTGCGTTGGCTTTCAATAGCGATCATTGCAAGGAGTCTTGTAGAATTCGGCGCCCTCAGCTTTATCTTTTTCTTAATAATACTTTATTTGAACATGAAAATCAATTTAGTTTTTTCTATTTTGCCTACGTTCTTATCGGTGAGGTCTGTTAGAACTATATAGAATGATCAAGCTGCTCTTAGAAACGATCTCCTGCTGCCTAGTCAGGTGTCAGCTAGGCTAGTAAAATTTACTTTGTCAACTTTTAAAGCTTCGCCAAAACACTAATTAGGCTATCCTACTTTATTGCACTGATTTGTATTGTTATTCCAATGCCTAAGCACTGAGGACTATATATTCGCAATGCTTTTAGGAAGAGACCCGAAGCAACATCACTTTACGTTCTTGGCACGACTGCTGAATTAGTGAAATAGTTACCTGCATGCGTATCTTTCCTGTACACGGTGAAGCTCAGTGAGGTGTTACTATTACCAAGACGTCTAGGAAGGCTAATTTATCATCTGACTCCCATTCATGTTTAAATCTGATACTGGGGACTATAGCGCTCAGCCTCTCAAAGAACTCCCCAGAAATGTCCCCAGCTATCCTTCCAACATGTAAATATGTCGTAACGTATTTGTACCAATTCATGTCTTAAGGTTTGATCTGAGGGAGTACGCTTGTCTCGAAGTACAGACATGCATCTCTATAAACTCTATACCAGAGTTATTTAGGTTATATAACACTAGAGATGGGGCGACTACCCATACTACAACTATATTTTTGACGGTCAAACTGTTTTGAAACTAAAATACATATTTTCGTTTTGAGACGAACGTGCTCTTAACCCCCCCCCCACCCCCACCCTCCGCGCCATCTGTCTCCCCTTAAATTCTCCTTCCATCTCAAACATCGCCCCCCCCCTCTTCCTTATCGGTTTCTTTCAATCTGTCTTCCTCTATGTTTTGTTTGTCTTCCTGTCTTTCTCTGCCCTGGTCCACTAAAGTCTCTCTACAGGTCTATCTCTGCCTGTGTCTTGTTTTTGCATCTGTTCTCATTCTGTCCCCCTCTCATTGTCCGACTTTCTGCTTGTGTGTCATTTTGCTCTCCCTCTCAAAACTAGTATAATAATTTCCAATTGGTGTGTGAATGGCCTGCTGGAGGGAGGACCCTAGTAGTGAAATATTAAAAATATGATAGTTTCCCCTTGGTTTTAAGAAACCAGTAGGGTTTGAAAGTCTTTGAAGCTGCGGTAGGATCGTTTGTGTTGTGGTACTATGGTAAAAGTATGATTAGAAAATGTGGTAATTTTCTCGAGATCAGTGCATCATTTTTTCAGACTGCTCTATGAACAAAAAATTTAATTTAAATTTTCAAATATTTAGCACTGCCAACAGAAGTAGTGAGAGGCAATACGAGACCATAGCATGCTGTTCGCTCTTGAATTCTGGCGACACAGACCAGTCTATGTCCGTCCAGTACCCCAGACCATTCCCCCCCCTCTCTGTATAGTTGGATGACACTAGCACCAAGCCTCCAACCTTGGACAAAAGACATACTTTCCTAATTATAATCAGGGTAGCCGTTGTACCCAGGTCTTGCTCCACCCATACCCTCTTCCTCTCTCCTTTCCTCTTCAAATATCCCCCTTCGCTTCAACTCCCACCCTCACCCTTTCTACTTCCTTCTCTTCATATTGTGTGTTGTTGTTTTTCTGTTTGTCTTCATGTTGCTTGTTGCCCTAAGTCGACCCAGCCTCTGCAGGCTTATGTCTGTGTCCGCCTGCCTGTCGTTGCTGGCTCTCTCTCAACAATATTATAGTAGTCTATCATTCGCACGTAGGTGGTCCGTCGGTGGGAGCAGCTTAGCAGTGTGGACTATTAAATATAATGGTTACCCATTTGCTTTTAGAGACAGGTTGTGCCCGAGAAAGCCTTTAATGCTGTGGGCGGCTCGTCTGTCGTATGCTGTGGTTGGTCTTCTGCAGCACACCTCTGCCTTTATTTATGCTTGCTTGCTCTAAGTTACACTCCAATGTTAAATTCATCTATTGTTCAATTTACTCATTCTTAATTTACCCAAGGTAAATTTTACCCAATGTTAATTTAACTATTGTTAAATTAACCCACTTAAATTACTCATTGTTAAATTTACCAGATATTAAATTATCAAATCTTAAATTTATCCAATGTTAAACTTTCCAAAATTAAATTACACAAGGTTGAATTTACCCAGTTAAACTTCAATTTTATTTTACCAAGAGTTACAATTTTTTTTATCAAGGTTACGTCTGGGTCTTGTGCAAGCACGACACAGATCGAGCTATTGGGCATTTATCTAGCCACTGAATACCTTTAGGTCATGGTGGTGGAGTTATTTTCTGTGACTCTAAAAGTGCTCTGCAGTCCTTAAATAACCCATCACAATGTATGTCGGAAGTAGCTTGTAATATTAAATGTAATGTAATTTTTGCCAATGATAATAACTCTTGTATAAAATTTGTGTGGATCCCATCCCATGCTGGAGTTGGAAAACATGACTTTGTAGATCGATTAATAAATAAATGAGGCTTGCAGGAAAGAAAACACTGATTATGACTTTGGACTATCTAATGCAATTATTAGAAACATACAAATTAAAGAAATTAATTCAGATTTAGAAGAACTAAGAAATGCCCAGAGACCTGAAAGCTGCAGTATTAAAAGTTATGACAAGTTTTGTAATAATAGGTATTTGTATGGTCAGCACAGTAACCGGACCAGGCAGTGTGATGTAGTCATTGTGTGAATTCGCCTTGGCTATAGACACATCTGGCAGGTTAGTGAGGCTGAGCCACTACCAGAATACTCAGATTGTAAACTCTGATAAACCTTTAATACATTCACTAGACCACTATATTGTTGAATGTGAAGCCGTAAAGGACTTTAGACCTCCTGGCCTCTTGTACCACCAACTGTGTAACTATTTTATTGACTCAGGTGTTCTGGACGACATCCTAATAGTTTATTCAAAATTTGCTTGTCCATTTTAAAGAATGAAGAACAATTTTTATTTATATTACTTCTAAGCTGCATCAGTTATGAACCCATCCCTGCCCTTGTGTGGCAGTGCACAATATAAAGTTGTTTTCACATATCCATATATTAAAACATTGATTGTAACCATGAGATATATATGTACTTCCGCCTACAGTTTAGATCTATTGTCTTGTGTATGACCCTCTGTCCTGCGTGACAGTGAATACCAGCATTATCCTCACTTTAATAAGACAATCGAAATCCTCAGATTAGGCAAAATTGTAATTAATTTTGTCAATAAAATGTTAATAATAATAATAATTGTGAAGTGTGAGTATCAGTCAGGTGTATATCATCTCCAGTGAGTTAGGCAAGTCTGGGCTCCCTGCATTGTTTCCTCACACACTTGCAAAAACGGACTGTTCTCTAGGAAATGATAGCCTAACACTGACAAGGTGGTACACTCCAGTTAAATCTTACTTTATTAATTAACCCCCCCCCCCAAGTAACATCAAAATGCTCTACCACATTCTACTTTACGACCAGTCCCCTGACCCCACACAGGCAGGAGCAGAGATATCCATAGCAAGCTAGGCCTACGTTCCCTGAAGGGACAGCACAATCTTTAAGCTATAACATCAACAATTTCATTACCTGCTGAAGTGCTTGGGTTCCAGCCTACAGGATCACCCATATTCCAGCAAGGTGTAGGGCTACCTACAGTAACTAACAACGAAATGATGGCTCAACTACTTAACATTAAAGATACTTAACTAGAGAAGACCAGACCAGCCGTGCCCCGCCGCCACGACACTCAGTAGCAGAAACCGCCCTTCAACGTCATGCACCTTGGTGCCGGCTTGGTAAACCGATCGTACTGAAAACACTGATTACCCAAACGTCCTACACGATCCACAACCGCCACCATTCAATCTTTAACATAAATATAACATCTTAGCATTATAATATACTAGGCAACATATTGCCTATCGTATCTAAACTAGCAAGGGAGAACAACATACTCTTACGCCTGGCAGAGACTCATATACCCGCTATTCCCATTTAAGCTGGTAAACTGTCTACATATATGATGACATGATGACCTCTAATGACCAAACCATACATCAGAAAGCGAAGAGACGACGACGTTTCGGTCCCTCCTGGACCATTATCCCTATAGATTGGTCTTTAAAATAATCTTTCCTGCCTCTACTCTTCACAGACGTCGTTACGGGGAACATGCCCAACATGAAACTCTGATACCCAACATACTATAAGGGGGTCAGGGATTTTATAAACTTGATACTGAACTTTACTTACTAGCGAACACAAACCCCTTACCACTTCCCTGATAAAATAAAATCAACCCTGCAGCTACACTGCTGCTGTCGTCAATCAGTAATGGACACAGGAGTGCATACTGGAGGATCAACCTGGAATCGTTATATACTCAGAGAAGGGTTCAACATCACCGTTACTTGGGGTCAAAACCTAGTCTATTGGTCATGAATACACACGCCGTGACTCCCCCACACTCTCCTTGTTTTGGGCTGATCTCCTAATTCTCCTTTGTGATATTATTGTCCACTGCCAACTGATCTGCAAACGTTTCTCTCGTCCTAGAAAGCCTCACCAGGAAAAGATAAAAAATCAGTTGTCTACAGACAAACATTTATTACATGAAAATACAAAGAATGAAATAATAGAACAACATAGTATCATCGGATTCTACAAACAATAACATTTATATAATAGCAGTTCTTCACCAAATAAACTGTGCTAGGCTGCTGCTCAATTTTTCACCCTCGGCCTTCTCACTGCTTTTGGCTGGGTAACTTGCATATAAAAATATCCTCAACAAGAAAAATAATCACTCACCTTACATTGCGTCACTCACGCCATATGCAATCAAGTACTCCCTCATACATATCATGGTATCCATACAATTCCCTGTTCTGCGTCCTAAGACCGTCACCAAGAACATCCGTCTATGGGTCCTTGAAATCAGGTAGGTATTCCTGAAGTCTCTTCAATATTTGCTGCTACTTGAAGTCCCACTCAACGCCTGTGAAGTTCTTTTATGCGGCTTCACAAAAAACATGTAGCTCCACTACACTCGAAGTTCCACACTACCACTTTAATTCTGCTCTATCACTGAAGTTCTACTTTACACTTGAGTTCAACTCCACACCTGAAGTTCCATCATGTAATCTTCACCAGACACGAAGCTCCTCCACGAACTTCTCCCCACACAAACCTGTAATTCCATTACCTTCCATAATAATATGTTTTCCTAATAAAACAAACAACAAATATATACGTTAACATTAAATCTGGCCATCCGAAGTTTCACTCCGCGTCGGTCTTACCGAGATGGGTACTCCCCCATGCTGGACGAGTCCACACTGAAATCATCCTCCGAGGGGCATCAGGGTCCCTCCCACCTCAGTCGCTCACTGACCTCAGGGAAGGAAACATGTGTGGCTCTTGCCTCCAGCATGTTATATCACCTCTAATTCATTATATAGTCACTATCTTCATAAAATTTCTAACCAATATCCATTGACATTGCCAATGGTCGCCGAGCAAGCAATTATAAGCATAGAAACGTCGTACGTCGACCTCGGCAGCTTCCTCGCACGTTGTACACGTAGCCTTCACTCAAACACTAAACCGGGAACCATATCTTCTTACTTCCCAGGAGGCACCGACGTACGTCTACCCTCGACGACTCTCGCAACTCTAGTGACGTGTTACGACCGCCGCTCACGTCACGTCACATAACAAAATGTCGACATCTCATCCCCACTCGCTTCTATGATGCCTCGTTTCTATTTAGTCATAATTCACTGACGTTTACTTAATTTACTTCCCTGATTCTTAAATTTAGTCAGGTGTGTATACTAACTCTCAGAAGGTAGATCCTACTCGCTAGGCTACCTGGAGTTTCTTAACAATACCCAACATGAACCTCTGATACACAACATGCCCAACATGAACCTCTGATACACAACATACCCAACATGAACCTCTGATACACAACATGCCCAACATGAACCTCTGATACACAACATGCCCAACATGAACCTCTGATACACAACATGCCAACATGTACCTTAGTCCTGACTGTGCTGTTGACTCTTCCCTTTCACAGTACCTACTTAAATGCTCTAACCTTCTTAACAAACGTGATTGACTTAACTTTGTCCCTGTTACTTATTCCTACCACTCTTTCTTATTCTTCCCTTTCCTCTTATTCTTACCTTACTGTTTTTCTTCCCTTATCCTTACATTCATCCTATGCTTTACTGTTTTATATTCATCCAATTTTTACTTTACTCTTACATTCATTCTATTCTTACTTATTCTTACATTCATTCATTTTCTTGATGAAAATGATGAATATCTTTTCTCTTGATGAAAAGATAAAACTTTCTCTTGCCTGCTCCTCACCTCACCCTCTTACCATATTTTTGCCTGTACCATCCTCTTCTTTACGGGGTATTCATGCCCGTGCCATCTCTTGGGTGGCTTAATCATCAATCATCTCGTCTCATCACTATCGATTTGATAATGGTCCAGGACGGACCGAGACATCGTCGTCTCTTCAATTTCTAGTGTGCGTGGTTTGGTCAACTTGTTCTTAAATGCTAATCTCTATCTGAAACTTTTCCTTGATAGGTGTAATAGAACCCATGAGCACCACACCAAAAATAAATATATCTTTGATATTCGCAGAGTCGGGGTAGATCTGCAAACACACCTTGCAAATAAAAGAGCCCAATCACTGGAACTCACTCCCTGATGAATTAAAAAATTGACCAACTTTGGTCTGTTCAAAAGTAAAACCAAAAAAGTACCTAATTTCTTCCTGATAGTTTTATACCTTGTGCTTCTAACTCACACTGTATCTTGTACTACTCACTTCCGCAATATTGGTACTTAAGACTAATTAAGTACCAATGCAATCACCTCTGTCAATATATATTGTTGATATAAAACCTTGCTACAATGCACTTTTTCACCGTACCTGATATGTTAGATTAAGGACCGGCCCGAATCACTATGCGTGTTTGTGGCAGTACAACAATGTTAACAACTCTTGTATATATAAACAAAATAAAATAAAATTTAACTTGGTGAAAATCATAATATTTGATATTTTTGAATGAGTGATTTAGTTCGAACGTTTAATTAAATTACACATTGGCAAGAGGCTATGTTTAGAGAGCGCAAGCAAGAATAGAGTTAGTTTAATTCATTTATAGTTCATTTATTAGAATTCATTTATTCATGCACCCCACACCCATCCCGTGGGCAGTAGTGGAAAGGGTTACAGAGGCACATAATGGGCTCAGGGACTGACCCCACAATTCATTTAGCTAAGCAAGTTACAATCTTGATGAGCTAGTTACAAAATTCAATATAAGTCGTCGCATCAACAATGGGTTCGAGATCGACCTCAATACAGGTTCTAAATTAAGCAACTGACATATGTGGAGAGCTAGTGTCACAATTGATATGTTTGTCCTGCACACCGCCCCCCATCCAGCGGGCAGCGGTGGATAGGTTACAATCACTCAGTTACTACCTACAGTTAGCAAGGATAGAACGTGAAGAAAAATGGACGGTCAAGGACAGGTAGTTGCCGTTACAGTGAGGTAGAGACAGGTAGATGCTGTTACAGTGAGGTAGAGACAGGTAGATGCTTTTACAGTGAGGTAGAGACAGGTAGATGCTTTTACAGTGAGGTAGAGACAGGTAGATGCTGTTACAGTGAGGTAGAGACAGGTAGATGCTGTTACAGTGAGGTAGAGACAGGTAGATGCTGTTACAGTGAGGTAGAGACAGGTAGATGCTGTTACAGTGAGGTAGAGACAGGTAGATGCTGTTACAGTGAGGTAGAGACAGGTAAATGCTGTTACAGTGAGGTAGAGACAGATAGAGGCTGTTACAGTGAGGTAGAGACAGGTAGTTGCTGTTACAGTGAGGTAGAGACAGGTAGATGCTGTTACAGTGAGGTAGAGGCTGTTACAGTGAGGTAGAGACAGGTAGATGCTGTTACAGTGAGGTAGAGACAGGTAGATGCTGTTACAGTGAGGTAGAGACAGGTAGATGCTGTTACAGTGAGGTAGAAACAGGTAGAGGCTGTTACAGTGAGGTAGATGCAGGTAGATGCTGTTACAGTGAGGTAGAGGCTGTTACAGTGAGGTAGAGGCTGTTACAGTGAGGTAGAGACAGGTAGAGGCTGTTACAGTGAGGTAGAGACAGGTAGAGGCTGTTACAGTGAGGTAGAGACAGTTACAGTGAGGTAGAGACAGTTACAGTGAGGTAGAGACAGGTAGAGGCTGTTACAGTGAGGTAGAGACAGTTACAGTGAGGTAGAGACAGGTAGAGACAGTTACAGTGAGGTAGAGACAGTTACAGTGAGGTAGAGACAGTTACAGTGAGGTAGAGACAGGTAGAGGCTGTTACAGTGAGGTAATCACCTGTCTGCGTGCGAGGCTTGTCAGGCGGGACGGTGTCGCTCCAGTAAGGTATTCATAGTGCAGCTAGTGATAACATCACCATAGTGCAGCTAGTGATAACATCACCATAGTGCTGCTAGTGATACATCACCATAGTGCTGCTAGTGATAACATCACCATAGTGCTGCTAGTGATAACATCACCATAGTGCTGTTAGTGATAACATCACCATAGTGCTGTTAGTGATAACATCACCATAGTGCTGCTAGTGATAACATCACCATAGTGCTGCTAGTGATAACATCACCATAGTGCTGCTAGTGATAACATCACCATAGTGCTGCTAGTGATAACATCACCATAGTGCTGTTAGTGATAACATCACCATAGTGCTGTTAGTGATAACATCACCATAGTGCTGCTAGTGATAACATCACCATAGTGCTGCTAGTGATAACATCACCATAGTGCTGCTAGTGATAACATCACCATAGTGCTGCTAGTGATAACATCACCATAGTGCTGTTAGTGATAACATCACCATAGTGCTGTTAGTGATAACATCACCATCGTGCTGCTAGTGATAACATCACCATAGTGCTGCTAGTGATAACATCACCATCGTGCAGCTAGTTTTTTTTTTTCAGGGATATTCCTGCGCGGGCCTTAAGCCTCTGGCTGTAACTGTGCACTGTGTTTAGATAATGTTCCAGTGGTCTGTTATGGCTGTAACTGTGCACTGTGTTAGATATGTTCCAGTGGTCTGTTGTGGTTGTAACTGTGCACTGTGTTAGATAATGTTCCAGTGGTCTGTTATGGCTGTAACTGTGCACTGTGTTAGATAATGTTCCAGTGGTCTGTTGTGGTTGTAAACTGTGCACTGTGTTAGATAATGTTCCAGTGGTCTGTTGTGGTTGTAACTGTGCNGTCTGGGTCAGACTCACAGAATAGAGGGACTTGACATTTTTGTTAATCTTTAATGCCCAGGTGTTCCTAAATCGTCAACACCGGTATTTTCTGATCTAATCCCCAAATCTGCTAGCCTAATCTGTAACTATTTTTTTCTGAGCTAGTTCCACTTCTAACCTCTTCATAGCTAGTTCTTGAGCTTGCTCTGCCTCTAGCCTCTTCTGAGCTTGCTCTGCCTCTAGCCTCTTCTGAGCTTGCTCTGCCTCTAGCCTCTTCTGAGCTTGCTCTGCCTCTAGCCTCTTCTGAGCTTGCTCTGCCTCTAGCTCTTCTGAGCTTGCTCTGCCTCTAGCCTCTTCTGAGCTTGCTCTGCCTCTAGCCTCTTCTGAGCTTGCTCTGCCTCAAACTGCAACTTCTTTAGTTCCAATTCTGCCTGCCACTGCAACTGAGTCTCTACCTTTCCTGTAGTTACAACATTTGCACCACTGGTGGACGGGGACTGCTCTAATATTTCCTGTGGGAGAATTTGCTCCTCTACCCAGTGTATCATTATTTCTCTTAGCAGTTCCGTCTTCACCATTCCCATGTGCAATAATAGTCCATAGTGCTTGCCAACTGCCACTAGGATAGACTTTTTTGCCGTTTTCAAACCCTCAACAATAGGATTGTCGACAATTTGTTGTGCTACCAAATCCATTTTTAGTGTGCTAAGATACAGCAGACTCCAACACAAATTTATAATTCTGCACCACCTTTCTCTTTTTAGGCTGAGAATTTGTTTCGAAAACTGATAAGGACAGTGCTTAGTTTACTTGACTGCCCTGTCAACTGGTAATTTTTTTGCACTCGAGAACACACAAAAATTTCTTAAAACACTTTTCATAAAGATAAATAAAATGTACATAAATAAGTAATAAAGTACATATTCATATTATACCAATATTAAAATAATCTAAATTTCTACACAAGTTAAAGTGAATAAATAAGCTACACAATTTATATGTCAGGTTACACCTACAGGCTATCCACTTTTATTAGGCTTTCGATCAGGCTGCTCAATATGTGAAGTGCTCTCGGACAGGCTACCCAATTGTGTCACGATTGTGTCACGGCCGTGTCTTACTGATGTTATCAGTAGTGATACGTTTTTGTTGTCATAGAGAGCTAGTGAGAATTTGGTGGTGGTGTACCTTACGATGTTGTCTAGGGAGTATGATGGTATGAGGAGTAAGGGAAACAGCCTAGTACACAGGTAACAAATTTATACGTATAAGACACATAAATACATTAAAAAAGGCGTTTTCCTTACAACATAGATCACTATGAATTATAAACTTAAGTGGCTCTGACCACCCCACGGCTCACTGTCCCATTCTTGGTGTCATGCACCCAGCCACGAGCCGCTATCATCCAATGACACATATATTATTGCCTCTAGGAAACCTGGACTCTTATAAAACCTCTCCAACTTCTATAATATTACTCTACCCAATCTTGCAACCCTGGTTATATACAAGGATAGGCTTATCTGACTGTACGGCCGGAGAAAACCCCTCAAATAGCAGGAACGGTCGGCAGCGATACACCTCCCCCACCAGTCAAGATGGCGTCCACCTCTCTTGGTCATCGCCCCTTAATACTCTACTCTTTACCTATGCAATCAAACGCATTAATGATTTTATTCACTATATTCCCCCATGCATACTTTTTGATAAGAGTCCATTTTTCCCTTACAAAGTTAGGCTTTTCCAGTTTACATTATTTCCCACAACCTCCAGCTGAGAAGGCACTACTTTACTGAGCGGAGTATTAATGGTGACTCGCGGCCTCTCTGATCTCAGCTGGGGATTTTATTTTAATTAACACTCGCCACTGTGTCCACCAACACTTTACAACCGAACTAACCTCCACAAGAGGTAAGGTTCGTAACAGTGGACTTGAACACAACACACACTTTCATAAACCTTCTAGTCTTTCAAAAAACTAACAAAAATATGCTGAAACCTTCACAGCCCTCACCATGGATTTCACTTCCCAAGTGATTTCCTTCTGGTGACAAACAATCAAACAAGAAGTTTAAGGGTTTCATCATCTTGAAGATGCACAGCAGATTACCTGGGAACCACCCGAGTACAATCTGTAACCCTTCACAATTATTACAACTAGGTATGATAACCTTATTCCCTAACTTGAAATACACACCTGGAGCCTCAAACATCTGCTCCCAAGTATGATTAAATCCTTCACCACCAATATGACTCAAAGTCAACACCACACTTGAGTGGAACATACATGTTGTTCACTACTCGTACATCAAAATAAGTTGGATCTGAAATTCGACACACTGCTCTAGTATGACTTACCACTTCCTCAGAACAACTGGATGCACAACCTACTTGAGTAAACTCTCTCTGCTCAACCACAAGGCTGGACAAAGATGTCCCACAGTCCATTACTTCACAAGAGAATGGCTCCTGCAGAATAAAAGTAGATTTCAACAACATCCTGCACACACCCTGACTCATTTTACACAATGATAAATAATTACTCCACATGGAATAAGAATCACAACCCACAAAACTCTGCAACTTAGATCCAAATGATACTTTACCACCCTTCATTATACATGATTTACCAAAATTTCCTCCCATGACATCTGGAGCTGCTTGGAGTACTATCTGCTCACAATCAATAACCCTACTAAGCTGGGTCACAACCTTACAGACAACTGAAGAGGGAGGCTCAATAGGTCTCCATCTACTCGACAGAAGCTGATCCTCTGGCTGATTTCCCACACTCTCCAGACTTGGATCTACAATACAGACTGTCTCCTTGCTTCTCTCTGAAATCTTAGGGTCAGTTCTACTCAATTCACATAAATTAAATATGAATCTGAAGCGAGCGGGCAAGTAACAGGTAGTTTGACCTCCTCCCCTATACTATCACCTTGACTAGGGTGAGGCGGGGCCTCTACAACCGACTTACTCTCGACAACTGATCCTACTTGGTCAACTGATTCTAAACTTGGAGTGAGCGGGAATACTTCTGCCAACCCGACATCTTGTCCTAAACCATTCACTTGGCTAGAATATAATAGAGTCGTGGCCTTTAAGGTTCTCTCAACTCCTGGCACAACTTTCGTAGTGAGCGGGCAAGACAATGGTACATGGACATCCTTTCCCAAATCATCTACTGGATTGGAATAAATCGGAGTCATAGTACTAGGCTTACTCTCAACAACTAGATTGGCCACACATGAATCTGGAACAACCACATCCCACTTCTCCACTGAAGGGGTACTGGTTTCTGGAACAAATACTTGAGTAGCATCAGAACTGACAACTGGATTAATAATAGTACTGACATCAGCACAGGTAGATTGGACAAAACCATCTACTACAATAGATTGTTCATTCATAGAACTAACTTCAGCACAAGCAGAATAAACAACATGATCTGCAACTGGCTGTTTACACAAACTGGGATCAATCTCACCTACAATGATTTATGGCCACATCATTACCCAATATAACATCCACACCTGGGATGGGCAACTGTGAACAAACACCCACAGTGCATAAACTTGGAGCAATGGTGGATCTTAAAGTAACATCTATCAGTGGTACAGTTTGACATCCTGCAACAATCTGAAGAACAACAAACTTTCCAGTATCTCTCTTTTCAACATTAGAAAGTATACTAGCAGAAATTAAGGTTTGGGAAGCACCTGTATCACGAAGAATAACCACCGGCTTCCACTTTCCCTTAACACACAAAACTTCACCTGAAGACATATATGGAGAATACTGGTTCACCCAATTGGGGTTTACAGTTACATGTTTATTAGTAAATTTATTTTGCACACCTCTACAATAAATGAGACCAGTTGGTCTTAACTCTGGGTGCAAAGCATAACAGGAATTTACCACATGACCTCTTCTCCTGCAATGCGTGCAATACCTGCTAGTGGTCGGAACAGCCGAACCCACTGCAGGCTTATTCACTACATTAATTGAGGTTGACAACCCTGTCTGTTGTCTCAGATTTAGGCTTTACAGGAGAAGGGTTAAGGGGAGAAGGTGATGTAGCTGGTCGAGTCTGGAAAACATGATTTATATGAGCATAATGATTAGTTTTGGCATTGAAATGATTAATGGGTGCTCTAAAAGGCACTTTAGTAAGTAGTTCATGCTCATCAGCTAGCTTGGCTAATTTTATAAGATCAGTGGTTTGTTTATTTTCAGCCATAAACAAAGCTAATTTCTCTGGTAGACATCCCATTACTTTCTCAGTTACTATGAGGTCTCTCAAAGTCTCAAACTCTGTAATATGAAGTGCTTTAATCCATCTGTTAGTGATTTAATTTTACTCTTACAAAATCAGAAATAGTCTGGTCACGTGCTCTTTTTAAACTTCTGAATTTTATTCTATGTGCCTCTGGGATCTGCTGGTAAGCATTTAAAATACTTTGCTGAACAAATTTAAAATCGAAAGAATTCTCAGCAGGCAAAGATGCAAATACCTCTTGAGCTTTACCCTTAAATTGTCCTTGTAAAATGCTAACCCATTGATCAAAAGGCCAGTTCATGCTGACTGCTAATTTCTAAAAATGCAAGAAAAATATTTCTGGATCTTCTTCATTAAACTTAGGTAAATCTACATGTTTACTGTACTTAGAAGAACTATTTGTACTCTCTGGATTATTACTAGTGTTACCCAAACCTGCCGCAGTCCTCTGCTGTTCCAACCTGTTATTATTTTCAGCCATACTCTGCTGAATTTCTAATTGTTTAGTTTGTTGCTCTGCTAGACGTAACTGAGCCTCCAACTTGAGGTGTTTTGTCTGGTTCTGCAACTCCAACCTTTCCTTATCTGCTTCCAGCCTAGCCATTTCTAATTTATTCTCCATCTCCAACTTTAAGATTGCCACCTGGTCACTTGACTCTTCTTCTAACTCTCCCAAACACTCCTCGTCAAGTCTCTCCTCCTCCACCAAGTGTGTGACAATAACTCTTAACACTTGAGCTTTCAACATTTTACTGGAAACTGCTAGGTTCAATTTATCAGCCAGCAATAACAAACCAGACTTCTTTAAGTCTTTAATTTTACCAAAATTTGGCTGATCTACCAGCGCAACAACCTGATCCTCCATGGTTGGCTCAATAATCACAACTTACACTTGAAACAACACTGAAAATTATGCTTGGCCCCTGGCACAAGCTGAACACTTACCTCAAATCGTGAAGCGTTGAAAAGTTTTCACAGCAGCTCAGATTGAACAGATAATTTCACAGGCTTGATTAGGTGTCACTAGATAATCACAGAGTACCTAGGAAGGCAATTGCTATTAATAATTAGCACTGTTAATTGTACATACATTACAGGGAATTAAGGTTTAATCTCCCGGACACAGGCCTCCATTTGTTACCACCCTTGAGACTAAATAAGGTTCTTCTCCCAGCAGTGTTAAAGAATAATATTAAATCGGCCTTGCCAACTATTGTCTAGGGGAAAAGATACATCACTGCATAAAATGGAGAACAATATATTTATGCTAAGGGGGACAAACATAACAATTAAATGGGAAATATAATAGCCAGAAATATTCTCAAGCATGCAATATCATAAATAAAACTCCTTATTGAACCATGAGCAATATCACCAGAACATGAATACATAAAAGGGAATATACACAATCATCTAACCAGAGAGTTAGCCTAATAATAGCTAAAAATAACAGACACCAATGACTTAACTTAATACATGACTCCTCTCGACAAACGCCTCCACGCCGGAATGCTGGCTTTGCCCGGACGGCGTCCACCATAATATCAACTAACTATCCACATAACATTGTGGAAATTCTAATAATAAATTGTAGTACTAATAATCAAGACATTATTAATCTTAAGAGTACACAATGACATTAATTTATACAATAGCATTTAATGGCAACTAAATATTTGAATTAAATCAAGGTTAAATCATAAACATTCGCTTGACAACACATTCCAACACTAGTCACATTCCCAATCTGGTCAACCACCGACACAGGAACCAACATGAAATTTCTAACACAAAAGCCTCATATAATATAATGCAACTCAGGCACACTACAGCCTGCTATAATATATAATATACAAAATCTCATATCATACAACTGGATGCTATAATAATTAGAGAATAAGATAATACAGTAATAACAGAATCAAGAGTAATGATAGAATCTAGCAAGATTCGTAACACACTACACCAACTGAAAAGAATTATGTTTATATCCATCAATCTGATCCGAGCCTTCCAATTGCACATTTTCCCCTACGAAAGTCTGCCACTTACGCTTTCACAATGCTTTTTAAATATTTTGGCATGGTATGATTGTTTTCTCTGGCCCTTGTGCAGTGTTGTAAGGCTATCTTAGTCTACCATTCCAGCTGTAGATAAAGTTTTCTACTTTCTCAATTGCCTAATTCATGTGCATGATGACGCGTGGGAATGTGGGCTCCTACTGTGCCTACCGGCACTTCTAAGACCTTATTTATTCTCTCGTTTCTCTTATTTGCTTTTAAAGTTGTAATGAGTTTACTTCAATAACCTTTCCTGACTCGTTCCAGTCGTTTCCTACTCGTGCAGAATAAAGCATTCATATCTGAGGTTAGTTTGTTTTTTCTAGTTTTCACCTGTTTTCTCATTCCACTGTAACTTTGAGCATCCTACAGCGCCTTATACTGTCGATATGCCTTACAATCTTATACGTCGTTATCACGACCATCCCCAAAAATGCCACGTACTGTTCAGCTTAACCAGAAACGTGCGAATCAAAGCAACGTATAGAGGTTGCTGCTCAGTCACGTCAACATTACGGTGCTTTAATCAACCTGTCCTCGGGGAGGAGAAAGGCTCAACTGAATGGAGCCCCAGTAAGCTACTTTTTGTACTATTTTTTAGTCAAGAAAAATAAAAAACAAAACACCAAACGTAAATATTCCTAGATCTATTATAGCACATATATGTACTATATTAAGCCTCAGATAGCGTGTATTAGGCCTAGGAGGTTATCTTGAGGTTATCTTGAGATGATTTCGGGGCTTTAGTGTCCCCGCGGCCCGGTCCTCGACCAGGCCTCCACCCCCAGGAAGCAGCCTGTGACAGCTGACTAACACCCAGGTACCTATTTTACTGCTAGGTAACAGGGGCATAGGGTGAAAGAAACTCTGCCCATTGTTTCTCACCGGCGCCTGGGATCGAACCCAGGACGACAGGATCACAAATCCAGCGTGCTGTCCGCTCGGCCGTTAGGTTATGCTACATTAGGTTTCACTAACAACAAATATAAAAACTCTTCCGTTTTTGTCCAAATTCAATAATACAATTCTACTTCTAGTGGTCCATCACGACATATAAAAACTGTGGTCGAAAGTGCGAATAAGTACTTTCATTGTAGGAGAATGGGCAGTACTGGAATCCCGGAGTGTTAGGGATTAAAGCATTGGTGTATATTTTGGTGTTGGGTACGCAGCTTCCTATAATCCTTTGCAGATGCTAAAATAATCAGCATAAAAATTTCTTTCATAAATAACGCTGAAATCTTCAGATATAAATAAAGTCTTCGATTGGGAAACATAAAATATCATGATGTGATATATTCCAAATACTTAGAAGTAGTAGTAGGCATCCATCAGTCTCAGGAGACTGATGGATGTCGATCAATGTTGATACAACATGATTCTTCCTCATGTTGATTCTTGTGCATCTTAATACTTAGGTATTAAGAACTTAAACAAAATACAGTGTACATGACAATCAGATCAGTACAAGACATAGATAAGAAACAATATATAAAAATAAAACTGATAATGATATCAGACGACTTAACGTTTAGTGAACATAAAGCAAATACATCATCATCCAGGCAAATGACTGGGTGAATTATGAGAACCTTCAAATCCAGGGCTCCCATCAGTGTTCATATTATTTAAATTACTTGTGCTGCCCTGTCTTGAGTACTGATCGGTACTCACTTTCCCATTTAGAGCAGGAGTGATTGCTGAAATAAATGGGGAATACAGGTAACATACGGCACTCAGACACGATAAAGCACCAAAATATTTTTGAACGTCTGAAAGCTCTCAAAATGCACTTTCTAGAAAGAAAGTGAAAGGAGTAACACATCTTTATCTGTAAAATGAAATGTATGTATGTCCAAAGTACTATCTCTGTTAGAAGTAGGAGGCAAGATGTTCAGGGCTAGCCTCATTCAACTTCCAAACAAGAAATTAAACGGGAGAGGGGGGGGGGTGTAATAGGCCCGTCGGGTTTGACTAAAGTATCATACTATTGTCTTATGTATGACCCTCTGTCCTGCGTGACAGTGAATACCAGAATTATCCTCACTTTAATAAGCCTATCAAAATCCTCAGATTAGGCAAAATTGTAATTAATTTTGTCAATAAAGATGTTAATATTAATAACATTAAGAAATACAGCATTTATACCCGTCCATGCAAATTTCAGTCTGAAACAGTCTAGTATGTGTTTTCATTAGTTTTCATGCTTACTCCTGCCGGTTTTCTGAGAGGGGGGGGAGAGGGGAATGGGGATGGGAGACCTCCCAATCAAAGACTTCCTTACATAAGGCTACAGCAGTTTTTTTGTTTAACGTGGTAAAATTTAAATTTCTTAGCAAATGTATGTGAGCGATAAATTCATAATTATAGGATTTTTAAGTTTTTTGTTATTAACAAGCTTAGGTATACACTGCAATGTGATACCCTATTTTGTATGAAAGATTACAGTGTAAATAAAAACTAGCTATAAGCTCATCTTATATCCCCATCTCACAGGATGGTTAGTCATGCATGGAATCGGGAGAGAACATGAAATGGAAGGCTGATCTATTAGCCTCCACTAGCAAAATCTGGGTACAGCACAAGAAAATCTTCCAATATTCCTGAGTGTAGGAATTAATTACAGAGCTCAAAGTACTTCATACCATTTAGTTTGAAGTCACTGATAACAAGGCAATCACAGATATTGTGTTGGAGAGGGTTTACATAGTTTACAATTGGAATCTTCACCATTGGGGGATTCATTGCCTGTAGCCACCTGCCATAGATATCGATATCTCAGCCTAGTTCTGGAAATTACATTGTCACACTGTTTAGTGGATGTTTTATGCTGGCCGTACATATAATTCTCGATTCTAAACATGTCATAGCTCTTTATACCCTTGCTTCCTTTGAGTGTCAGGGTGTCGCTTCTCTCTTCTGTCTTCCCTAATTTCCTTAAATACTGCTGTTTTTACAGCAGAGATTGGAATGCCCATATCCAACTCAATTTCAAGGTTATCACATACAGTTTTAGCTGCTTTATCATCATGCTGGACAACACCTATGTGAGATGGTATGCATACAAATGAGAGAAACTCTTGCTCTTTGCATTAATGTCTGTAATGAATGTTACAACATTCCTAGTACCTATTTTGCATGTTGGGGTTTTAAGGGCCTGAAGAGCTGACGTTTAATCACAGAAAATTACTCCTCCCATGTTCTTCAGTGCGTTAGTGCCAAGTTGCAGTGCAGCTAATTCTGCATGTGTGGAGCTAAGCCAGTTATTGTCTCTCACTTGGGGTCTGTGTACATATGTTGTCTTTGTATATTCTACAGGCTGCTGCAGTGCGACCTGATGACATCTGAAGACCCATCAGCGTAAGCATAGTGCTCGTGACCCCGTAAGTTATTTATAAAGGAATCAATGGTTTTAAGTCTCCGTGGTAAGACACTCGCCTGGCGTTCCGTGAGCGCTTTGTCATGGGTTCGTATCCTGGCTGGGGAGGATTTACTGGGCGCAAATCCTTAATTGTAGCCTCTAACTCAACAGTAAAATGTGTACTTGGTTATAAAAACGATTCTTCGCGGCGGGGATCGTATTCCAGGGACCTGCCCGAAACGGTACGCGTACTAGTGGCTGTACAAGAATGTAACAACTCTTGTATATATCTAAAAAAAAAGTGTTGGTTGTTGCTTTAAGAAGTGCTGGGTTTTCTTTGCTCATTTTGCGGATGGGCGTGTAAGACACTTGTATTTCAGGGTATAGATATAATGGGATATCATTGGCTGGAACGTTGCATACAATAGGAATCCTCAGTTTAACGAGATTGGCAACACTTCTACTCAACCAGCTTGTATATAGGTTGCCCGCTGGTGTGTTGGCAACACTTTCCCGCCTACAAACAGCACTAGTCAGTTTTTCTCTAAATAGTAAGGGTGATGTTGGGTCTCTCGTCACCCTTACACGGAAGGTAGTATTGAGTTGCTGAATTCTTTCACATATGATTGGGAGTTTCAGCTCTTCCCACAAATTAATTTTTGTGTATTTGGGAGCTCCAAGAATTATCCTCATGGCTTCATTTTGAATTTTTTCTAAAGCTTTCAGCCTATTGCTAGGGAAACTAATGCAAGGCATGGTAGTCGACTAGTGACCTGATGAACATCATTCTAGCATATTTGACATTAATACCAATGTGCTTCCCAGCAAGTGTTTTAAGAGGTCTTAGCCTTTCTTTAAGCTTAAGTTGTAGTTCACTTACAATGTCACTATTAATATTCACACCGAGGTATTTGTATTGCCTGCAGTTTTCAATGCTTTGATCATTGACATTAAAAATAGGAGGATTATTGATTTTAAGGTCCTAGTTTTACCTGTAGAGACGATAAGCCCACATTAAATACATTTATTTGCAGGTGTATCAAGGAGTGTGTGCAGCCGGTTATCACTGTTTGCAATGACGCAAATGTCATCTGCTATGCATATGACAGCCTCATGGACTTGTGTAGGTATGTCAACTATTAGTCTATGCATCAGCACATTCAACAGCGTAAGATTGAGGACTCCTCCCTTTGGGGTGCCCAATTCAAAGGAGGCATTATAGCTATTCTTAAGTACTTAAACTACTACCCCCTTATAGATGACTGCGGCAGTTCTGTTACTCAAATAACCCCTAATCTATTTCAACAACCTCCTCCCCCCCCCCAAGAAAAAAGCTAGTTGCTCTAGGATGAGTTAGTTCCTATTAGCTGTGTCAAAAGCAGCTTTTTTATTATTATTATTCTCTACCACAGACGTGGCCACACATTTACAATGCTAAGTAGCATATATACATTTTCTTCTGTCCTCCATGGACAGGGTGAAAGATTTGTCAAACATACAGTTCAGAGATTTATTGAACCACAGGTGATCGTAGTGCTTTTAAAATGTTAGGCTAAGCTACATACGTAAATACATAGGTACACAGATTTATGAATGCATTAATGTGAATTTATAATGGTGAAATGTAATTCTGATCAGCTTTATACTTTATACACATACATACACATGGCGGTCAAGAAAGTCAACGTGAGTGTTTGGTTCCTATCTGATGATGTACTCAGCAAAGTTAGATTGTGTACTTCTCCCAGGGAGAAGTCATGCAAATTAGAAGTGAGTTGACTTTTGATTATCAACATTAGCCTACTGAGAACAAGCCTCTCAAGGACCTTGCACACTGTGGGAGTATGTCTCCCAAGATGCTCCCACAGCTGACTTGAATGGCTCATTGCAGTGCACAGTGCACTGATCTTCGTGCACAAAGCCTATTTCCCTTAATCCTGGATAGTTTTCTGGCATGTTGGGTATCTCCAGAATGCCCACTTAACCAGGAACACTGTTAAAATACGTAGGCCGCCGTATGTCTAGGCAGGAAGTAGATACAGGGAGCTAAGTATACTTGCTACCAAAGGGTCAGTGAGTACATGGCTGGTGCCCGCTGAGACAGAGGGGAAGGCGCCAGCAGCGTCTGACCTCTGGGGTCAACCGGCGCGATGCTGAATAACAGCTATGACGTGTTCATGACGTCACTCCTGCTACTGCTCATCGAACGAGCTAATATGATTGGTTCCCGCTCATTTGCTGCAATGCTATTGGTCAATTGTAACTCCTTTTGTGTTGTGTGCCACGAGATGCCCGGCACCCTTGCAAACTCATTCACGTGAGAGAGACCATACGAAGAGGACGTGTTCTGTTCTACCGGCCAATAGACTGATCACAGTCTATCCCTCACCGTCAAGTTAACTCAGCGTCTTTGCGATATACCACACACTCGCCAGAATCACGAGTGGGAATATATTGTTTAGAAGCCTAAAGTGACAAATCTCCAGAGCGAAACAGACTGGTATCAGGTAACCCCTGGTGACAAAGATCGTCGTGAGTGACCTAGAGTGAACTAAGGCAGTGCCGCCGCCTAAGTAATCTGTGTGTGACATTACCACAGTGTACCTGTACCACAGTGTACAGTGTAGTGCATGGTACCGCCGCCGCCGCCGCCGCCGCCCGAGCGCCAGCCGCCTCGAGCGCCGCCGCCAGCCGCCGCCGCCGCCGCCCTAGCTCCTACGTGACGTCACCACCTTAGCACCGCCAGTGCCAGTGTGTGCGCGTGTGTCTGTCTGTTAAGCATACAGCACGCCCTACTCACGAAATCATCTCAAGATACTGCGAGTACCCTCCGTGTCTACGAGCGAAACCAGCTATCAGGCCACCTACGAGTGCTTGTATAAACGAGTCTGAGTGAGTGCGTAAGGAAAGGTACCTTATCTGTAAGTACAAGATCTTGTCATTGTTTTATTGTGTCTGTGTTGATCTGAGGGATCAACCACAGTTCTCACCTTCTTATACCTGTCGCAGGTTATAGGTGAATCGACGGTGTATGCGTGTTTATCTGTGTGGTATCACGGCATTTCACTCGTCTGTGAATGTGAGCTTCACATACACCACACATTTAGTTATTGTGTGATTATTATTGTGTTTATTGCATATCATCATTACCGAGTATCCGGTTGGAACTCTTGTGATCCCTTTGCATACCGGCAGTTAGGTTGCCGTGTTAGTGATTGGCTGTCAACTGTGTTAAGTTAGGTGTTTCTCCACGAGTGGATACGAGTCGATTAGCCAGACGTCAAGAGTCTCGCTAATGCAACCATAGCTTTGCTGACGCCAATCAAAGTAAATCAAGCACCCTGTGTATTAGTGGTTAAGTTAGTAAATAAACTACTGTTAAGCTTTATGCGGTGTTTCCGTTGAACCACTTCTGAATACTGCCAATATTACTCGAGCCTTCAGCTCTAGGTGTCTTCAACACCGAGTTGCCTGTAAGTCACTAAACTATAAATTTGATGAGGACCCTAGGAGTCCCTTAAAGTGTTACATCATTGAGGAGATTCCAACGACCAACGTGGAGCAGGACCAGGTGAGGCTAGTCTGAGAAGAGACCCACAAGGACTCTAACTCGACCTTGCTCCCAGGCCCTGTACGGTTGCTCTCGTATTTTCTATTTTGCTAATTCCGACAGCTTCGTGAAGCGTCTGCCACATGTACATTGGCGACGTACGCATTGCAGTCGTGACAGTAAAAAAAAAGAAACATCCCACACACACGCAAGAAATTAAAGATATCGGACTAAATTTGAGTTTGGCTTAGGTACAAGGATTATGAGACTGCGTCCAACGATCTGGTAGGACACCTTGGCGTAGAATAAGTTTGAATCCTATACAGTGTCAAAACACTGTCAGATGGAACACTTCCATCCTGTCAAATCCTTACCATAATGACTAGGAAATAAGTATAAATGCACATGAACAGATCTGATTTCACAAGTTAGACAGTGATACACGACTCCGGGTGCAACACATGAACAAGAGCGAGTGACAGGTGGCAAGCCTAGTGTCGGCCGCCATGGACAACAGCGGGTACCAGCAGGACTTACTCTCTTGTCCTCTGTTCACGTCACTCATCATCAAACTCTACCAACGGCAACAAATTCGGCCTAAGTTTTTTTTATAATGCATTTGTTAGTTTGTTAGTGTACATGGTAGTTAATAATTCAGAGGCAAGAACTAACGTTAACTGGAATTTATTCAATAAACACCTAGCTAGTTTCAGCATGCTTCAACAGCGGCAGCAAACTAAGTAGGTCATGTTTAGTATTTCGGTAATATTTTCAATGTGACTACACTGTGTGCTTGTTTGGAAGTTACCTAGACATACCTGTGTATATTTGCGTCATTTGTTCCTCCTTTTGCGGGCATAAAATAGTTTCAAGAACAAAGATAATCTGCCAAGCACCACTGAGATGGCGGCACCAGTAAGATGAGTGTTGGCGCCGCGAGGTACATGACTGGCGACGCTGCATGGTTGGGAGCCTTCTCCAGCCAGTACGGCGCTGCACACATGCCAAGACTTGCGGCTTCTCCAGCACAGCGGCACACACAACCATACAATGCGGAGAACAATGTCGACTTTTGTGGTTTAGCGATTATACAGTAGTATATTATTCTGAGAGTGAGTCAATTGTGCTTACAGAGGTCTCCACTAGTGGTAAGCGCGACTGTACATGTGGTCTTCAGCGAGCACGGTGTTAACTGACCTGCTGAGATGCGCGCGTTCACCAACACCTGCTGCATTCAACCCTTCAGGGGGAACAATTGGTATCGTTGTACCACGTTTGCAATTCCGTTTGATAAACTAATTTTGTCCACTATTTATTCGATCTTAAAATATCTTAAAATATACAATAATTCTATTAATATATAAATTTAATGCCTTCCAACACATTGTTTCCCGAAATGGAAATAGGATGTGGCGTAATAATATAATAGGCTTTTACATGACATTTATATGAAATTAAAAGACTAAGACAGGGCGGCACCAATGCTAAAATCAATATATATAAACGGACAAAGACCACCCTAAAAATAACCATTGGAGCGGAAACATAGAAAAACAAAATACATTCATAGTGGCATTTCAATTTGCCTTAAACCTACCATATGTTTTTGCATAAATACCAAACATACATGACTTAATTCTGGGGAAATAACCGCATATAAATACAAACACTATTAATATGTTATTAAACTGAACAATATTTCAATCCATAGGTAAAGAAATCAAATGAGCCGCCGTGGTGGAAGCCCTGTGCCACTGATAGGGTACAAGTTACGGAAGGAGCTGTGATAGGTACAACCGTTCACAAGACGAATGCTTCCCTAGTATAATGAGGGCTCAAAACTCTCGGCTACTGACAGTAGCTTTCATTGGCCTCAAT
>WNGS01164858.1:11643084-11656235 GCA_020271785.1 Procambarus virginalis
GCCTGTGTGTGTGTGTGTGTGTGTGTGGTGTGTGTGGGGGTGGGTGTGTGTGTGTGTGTGTGTGTGTGTGTATACCTAAGTGTAATTACCTAAGTTGTAGTTACAGGATGAGAGCTACGCTCGTGGTGTCCCGTCTTCCCAGCACTCTTTGTCATATAACGCTTTGAAACTACTGACGGTCTTGGCCTCCACCACCTTTCCCCCAACTTGTTCCAACCGTCTACCACTCTGTTTGCGAAAGTGAATTTTCTTATATTTCTTCGGCATCTGTGTTAGCCAGTTTATATCTATGACCTCTTGTTCTTGAAGTTCCAGGTCTCAGGAAATCTTTCCTGTCGATTTTATCAATTCCTGTTACTATTTTGTATGTAGTGATCATATCACCTCTTTTTCTTCTGTCTTCTAGTTTTGGCATATTAATGCTTCTAACCTTTCCTCGTAGCTCTTACCCTTCAGTTCTGGGAGCCACTTAGTAGCATGTCTTTGCACCTTTTCCAGTTTGTTGATGTGCTTCTTAAGATATGGGCACCAAACAACAGCTGCATATTCTAGCTTTGGCCTAACAAAAGTCATGAACAATTTCTTTAGTATATCCCCATCCATGTATTTAAAAGCAATTCTGAAGTTAGAAAGCATAGCATAGGCTCCTTGCACAATATTCTTTATGTGGTCTTCAGGTGATAGTTTTCTATCTAGAACCACCCCTAGATCTTTCTTTATCAGAGTTCTTTAAAGATTTCTCACATAATATATAGGTTGTGTGGGGTCTATGTTCTCCTATTCCACATTCCATAACATGACATTTATTAACATTAAATTCCATTTGCCAAGTGGTGCTCCATATACTTATTTTATCCAGGTCTTCTTGAAGGGCATGACAATCATCTAAATTTCTTATCCTTCCTATTATCTTAGCATCATCAGCAAACATGTTCATATAATTCTGTATACCAACTGGTAGATCATTTATGTAGACAATAAACATCACTGGTGCAAGAACTGAACCCTTTGGTACTCCACTTGTGACATTTCTCCAGTCCGATACATTGCCTCTGATCACAGCCCTCATTTTCTATCAGTCAGAAAGTTTTTATCCATGTTAGAAGTGTACCTGTCACTCCTCCAATGTGTGTGTGTGTGTGTGTGTGTGTGTGTGTGTGTGTGTGTGTGTGTGTGTGTGTGTGTGTGTGTGTGTGTGTGTGTGTGTGTGTGTAAATACATTTCACTTTTGTAAATGCACATTAATGATACTATGTAAAGAACACATCGACCACTTTATGTAGGGCAGACGTAACTCTGTATCTATGTATTTATGTTTGTAGGTTAGATTAGCATTTTAAAATCACTACAATTACCTTCTGTGGGTGATTGTTCAATAAACCCCTGAACTATATGTTTAACCGATTTCTCACCCTGTCCATGGAGGACAGAAGAAAATGTATATATGCTGGTTAGCATTGTAAATGTGTGGCCACGTCTGGGGTAGATGATGATATAATAATTATAATAATAATAAACACGCGATGGAGGGCGCCGCTCTACCCCTCACTCCGTGTGGCTTTATTTTAATTCAGTATTTTTATTTTGCTTAGTCTAGATTTTTCATGAATAATATTTGTTGTATCTTTTTAATAGGACACTCAAACAGAACGGAAAAGATATTTAGGACGCTCAAACACGAGCACAGCTACGCCTAGGGCGCTCAAACACGAGCACAGCTACGCCTAGGGCGCTCAAACACGAATACAGCTACGCCTAGGGCGCTCAAACACGAGCACAGCTACGCCTAGGGCGCTCAAACACGAATACAGCTACGACTAGGGCGCTCAAACACGAGCACAGCTACGACTAGGGCGCTCAAACACGAGCACAGCTACGCCTAGGGCGCTCAAACACAAGCACAGCTACGCCTAGGGCGCTCAAACACGAGCACAGCTACGACTAGGGCGCTCAAACACGAGCATTAACTCACCAGTGTTACAGTGACCCCAGTCCGGTGATGTTCCTCTGTCTCCGTACATCTCTGCTGCTGCGTCTGCTGCTGCTCGGAAGGTGTTGGATGATGATGCTGCTGGTCCGCCGCCACGGGTCCCGGGGTCCCAGCTGTTGAGAGAGCCGCAGTTGTTGCCATCCTCGTCGATGCTCAACTCTGTAAAAGATTCACTAGTTACATCAGTACTCGTCTCTTCTGAATTACGGGATTAATATGTGAAAATGTATAAATGTCTCTGTATAAGTCTGGCTCTGATTAAAATTTCCTATTTTTGCTGATTTAAATTTGAGCAGCCTGTTCTGAGATTGGTTTCTGTCTAATTTGGTGGTGCTGAACTCTAACGTCGCATTGGTTTTCGCCTATCACGTTAAGAGTTTTGCTCTAAAGCACCTCCCCCCCCCCTCCCACCACCATTTTCGATTAATCGCCTTAAAAAGGGTACCCGATTACAATAATTTCCACACTCACCTCAATCCTATTCATGTAATTTTATTTGCAATATCCTACTAACAAAAATACCATTTGAAAATCCACACAGATGATCACATTTATGGTCATACTGGAGTAACTCCAGAACTTTCTTGATGTGTCCATATTCTTCTTTGAAATGTACAGAATAACCAATGGGAATTGAACCATATGAATTTCCATCACGAAGTAATGCACACTTTAGGCTTCCCTTAAAACTAACTAAAAACAATCGCCGCTCATTTGGGTCATAGTGTCACACTTTGTATTTAACTATCATGACAAACTAAATATCAACTGAAGTATTTTAAAAGATCTTCTTTCCTACAATGACAAAGTGTTACTTTTGTACCAGCTGGAGTAAATTCCTAGCAATCAATCTCGAAGCTAGCAGTTTTGTTGCCTTATTTTGAAAGACTTAAATCCCTTACTGAGTCAATTAATTCGGCCTGGTTACAGTACGGAGGTCTAGGGGGTTTTCAAAATCCACATTAGAATCATGTTCAACAATCTCACCCGCTCTAAACATTGACACAGGTGAGTCACCTGAAGGGGCACTGGGGGAACGGCCCAGTCTTGGGTACGCGAGTTGCTTATTTTTCTTAGTTCGCAGCAATTACCAATAGGTCTAAAACGTCTAGGATGGTTATTTCTGTTCAATATTCAAATATTCACAAATTACACATTGCGCGGGAACCACATTAGATTGCAGGCGATGAGTCACAATAACGTGGCTAAAGTATGTTGACCAGACCACACACTAGAAGGTGAAGAGACGACGACGTTTCGGTCCGTCCTGGACCATTCTCAAGTCGATTCTCAAGTCAATCGACTTGAGAATGGTCCAGGACGGACCGAAACGTCGTCGTCTCTTCACCTTCTAGTGTGTGGTCTGGTCAACACATTAGATTACTATTTACGAAGCACTAACAAATGTTGAATGTTGTTTAGCTGAGGAATCATTGGCTAAATTAGTTACCCAGTGCAGGACAATTATTATATTTTAAATCTTCATAATTTCTTTATATTTCAGGCAAGAATCAGAACACGTCCTACAGTATCGACAGATCTTTAAAAGTGATAAAAATTATTACTTGTGATAAAACTGGAAATGATTACCTTAAGCACCAGCCCACCGCCACACAGCTCGTCGCCCAGTCTAATGAAGAGGTCTCCAGTAGCGTCCTGTTGCCATGGAGACGGTAAACATTATACCTGGCGCACACACTGAAACAAATGAACACCGATCATAACTGACTAAATATTTGTCAATGATATTTTTAAGGTAATATTAGAATATTATTAACACCTCATAATTCTCTTAAATTTTATACTGTCCACCTAATGTAATTATAAAAATTATTAAATATTCATAACAAAATATGAAATTAATGAAAGTAAATAGCAAACTTGCATAACCACATGGCTTGTAGAGAATGTTTAGGATACGTTGTAAGTGGAGGAAACTGAGGCATTGATGACTGTGGAAGCCAATGTACTCATAAGGGCCAATACTGGTCGCCTCTGAGGATCAATGCGGCCAGACTCGACTCAACCTCATTAAACTCGGTAACCGCTGAGCTGCTAGTGTGTGCGTGATGAGGGGGAAATGGAAGGAGGATTTGTGTATGTGCTCATCAAATCATGGTTACAGTGACGGAGCTCCAGTTCTTAGGCTACCACCTTTTGACACTATCGTATAGTCAGAAATGAGAGCAATCGACTCTAATCGATTACCATACACTTTAAAGATCCACATGTAGGAATAGAAGTTTAAATACCACACCCTCTAAACCTTTCTGCTCGTTTGCCCACATGTTACCACCCTTGAGACTAAATAAGGTTCTTCTCCCAGCAGTGTTAAAGAATAATATTAAATCGGCCTTGCCAACTATTGTCTAGGGGAAAAGATACATCACTGCATAAAATGGAGAACAATATATTTATGCTAAGGGGGACAAACATAATTAAATGGGAAATATAATAGCCAGAAATATTCTCAAGCATGCAATATCATAAATAAAACTCCTTATTGAACCATAAGCAATATCACCAGAACATGAATACATAAAAGGGAATATACACAATCATCTAACCAGAGAGTTAGCCTAATAATAGCTAAAAATAACAGACACCAATGACTTAACTTAATACATGACTCCTCTCGACAAACGCCTCCACGCCGGAATGCTGGCTTTGCCCAGACGGCGTCCACCATAATATCAACTAACTATCCACATAACATGTGGAAATTCTAATAATAAATTGTAGTACTAATAATCAAGACATTATTAATCTTAAGAGTACACAATGACATTAATTTATACAATAGCATTTAATGGCAACTAAATATTTGAATTAAATCAAGGTTAAATCATAAACACTCGCTTGACAACACATTCCCACGCTAGTCACATTCCCAATCTGGTCAACCGCCGACACAGGAACCAACATGAAAATTCTAACACAAAAGCCTCATACAATACAATGCAACTCAGGCACACTACAGCCTGCTATAATATATAATATACAAAATCTCATATCATACAACTGGATGCTATAATAATTAGAGAATAAGATAATACAGTAATAACAGAATCAAGGGTAATGATAGAATCTAGCAAGATTCGTAACATCCCTCCTGCCCATAAGAAAAAATGAAATTAACTGAAGGTTGATTTCATTTTTTGACTGCATGAAATATCACATGAAAATTACAACATGAAAATACTTCAACTAAATCAAGTACAAAGCAATGAAATTTCACACAGTAAAAAGAAAATACAAAATTTACATACTTCTTATGAATAAGGAACACTACATATGTTTCACTGGAGTATGCAAATTTATCTCCCCAGGGTACTATCTCATTTATATCACTTAGTTTCAGATCAATTTTCACACTCTTTACAACATTAGTATTAGCATGAATAGAACTGTCAGATAATGTAACTGTTTCTACACAGTCAATTCGGCATCTTATCTCCACATCTGTTTCTATTATTTCTCCGAGATCAGTCCCATATTTCCATATGATCCATTTCTATATGGTGAAATTTTCCAAGACAGACTCCATTTTCCATGACTCCTTTTTTCTGGAGCTGAACTGCTTAATTGAAGCAGACTGGATGTAAAGTAGATTAGGGACTTCTCCTGGGTATGCCTTGACAAATACATCTGCTTCCCATCACACTTGATCCTCTGTGGAACACATACTCTCGCCCAATGGATACTAAAATTAGAGAAATTAGTGTTAAACCTTACACTTACATATAAAACTTCTTCACCCATAGAACCTTCAGGAACACAACACAACACGACTTAACAAACCTTTGACCTCCAAACCAATAAACACAACCCAAGATAAGTGCAAAGACTACCTGATCGAACTGACTCAATTGATCCTTAAGCAACACGTAAGTCAATTTCCTCATAACTCGGTCATGACGATTAGCGAAATAACACAAGCTTATGCCTAGGCACCATATCTCAATCACAACTCCAAAAACAAGTTCACACCCTCTGATGGTGGATGTCACGATTGTGTCACGGCCGTGTCTTACTGATGTTATCAGTAGTGATACGTTTTTGTTGTCATAGAGAGCTAGTGAGAATTTGGTGGTGGTGTACCTTACGATGTTGTCTAGGGAGTATGATGTATGAGGAGTAAGGGAAACAGCCTAGTACACAGGTAACAAATTTATACGTATAAGACACATAAATACATTAAAAAAGGCGTTTTCCTTACAACATAGATCACTATGAATTATAAACTTAAGTGGCTCTGACCACCCCACGGCTCACTGTCCCATTCTTGGTGTCATGCACCCAGCCACGAACCGCTATCATCCAATGACACATATATTATTGCCTCTAGGAAACCTGGACTCTTATAAAACCTCTCCAACTTCTGTAATATTACTCTACCCAATCTTGCAACCCTGGTTATATACAAGGATAGGCTTATCTGACTGTACGGCCGGAGAAAAACCCTCAAATAGCAGGAACGGTCGGCAGCGATACACCTCCCCCACCAGTCAAGATGGCGTCCACCTCTCTTGTCATCGCCCCTTAATACTCTACTCTTACCTATGCAATCAAACGCATTAATGATTTTATTCACTATATTCCCCATGCATACTTTTTGATAAGAGTCCATTTTTCCCTTACAAAGTTAGGCTTTTCCAGTTTACATTATTTCCCACAACCTCCAGCTGAGAAGGCACTACTTTACTGAGCGGAGTATTAATGGTGACTCGCGGCCTCTCTGATCTCAGCTGGGGATTTTATTTAATTAACACTCGCCACTGTGTCCACCAACACTTTACAACCGAACCAACCTCCACAAGAGGTAAGGTTCGTAACACCCCTCCTAAGCCATGGAGAAAAAAAAGGGAAATTCTTAAAGGAATTTCACTTTTTTTTTCACAAAATTAACACCTCAAACAGATTTCATAATAATTGTAAAGAAACAGTAAATGATATATAATAAACACTAGATACACACTAATATATACATCTCTGTGCAATAGTACAACCCTAAGTTACCCCAGGTTTTGGCAATCTAGAAAGTGCATCTGCTACTACATTTAATTTTCCTGGAATATGTTTGATGACCAGATTGTACTCTTGCAACAATAAAGACCACCTAATATTCTCTGGTTGGAATTCTTCATGCTAGCAATAAATGTTAAGGGGTTGTGGTCAGTAAACACTTCAACAGTATTGGCTGATAAATAAATGTCAATTTTTTAACAGCTAGTAATAATGATAAAGCCTCCTTCTCCACTGTGGAGTAACTCTGTTGACATTTAGTAAATTTTTTAGAATAGTAATGTATTGGATGATTAATACCCTCATCATCTTCTTGCATTAGCACAGAACCAGCACCCCAGTCCGAAGCATCTATATATAGTTTGAATGGCTTAGAGTAGTCAGGAGTAGCTAACACTGGACCAGATGACAACATTCCTTTTAATTTAGTAAATGCATCCTGACATTCCTGAGACCATCTAAACTTTACATTTTTACATAGCAAGTTTGTCAAAGGAGCTGCAATTGCTGCAAAATTTTTACAGAACTTCCTATAATAAGCACACATTCCTAGATATCTTTGCACCTCCTTCTTGCTAGTCAACACTGGATACTCTAATATATCATTTATTTTATTTTTGAGTGGTAACACCTTCCCATTTCCCACTTCATATCCTAAGTAAGAAATACTAGCTCTAGCAAAAGTACATTTGTGTAAGTTTACAGTTAAATTAGCCTCCTTTAAGCATTTTAATAGTTTAGCCAAACCTTTATATGGTCCTCCCAATTATTGTGAAAAATTACAATATCATCCAAGTAAGCTCTACATTGTGGTATGTCTTTTAACACTAAGTTCATAAGACGCTGGAAAGTTGCCGGGGCATTTTTCAGCCCAAAAGGCATTACAGTGAATTCATACAACCCATCTGCAGTTATAAATGCACTCATCTCCCGAGCTCTTGGTGTTAAAGGAATTTGCCAGTACCCTTTTGACAAATCTAGTTTGGTTACAAACTTGGCTTTACCAACACTGTCAATACAATCATCTAATCTAGGTATTGGAAAGTTATCAACAGTCATTACATTTAGCTTACGGTAGTCAATGACCAACCTGTGAGTTCCATCCTTCTTTGGAACCAAAATACAAGGACTACTCCAACTGCTGCTGCTAGGTCTCACCAATCCATGTTGAAGCATGTAGTCGACTTCTTTCCGGATGAGATTCAACTTGGTAGGGTTGACTCTATATGGTGTGACTTGACTGGTTGGTTGTCTGTCACCTCGATGTCGTGGTGAATAACTGTAGTCTGGGTGGGAATATCGCCAAAGATGTCTGCATGAGAAGTCAGCAACTGCTCCAAGTCCTGCTTCTGCTCTGATGACAAATGTTCCACCATTTTCTGGACATTAGCCAACCACTCCCCATTGCTAAAATAAGGTACATGAGCATTAGGTACACTATTAAAATCACATTCCCCATTATTCTCATCTACATGGGCTACACTAAGCACCTGGTTGGTATTGGTAGTTCCCTTCTGAGTTAGTTTCATCCTATTCACATGCACTACTATTTCCTTTCTCTTGAGATCAGGTGTTTGGATTACATAATTGGTGGGACTGAGTTTCTTTATCACTGTATAAGGACCTTGGAACCTATGCAACAATGTTGGTCCCTGTCGTGCCATTAGTACCACCACTTTATCACCTGCCTCAAAATGTCTTTGCTTTGCTTTTTATCATACTGTGCCTTCATTTTTCCTTGAGCTTCTTTAAGATGAATTAAGGCTTTAGCCTGTTTTTATTTAACTTATCTTGTAAGTCATGAATATAGTTTACCTGCACAACACTCTTTGGATTTCCACCAACTTATCTCTTAAGATGGTTAGTGGACTTCTCACCTCATGGCCAAAAACTAATGAGTTGGGTGAACACCCCAGGGACTCTGATAAGTATCCCTCAGTGCCATGAGCATCAGTGGAAGACCATCATCCCAGTCTCTGCCAGTTTCCATGCAACTGGTTCTCAGCATTTGCTTAAGGGTTTGGTGCATCCTTTCCAAAGCACCTTGGCTCTCAGGATGGTAAGTAGTGGATGTCTTATGGAGGATGCCAAACTCTCCACAAAACTGCTGAAAACCTTTGGAAGTGAAATTAGCCCCATTATCTGTCTGTATTACTTTTGGTAAACCAAAAATAGTACAAAATTTCATTATGTGCCTCACTACCACTTTCGTTGTAGCATTTCTCACAGGGAATGCCTCAGGAAAGCGTGTAGTCTGACACATCATGGTGATGATATACATATTACCACTCTTGGTTCTAGGCAATGGGCCTACTACATCAACAATAATATGGGTAAAGGGTTCCTCGGCTACCACAATTGGCTGTAAAGGAGCTTTTGGTATTACCTGGTTGGTTTGCCAGTTTTTATACATACTGGACATTCATTACAATACTGGATGACATCTTTCTTTAATCCAGGCCAGGTAAAGTACTTGCTTATTTTATTATATGTTTTTGCAATACCCTGATGACCGCCTATTGGTGAATCATGGGCTACACTTAGCACTTGTTCTCTATAACCCCTCGGTAGGACTACTTGATTAACTACCTCCCAAGTGTGTGACACAGGTGAGCTCCTAGGTCTCCACTTCCGCATCAACACCTCTTTAGTGTAGTAATAAGTCATAGCCTCCGATTCTGCTTCTAGTTCAGTTACTGCCTTATTATGCAAGTCAGTCAACGTAGGATCAGTTCTTTGCTGATGAATAAAATTTGATTTTGATCTCAAGTCTGAAGAGCCAGATGTGGTAACTGGACTACACTCTCCCCTACCCTTTTCCTAGGTGGTTTGGTGGAGGTGCTCCCCATCCTGTTCCCATCTGCTTCTTCCAACTTGGCCATAAAAGTGTCACAAAGATCCACTTCACTATTTGATTTGTTAACCTCTAATTTTGTCTCCTGACTTACATTATTGGGAGTTTGTGATATTTGAGACTCTGATTTTGACTGGGTCACGGCACATGCTGGGTACATTACCTTGTCCTCAGGATCTGTCCATGCCCTAATCACCTCTGGCTTAGTTAGCATTATTGGGTGGTCATCTCTTTTAACTCGATTACCAGCAAGATCATTCCCCACAATTAGATCAATGCCAGCAACTGGTAATTTAGGACTAACACCTACTAAACTTTTGCCTTTAATAAAATCACAGTCTAGGTTTACTTCTCTCAAGTGTACAGTCTGGAAATCTCCTGTGATTCCCTGTATAATCATTACCTCCCCAGTCTCTGTAGACTGTATATATTGTAACACACTCTCTAATAATAAAGATTGGGATGCTCCTGTATCCCTCAAAATTTTAACATCATGCCACAAACCATTTGCACACTGTAATTTTCCATTTGATATAAACTCTCCAAAATGATTTATAGCAAGTGCTTTTTTCCCCATTATTTTTGTTACACATTTGGTTTCCTCCCCTCACACACTGTGAGTGCCATAGGCCTCTTTTCTGGGTGAAGAAACCAACAACTCTTAACAACATGACCCTTCCTATGGCAGTAGGAACACTGTTTCAACTCTGGGTGAGGCTTATTACTAGTGTGATCCTTTGGGTTTCACATTACTCTCTTTACCACCTGACACCTTTGAAAAATGTTTCCTTGACCTGCTGTTGGGTACATGTGGGACCCAAATCTGACTGAGGAGTTTACTGCTCGACCAGATCCTTGTCTATTTGATTGAATTTTATTTTTAAAAGTTACTTTATGCATCAACTCATATTCATCTGCTAATTTAGCCAACTCATAGATATCTCTGGGTAATTTCTCTGCCAAATACAAAGCCACATTAGAAGGTATGCAAGATAAAAATTCTTCTACTAGGAGTAAATTTTTAAGAGAGTCCAGATCCCTAATTTTTTCTGCATCTAACCATTTATTAAACATGATATTTCTCTTGTGCAAATTCTACCAAGGTTTGACTTGGGTCTCGTCTCAGTTGTCTAAACTTTGCCTATAAGCCTCAGGAACAAGTTGATAAGCAGTAAGGATGGCTGCTTTTACCTTCTCATAGTCAAAACTGTTACTCAAAGGCATAGCTGCAAATATTTTCTGTGCCTTTCCCACCAACTGACCTTGAAGAAGAGATACCCATTGTGTTTCAGGCCATTCCATACTCCTTGCTAACTTTTCAAAATGAATGAAGAATTGGTCTGGGTCAGACTCACAGAATAGAGGAAACTTGACATTTTTGTTAATCTTTAACTGCCCAGGTGTTCCTAAATCGTCAACACCGGTATTTTCTGATCTAATTCCCAAATCTGCTAGCCTAATCTGTAACTATTTTTTTCTGAGCTAGCTCCACTTCTAACTCTCTAGCTAGTTCTAGCTTGCTCTGCCTCTATCCTCTCTGAGTTGCTCTGCCTCTAGCCTCTTTGAGCTGCTCTGCCTCTAGCCTCTTAGCTTGCTCTGCTCTAGCCTCTTCTGAGCTTGCTCTGCCTCTAGCCTCTTCTGAGCTTGCTCTGCCTCTAGCCTCTTCTGAGCTTCTCTTAGCCTCTTCCAATCTGCCTCAAACTGCAAATTCCTGTTCCAATTCTGCCTGCCACTGCAACTGAGTCTCTACCTTTCCTGTAGTTACAACATTTGCACCACTGGTGGACGGGGACTGCTCTAATATTTCCTGTGGGGAGAATTTGCTCATCTACCCAGTGTATCATTATTTCTCTTAGCAGTTCCGTCTTCACCATTCCCATGTGCAATAATAGTCCATAGTGCTTGCCAACAGCCACTAGGATAGACTTTTTTGCCGCTTTCAAACCCTCAACACTAGGATTGTCGACAATTTGTTGTGCTACCAAATCCATTTTTAGTGTGCTAAGATACAGCAGACTCCAACACAAATTTACAATTCTGCACCACCTTTCTCTTTTTAGGCTGAGAATTTGTTTTGAAAACTGATAAGGACAGTGCTTAGTTACTTGACTGCCCTGTCAACTGGTAAATTTTTGCACTCGAGAACACACAAAAATTTCTTAAAAACTTTTCATAAAGATAATAAAATGTACATAAATAAGTAATAAAGTACATATTCATATTATACCAATATTAAAAATATTCTAAATTCTACACAAGTTAAAGTGAATAAATAAGCTACACAATTTTATGTCAGGTTACACCTACAGGCTATCCACTTTTATTAGGCTTTCGATCAGGCTGCTCAATATGTGAAGTGCTCTCGGACAGGCTACCCAATTTGTCACGATTGTGTCACGGCCGTGTCTTACTGATGTTATCAGTAGTGATACGTTTTTGTTGTCATAGAGAGCTAGTGAGAATTTGGTGGTGGTGGTCCTTACGATGTTGTCTAGGGAGTATGAGTATGAGGAGTAGGGAAACAGCCTAGTACACAGGTAACAAATTTATACGTATAAGACACATGAATACATTAAAAAGGCGTTTTCCTTACAACATAGATCACTATGAATTATAAACTTAAGTGGCTCTGATCACCCCACGGCTCACTGTCCCATTCTTGGTGTCATGCACCCAGCCACGAACCGCTATCATCCAATGACACATATATTATTGCCTCTAGGAAACCTGGACTCTTATAAAACCTCTCCAACTTCGGTAATATTACTCTACCCAATCTTGCAACCCTGGTTATATACAAGGATAGGCTTATCTGACTGTACGGCCGGAGAAAACCCCTCAAATAGCAGGAACGGTCGGCAGCGATACACCTCCCCCTCCAGTCAAGATGGCGTCCACCTCTCTTGCGTCATCGCCCCTTAATACTCTATTCTTTACCTATGCAATCAAACGCATTAATGATTTTTATCACTATATTCCCCATGCATACTTTTTGATAGAGTCCATTTTTCCCTTACAAAGTTAGGCTTTTCCAGTTTACATTATTTCCACAACCTCCAGCTGAGAAGGCACTACTTTACTGAGCGGAGTATTAATGGTGACTCGCGGCCTCTCTGATCTCAGCTGGGGATTTATTTTAATTAACACTCGCCACTGTGTCCACCAACACTTTACAACCGAACTAACCTCCACAAGAGGTAAGGTTCGTAACAGTGGACTTGAACACAACACACACTTTCATAAACTTCTAGTCTTTCAAAAAACTACAAAAATATGCTGAAA
>WNGS01164858.1:11657235-11664735 GCA_020271785.1 Procambarus virginalis
GGTCCCCAATGATCAGCATCTTCGCTCTCATTCTGTGTGTGTGTGTGTGCTCTCCGTGGTGTGTAGTGTGTGTGATGTGTGTGTGTACTTACCTATCTGTATCTCTTACCTATCTGTGCTTGCACAGATCCGAGCAGGATTGAGCTCTTGGATCCCGCCTCTTTAACCTTCAGTTGTTTAAAGCAATAACTCCCTCGTCCCATTTCCCTATCGATACCTAGTCTAAAGTATGAATAGTATTTGCTTCCCACAACCTGTTCCCCAAGTGCATGTCCATATTTCCACTACTCCTCACGCTAACACAGAAACATCCTAACATCTCACTGTGATCGACTCTGAAGTTACCACAGTTTCCTACCTCATGTCCCCTCGTTTTCTGTTATTATCGTAAGTTGTAGAACATGCAACCTCATGCTATTTCCACTGTTGTAAATTCCACTGGACTTTTATTAGACATCCCTATCATATCTCCTCTCTCCATTCTTTTTTCCATGATTGTCGTAAGGTCAGTTGCCTTCAGTCTCTCTTCATATCGCTTCCCTCGTAACTGTGGGACAAGGCTCGTCGCAAACTACTGAACCTTCTCCAGTTTCCTTATGTGTTGCTTCACCGGTGGGGGCTCCCATGATGCGCGGCAATACGCTAAGACGGGTGCTCAGCTATGGCAGTGTAAAGCGCCCTAAAAGCCATCTCATTTAGGTTTCTGAACATGAAGTTCTATTTTCGCCAGTGTCGGTAGAGTACGCGGCTGTCGTTATCCTAGTTATAGGTGCCTCAGGGAGTGTAGATTAGTGGTGTCAATCACCACTCCCAGATCTCTTCCTCTAAATCAGGAGAGATAAATTGGTAACAAGGAATCCCCATGGAGGGGACGAAACGTGGGGAGCAAAATTAGTAGATTTATAGACAGGAATTTCCTAACACAGCATGTGAAGGAAGACACAAGGGAAAGAGGAGGAGATGCACCGAGCCTATTAGACCTGATTTTCACCCAGAACGAAGATATCGAGAATTTGGAGCATGAAATACCTCTAGGGGCCAGTGACCATTGTGTCCTAGTCTTTGACTACATGATGGAATTCAAACTTATGACGATGGGACAAGAGATCGGGAAAGGAGAGTTGACTACAGGAAAGGGGACTATAGGAGGATAAGGGACTATCTGGGAGAAGTGCAGTGGGAGGAAGAAATTAGAGGAAAACAGTCCAGATATGATGGACCTAGTCATACAGAAATGCCAAGAGGCCGAAGAGAGATTTATACCAACAGTAAAGGGAAAAAATAAGAAGGAATATAATAACCCTTGGTTTAATAGACAGTGTCAGGAAGCAAAAAAGGCCAGCAGGCGGGAGTGGAGGAAGTTCAGAAGGACAAAGGACAGAGGACAACAGGATCAGATGCAACAGAGCTAGGAACGATTACATTAACATAAGACGAACATCGGAAAGGGACTATGAGAACGATATTGCAATCAAAGCAAAAAACAACCTAAGCTACTACACAGTCATATAAGAAGGAAAATGTCGGTGAACGACCAAGTGACAATGCTAAGGAAGGCAGAGGGGGCATATACTGAAAATGACAAGGAAATCTGTGAGGCACTGAATGCCAGTTTCCATGGAGTGTTCACTACCGAGCCCGAGCAGCTCCCATTGTTGGAAGGGGTTACCCTAGATGAAAGACTATCAGATATAGAGGTGACAGCAGAAGAGGTAATGAAACAGTTGACAACTCTAGATGCATCTAAAGCAGTAGGACCAGACAAAGTATCACCGTGGATACTAAAAGAAGCGGCGCAGGCCCTCAGCGTGCCTCTGGCGATGATCTTTAATGAGTCACTTATGTCGGGAGAATTGCCCAGTTGCTGGAAGAAGGCAAATGTCGTGCCGATCTTCAAGAAAGGCGATAGGGAGGAGGCACTTAACTATAGACCTGTATCACTGACAAGCATCCCCTGTAAAATACTGGAAAGAATAATTAGGCTACGACTGGTTGCGCACCTGGAGAACGTTAGGTTTGTGAACAAACATCAACATGGGTTCTGGACAGGGAAATCGTGCCTAACAAACCTTCTGGAATTCTATGATAAAATAACGAGGATAAGACAGGACAGAGATGGTTGGGCAGACTGCATATTTCTGGACTGCCAAAAAGCCTTTGATACAGTACCGCACATGAGACTGCTGTTCAAACTCGAGAGGCAGGCGGGGGTAGGGGGAAAGGTCCTAGCATGGATAAGGAACTACCTAACAGGAAGGAGCCAAAGAGTTACGGTAAGGGGCGAGAAGTCGGACTGGCGAACAGTAACAAGTGGAGTACCACAAGGATCGGTACTGGGACCAATTCTATTTCTTGTATATGTTAACGATATGTTTACGGGTGTAGAGTCCTACATGTCGATGTTTGCGGATGACGCAAAGTTGATGAGAAGAGTTGTGACAGATGAGGATTGCAGGATCCTCCAAGAAGACCTGAACAGGTTGCAGAGATGGTCAGAGAAATGGCTATTGGAATTCAACACGAGCAAATGTAAAGTTATGGAAATGGGACTAGGAGATAGGAGACCAAAGGGTCAGTACACAATGAAGGGGAACAGTCTACCTGTGACGACGCGCGAGAGAGACCTGGGTGTGGACGTAACACCTAATCTGTCTCCTGAGGCACATATAAATAGGATAACGACAGCAGCGTACTCGACACTGGCAAAAGTTAGAACATCATTCAGAAACCTAAGCAAGGAGGCATTTAGGGCGCTTTACACTGCCTACGTGAGGCCAGTCTTAGAGTATGCCGCCTCATCATGGAGTCCCCATCTGAAGAAGCATATAATGAAACTGGAAAAGGTTCAGAGGTTTGCAACGAGACTCGTCCCTGAGCTGCGAGGGATGGGGTATGAGGAGCGCCTGAGGGAGCTGTGCCTTACGACACTAGAAAGAAGAAGGGAGAGAGGGGACATGATAGGAACGTATAAAATACTCAGAGGGATTGACAGAGTGGACATAGACGAAATGTTCACACGGAATAGTAACAGAACGAGGGGACATGGATGGAAGTTGGAAACTCAGATGAGTCACAGAGATGTTAGGAAGTTTTCTTTTAGCGTGAGAGTAGTGGGAAAATGGAATGCACTCAAGGAACAGGTTGTGGAAGCAAATACTATTCATAATTTTAAAACCAGGTATGATAGGGAAATGGGACAGGAGTCATTGCTGTAAACAACTGATGCTCGAAAGGCGGGATCCAAGAGTCAATGCTCGATCCTGCAGACACATATAGGTGAGTACATATAGGTGAGTACACACACACACAGCATATTTCAACAATCCTAAGTATTGTAGTACAGGTTGAGGATAGTGAGTGGTGTCCCAGAGATCATAAAGGTATAGTGCTTTTGAAAAATAGATGAGATAACAGGAATGTGCTAAGGGAAGTGAAAAATTGGGTGAGAAAAAGTTGCCCCTATAGTGTTTACAGTGCAGAGAAGAACATTCAAGATGGCCACTGACAAGAGGAAATACAAAACAGAGCTTGATTTTGTGGGATTCAATGAAGAAAGCATTGATATTAGCAGTCTACACAACAAGTTGGTAAAATTAGATACTATAGTGAACTCTCATGTAGAAATAATTAGTAAATTGAAAGAAAGTAATGATCATTTGAATAGCAAAGTTTTAGGTCTTGAGGGTTTAGTAAAAGACATGCGCAAGGAAAAGAGTCAATTGGAAACAAATTGCAAAGCCATGGAAGAAGAAAATATACTCTTAAAAATAGCTTTGGAAGAAGTTAGAGCAAATTTAAACATAAATGATTACAATAGGCTAGGCAAGGAAATTCAAGAGGAGAAACAGCTTTTGTCAGCACAGATGGAGGAAGTTACACAGGGAATGATACCTGGTTGATACCTGGTTGATGGGGTTCTGGGAGTTCTTCTACTCCCCAAGCCCGGCCCGAGGCCAGGCTTGACTTGTGAGAGTTTGGTCCACTAGGCTGTTGCTTGGAGCGGCCCGCAGGCCCACATACCCACCACAGCCCGGCTGGTCCGGAACTCCTTGGAGGAATAAATCTAGTTTCCTCTTGAAGATGTCCACGGTTGTTCCGGCAATATTTCTTATGCTTGCTGGGAGGACGTTGAACAACCGCGGACCTCTGATGTTTATACAGTGTTCTCTGATTGTGCCTATGGCACCCCTGCTCTTCACTGGCTCTATTCTGCATTTTCTTCCATATCGTTCACTCCAGTACGTTGTTATTTTACTGTGTAGATTTGGGACCTGGCCCTCCAGTATCTTCCAGGTGTATATTATTTGATATCTCTCTCGTCTTCTTTCTAGTGAGTACATTTGGAGAGCTTTGAGACGCTCCCAATAATTTAGGTGCTTTATCGCGTCTATGCGTGCCGTATATGTTCTCTGTATTCCCTCTATTTCAGCAATCTCTCCTGCTCTAAAGGGGGAAGTGAGTACTGAACAGTACTCAAGACGGGACAGCACAAGTGACTTGAAGAGTACAAGCATTGTGATGGGATCCCTGGATTTGAAAGTTCTCGTAATCCATCCTATCATTTTTCTTTTTTTTTCACCAACCTGAATAGAACCTGAATAGAACAGTGTAAGAAAGATATGCAACTCACTTATGCACAAGTGGCCAAGGAGAAGGAAAAAATGGAAGCAGCAGTAAAGGAAGCCCAAAAATGCAGCAACCAAGATAAAACAAACATTAGGCTGGAAGTGAGAAAGGAATTGGCATCTAACCCGAGGTTGGTGCAAAACACAGTTGATCGGAGTAAGTCCCTGATAATTTTTGGCTGCAAAGAAAAGGAGATAACATCTAAGTCAGAAAGAGCTGTAGAAGAAGCAAAAGTAGTAGATAAAATTGTTGGCCTCGTGGAAGGTCTTACAACCAAAGAGAATGTGTGCGACTACAGGAGAATAGGCAGATATGTAAAAGGGAAAGATCGACCTTTGAGGATCACCCTAAACGGTGCCAAGCAGATGGAAGAAGTACTAAGGAATGCTAGAAAGTTACAAAGTGATGAGGATGGGAAAATGTGGTCGTTAAGACGAGATCTTTCAAGAGAAGACAGAGAGAAGCTGAAACTGAACCTCGCTGAGGCAATACGTTTAAATGAGAGCAGGAATGAAGAAGAAATCAATTCTTTTTTCTACAAAGTGTTAGGGGTAGGCAGACCAGTAAAGTGGTACATGAAGGCAAACCAACAAAATCAATAGAGAGAGGGGGAGTGAAGAATAAGGAGAGGGGGAACAAGTTCCTGAAGATTGCATACACCAACATAGATGGAGTAAGATCGAAGATATTGGAGTTAAGTGATGTAATACAGATGCAGACACCAGACATTGTTGCACTCACGGAGACAAAACTTGAAGATGATATTTTAAATGAGGTCATATTCCCAAGGGGCTACTCAATTTGGAGAAGGGACAGAAAAATTAGGAAAGGCGGTGGTGTTGCTGTGCTGGTGAAAGAACACATAAAGGTGAAGGAAATAATGACTGCCAATCCACAAGAGGTTGACATAATAGCACTAGAGATCTGCCATGAAGATGATAAACTAATGGTCATAAATGCATATAGTCCACCACCAAGCAGCACATGGTCAAAGGAGGAGCTAGATAGTAAACGAGAAGGTCTTATAACAATAATGAGAGAGATTATAGCGAGAGCGGATAACGATAGGTCACGACTGTTGATAGTTGGTGACTTCAACTTGAAATCCATAGACTGGGAAGCATATGAAGCTAAAACAGAAGATTTTTGGACCTGTAAATTTGTAGACCTCATCCTGGAAACATTCTTGTATCAACATGTTAAACAAGCTACGAGGATGAGGGAAGGGGACGTTCCCTCCATGCTAGATTTGATATTTACCAGGAAGGAGGAAGAAGTATTTGACATTCAGTACCTTCCTCCCTTGGGTAAAAGTGACCATGTCTTTTTGGGAATAAAGTATGCAATGCGTTATAATCTGGAAGAAAATAAGGATGAAGCAGTTGAAAAACCTGACTTCAAGAGAGGACATTATGGCAACCTTAGAAATTTTTTTAGTGAGTATAATTGGACAGACTTGTTGCTAGGCAAGGAAGTGAATGAGATGTATGTCAAGTTTTGTGAAATATATGATAAAGGCACAAACAAATTTATACCAAAACAGAGATGCAGAACTAGGAAACAGGATTGGTTCAATAGGAATTGCGAGAGGGCCAGAGACCAAAAGACACAAAAATGGAATCAATACAGGAAGAGGCCAAACCCCCAAACATACAAACGATACAAAGATGCAAGAAACAACTACACAGCAGTGAGGAGAGAGGCAGAAAGAAATTTTGAAAAAGGGATTGCAGACAAATGTAAAACAGAACCAGGTCTATTCTATAAATTCATAAACAACAAATTGCAGGTAAAGGATAATATTCAGAGGTTGATAATGGGAAATAGATTCACGGAAAATGAAAAGGAAATGTGTGAAACACTAAACGAAAAGTTCCAAAGTGTGTTTGTACAAAATGAAATCTTTAGGGAACCAGACACAATAAGAATTCCAGAGAACAACATAGAGCACATATAGGTGACTAGAGACGAAGTGGAAAAAATGCTCAAGGAGCTAAGTAAGAACAAGGCAGTTGGTCCAGATGGAGTTTCACCATGGGTTCTGAGAGTGTGTGCACCTGAGCTCAGCATTCCACTTCAGCTGATTTTTCAGGCATCCCTGTTTACAGGAGTTGTAGCTGATGTGTGGAAAAAGGCTAACATAGTTCCAATCTACAAAAGTGGAAGCAGGGAAGACCCCCTTAATTATAGACCTGTATCATTGACAAGTGTAATAGTCAAAATATTGGAAAAAATAATTAAAACTAAATGGGTAGAACACCTGGAGAGAAATGATATAATATCAGACCGACAGTATGGTTTTCGATCTGGAAGATCCTGTGTAACGAACTTACTCAGTTTTTATGATCGAGCAACAGAGATTTTACAGGAAAGAGATGGTTGGGTTGACTGCATCTATCTGGACCTAAAAAAGGCTTTCGACAGAGTTCCCCATAAGAGGTTGTTCTGGAAACTGGAACATATTGGAGGGGTGACGGGTAAGCTACTAACATGGATGAAAAATTCCTAACTGACAGAAAAATGAGGGCCGTAATCAGAGGCAAGGTATCGGATTGGAGGAATGTCACGAGTGGAGTACCACAGGGTTCAGTTCTTGCACCGGTAATGTTCATTGTCTACATAAACGATCTACCAGAGGGATTACAGAATTACATGAACATGTTTGCTGATGATGCTAAGTTAATAGGGAAGATAAGAAACCTAGATGATTGTCATGCCCTTCAAGAAGACCTGGACAAAATAAGTATTTGGAGCAACACTTGGCAAATGGAATTTAATGTGAATAAATGCCATGTTATGGAATGTGGAATTGGTGAACATAGACCCCACACAACCTATAAATTATGTGAGAAATCTTTAAAGAATTCTGATAAA
>WNGS01164858.1:11667235-11691812 GCA_020271785.1 Procambarus virginalis
GGCATATATTTTTGGGAACTTTGGCTACTTGTATTAGTAAAACTAAACATATTTTGGATAATCCTTTTTATAAAAGTCCTTTATTATATGCTAATATGATATATGAGTGTCATAGAAATGATCTCATTTGAATCTTGTGGTTGAAGTAAATTATTGAAAATGTGTAAAATTCGTTGAAAAAAAAATATCCCTCCCTTTCTATTTAGGGTGCGATACTGAAACGTAGAACAGTTGCCGCTTTTCTTATATACAACTAGTAAAAAAAAGTTTGGTTGACATTAAACAACATTTCCAAATCGCGTAATATGTCTCCTTAATTTCAAATTTATTTTCTTAGCAGCTAAAACATTCATTCGAATATCACTGACTATTTTCTGGGTGTTACTACTATGTGCGTTGTTGAAGACCGCGCTGTGTCTGGGCCGTCCGTGTGCTGGGTTGACATACTGGCCTAGCGTTCCCGCCTCACAATTACCTTTCACCAGCCAAAGCAGAAAAATAAGAAATTATTTAAGATGAATTGAAGGTTGCAAAAATGTACATATTATAGTAATTAAATATAGATTTATACTTAAATATTGAATATGATTATCTAGAAATACAAAAAACAAAAAATAGAGATGGAGTTGTTGATTGGCGTTCTTTCATCTAGCTATAACTATTTGACGCTTTCTTACGTCAATTACTTAATAACAAAAGTAAAATTAAGAAGCATATCTTTAAGAAAATGTTTAATTAGTGTTGCCTGCCCAGCCGACGATCCAGGTGACGGAGCCGCGAGTCTCTGCTAGCGATAGAGTGCCACTGGAGCTGCTCAACCTCGACCTCCAGCACACGACACTCGAGTACTCCTCGGCCCCGGTGCGGAGCTCTTCCAGCACTTCACTGGCGTCAGGACTCAGCACCACATCCTTGCCCTTACTAGAGGTGGGCAAGCCTCGCCTGGCGTCCACGGAGGTGAAGCTGCCGCCCCTGCTGGTGTCTCCAGTAGTGCCACCCTCCAGCCTGGCGGAGGCCGTGCGGCTGGTGCGCTCCTCCAACATGTTCCTCTACCTCACCCTCAAGCACCCTCCCTCACACCTCCACTATAACCCCTACAGCTTCAAGTAAGTCAACTAACAATACCAGTTTGAAACCCAAAGAATTATTATTTTGATTATTTTCCTATACAGCTTGTAACGGTTTATTTTAAGCACTATGTGAAGGCCAGGAAGGGTAAAGGAACTGAAGAGTAATGACAAACGGAATTATATTAAATTTTGTGCCACGGGGAAAAGGCTGCCTCTTCGCTGGGAATGTTGGAAGGTCGCTCGATGATACCAACGAAATTTGGTGTGGGGATGGAGTAGAGGTATTAACAGTGAATATGGCTAATATTGAGCTCCTCATATACAACGTCTACAAGCCCCCTAGACGTAAACTAAAAGAGGAGGCAGTGCTTGCCTTGGCCACGCATGAAAATGTAATTATTACCCGGAATTTTAGTGCTCATCATGAGGAGTTAGATGCGACTGGGTCGAAGTTTTGCAAGGAATACCGGAGATTGCACTTCTAAACACTTGGGAACCCACTCATTCAAGGAGGTATCCTTGATCCACTTGATCTCGACTGCGCTCAAACATCAGGCGAAGTGGGAGGTAGACCCAGTGACCATCACAACACTGAACATAGAAGGATCTCCTACACTACCTGCACACCCAAGGTGGAGTTAAAAAAAAAGGCCGACTAAAATATATACCAAGAGGAACATGAAATAGGGTCGATAATAGTTGCCACCTGAGGATTTGAGTATACATGAGACCAATCTCCAGGAAGCCATTACGTCAGCTGCAAACAAAGCTTTTCCAGTTATAATCCCAGGAAACGCAAAACGAAAGAATTATTAGTTCTTCAGTGAAGAAGTTAAAGAACAAAACCACAGTCAACATTTTCAGAAAACATGTAAAGAGAAACCCCACACCAGAAGGAAGAACTCTGTCAAGAGCGGTGATATCTGAAGCAAGACGAGTTACTAGAGAGGTGGAGGCGGCAAGATGGTTTGAGTGGTGTCAGACTCTAAACAAACACAGTAGTCTTGGCAAGATATGGGGCAACCCGTCCTCGCAAATTCGTATAGTCAATATTGACTTATTAAATAAGTGCATAGGTGACATACTAAACATAATAGTTTCCCTTGAAAAGCTTCATAGAAAACACCAATCTTACCTAACCTACTTAGTATGTTAAAATAAGCATCTTATAGCTTCGTAATTACAATTGCTACTTAACCTATTATAGGTATAGGTTAGGTAATAATTGTAATTACGAAGCAATAAGATGCTTATCTTAACATACTAAGTAGGTTAGGTAAGGTCGGTGTTTTCTATGAAGCCTTTTAAGGGAAACTATTATGTTAAGTATGTCACCTATGCACTTATTTAATAAGTCAATATTGACTATACGAATTTGCGAGGACGGGTTGCATGGGGACAGACTAAAAACAGGTCAGGTAGACCACCAGACAAGCATGTATTCAACCAGTGCAGAAGGTCGAAAGGCTTTGTCCATTTCGCAAAAAGAACAGCTTCATATCAACTTCCTGCGGTGGTCAGAAGGTAGCAGCAACAATTAAAACAGGAGAGATTGACAGCCATTCATGAGGGCATAGCTACAAACGACGAATGTGGCTTTCCACTTACCAAACAAGAAGAAATTAGAGCTAATAAAAAGGCAGTAAGACATCAGATGCTGGTAAATAACATGTACAGTAATGGTACATGCAAGTCCCGCTAGAGTAAAAGGGATATTGGATGTCATCAGTGCATCTTGCGAGCTGTGTAAACTACCGACGTCTTGGAAGAAATGATATCATTTCGATTCCTAAGCCTTAAGGACCTGGGACGGGATTCAACAAACATTTACGCGTCTACTTATGAGCCTCTGAATCTTTCCTCAATCTTTGCCGACTTCGTTTACATTTATTGAACAGTGCACCTCCGAAGCACCAGGAGGCTGTTTATAATATCTGAATGGGAAGTTTCAATGCTAGTAAACTGTATAATATATGTAAATAAAGCTGCCAAATGTTAAGATAAGGTGTACAGATTCGTAAGTAGATGCGTAAATACTTGACGAGTCCTGGACCTGACCATTAGACCCGTTTCATCAGTATTATGCATTAATAAAACTGCAGAGTTGGTATTAAATAGGCCATAGTGGAAGACTGGAGACATGCATAAGCACGCATTTGGCTTTACTAGAGTAGGAGGTACTGCCAACTGCATAGCAACATTACTAGGAACAATTAACTCGGGTCTGGTTATCTTGATCTAGAAAACGCATTCGAACTTGCAAGCCAGAAAGTTACATGTTCGTCAAGTAAGGTGTAAGGAGGGGGGGGGGGGTAAACTCCAATCCTGGATGCAAGATTACCTTAGTCACCGGGATGCCAGAGTAAAGCTGCAAGGCCAAGTGTCACACTACCACTTGCATAAGAGTGGGACTCCACGAGGAGGAGTCCTCAGCCCTAGTCATTTTAACATCCTTTTGGAAAACCTCGTTACCATGACATTTGCGGAAGGGGTTGAATTGCTAAGCCATGCTGATACAGCATTAGGCGTCACAGGTCCTTCACTTCTAAATAAAGCACAAGGGGCGTTAGATAAAGTAACATCTGAATGCAACATTTTAGGGCTGAAAATATCTGCACACAAATCTAAGATAATAAGACTGACAATGCAGAGAGGCATCTACACATTCAAGACATTAATCTTCAGTGGGTTACACAATATCTTGGAGTGTGGATAGACTAAAATGACATTCAATAAGCAAATTCAATATCTGAAGGAGAAAACAAAATCACGACTCAATGATGAGAATATAATGAGAACAATCACAGGGACCCGTCTAGGAGCAGGAGACTATTAATTCCAAACGAATTAAGAATGAATCTAAACTTAAGAATGTCTTGCATACATACCGCTCGTTCCCCAGTTGACTATACAGCGCTTGCCTTAGTCGCTTTTTCTCCTGGCCAGTGGGCAGAGGTTGAGGGTATTCAAAACAATGCAATGTGAGTCATAATAGGCTCCCGTATGGATTAAAATACTAAGCTTAAGACTGGAAACCAAACTAAAATCGGGTAAAATAAGGATAAAAAGCCTTGCGTTAGGCATGCTGACCAAGATGTCGAGTAGATCAAGAAACAGTTCACTTAGATATAATAACTGAAGCACTAATTCGGGACGGAAGAGCTTCCAACAGCAACAGGTGGACCCATTGTGGAATAAACACTATCAGTACTTTAGAGATCACAAATACAGTCACTGAGAGAGGTGTCGATGATATAGATGCAGACTGTGAAAGTAGACTTTATGGTTCCTCAAGAGAAAAGGAATCACTTACCCCCATCTGCTACCCAACATTGCACAGATGAATATAGAAGCAAACTTAGTATCTGACAGCGTTATGCATCTCACGACCTTTAGAGGCCCCAAGCATTTTAAAAAATTTTGGTGCCACTATATATAATTCAAAATATAGATAACAATTAAAAGTAAAATACCATTTGTTTTGAAAATTAGAGAAAACTTAGAGTAAGATGGCAAATAATGTTTATTTCTGTATAGTTGCACTTCATATTTGAAGAGTTTTCTCCTGCTTGTTCTAAGAGCCAAGTCTTTGATCAGATCCACAAGACTAATGTTACATCTGCTGCTGTGCTTGGTAGATGCCTCCAGCCCGCCGTGTTGCCTGGCTGCTCTCCTGCGGGTTTAATATGCTTCATCTGGAGTATAATGAACGCTGCTGAACAATTTGTGACCATTAATGTTTAAAATATACCAAACAAATTTCTACATTGTGAAGGTACTCTTAAGGCCTTACACAATTATTTTTATTAAGTTCAGTGTAACTGACTCTTGTTTTTACATTTATGTTGGACTGACCTTATGGCGTGCACGTGTGTAAACGGTGAAGCTCAGCTTCACCAGTTTCAAGCTAAGAACTTGGTGCTCAAGTTCTCTGGGTAAGCATCAATCAGCTTTTGACAACACTGAGAGTACCTTCCAGTTTCTGTAGATGACGAGGTGACATGGTGGCACATCAATGAGAAAATATAATCTCTGGTATTTTTTTGTATCTCCTCCTCACCTCGGTTTCAAGTTTGTCAAAAAGTGTGTAGAAGAAGGTGGTAGAAAATGTATCTCTGGCAGTCACATCTCCTCCTGGCGATATACGTTATAACGCTATATAAAGCATTATACGACAAAGAGTACTGGGAAGACGGGACACCCAAGAACATCACCGTTGTTCTTGTTTGGACATAGCCAAGACGGCAACATTCACTGACATTACAATGTCGGCTAGTTACAGAGCATGTTCTGCTTCAAGAGCGATATATTTACAGTAAATTATAATACATTAACGGTAGGTCTTATCGCTGATTCATAGTTGTTTGAACAATGGAGATATTAGAGCTACAGGGGAGCTGCTAAGTTTATTATTAGTCTTCACAATATACTACTTGTCTCTTAATCTCAAAGTCGTTTATCTACTGGAAACGAAATATGGGTACAGTGCAAGGATTTCAGGTATTTCATCCTTAGCAATAAGAGGGTTTGCCATTTCATACAACGTGAGTTTAGATTTATCTCTAAATGACTCAATTTTACTACAGTCCAAGATATAATGCTCAAGTGTGTGTCCCTGTCCTTGTTCACACACTTTACACTTTACTTCATCTAGATCCCTATACAAGCCCAACTGCCAGAGATACTTGTAGCGAAGTCTTATACGAGCTGTGAGAACGTCTGTTAGTCTACTGACTTTGTTACTTGCCCCATACACATGTTTTACTTCACACATTTCATTGTGATAAACAATGGACCTGCTAGTTCCTGTTAAGGTAGGAAATCCTATAGTTAGAGACTCAAACTGGTCCTCATCTTTTCAAACGGAATTATTACACATTGAAAAGGCTTTGGAATGTGCTATTGTTGAACAGACATCATACATGCAGATTCGAGAACTGGCAGTGAAACATTGCAGCCAAAACACTTGTGCAACATCATCCATCTGACAACAAATATTATTGCATTAATGCAACCAATCAAACGCTAAGATCTCGAATACTTATAAACCGGGTGCCAAGTCATGAAGGAATAGAAGGGAATGATATTGCGGGTGAAGCTACAAAACTTGCAAGAAAATAAAGAACAATGCTGAAGATGCACAGTGACCACCACACAGCAGCTGCAACATCAGGATCTGCGGGTTGGTACAAGAGTTCAACCAAGTATGAGCCACTTATTTTGATGAAACGACAGAAAACAGACATGCACTTACATTTGGCTTGGATACCCATGTGCATGAGAAATAAGCTTACAGGTTCCAGAAGGAGAGAGAGGAAATGTCAGCATTGTAGAGGAAATGCCCGACACACCACTGGACCATTATCTAACACAGCACAGTTACAAACCAAATAAGATTTCAATCAAGATTCAACAGACCCGAAGTAGTTGAACACATCTGACTGACTGACTGACTTTATCTGACTGAAGCGACCATACGAGTCATAAATACTCTGCCTAAGAAAGACCGAGACGAGTAACAGTTAATGGGCTGGGTAGAGGCATAGGGTTTGTGCTTTAATATCCTAGAAACAAGATCATCACTGTACCGATTCCCATTTTCATGAGGTGGGGGGGACTCACCAGCATGGAAGAAATAGACCAAATAGACAAATATAAATAAATATATCAAACTGATTCCGCCTTGCCCTATTCCAACTCACCAATTCCCCATTCCTTCCACATACATATTCGCTCCTCATGTGTAAGCAGCATCCATACTGGCACTGATCATGTTGTGTGCCTCACCTCCGTCAGTGTTGAGAGCAGTCGGCCCCGCGGGAGGAGCCAGTACGCTATCCTGAGCAGTGCCGGGGTGACGCAGGTCTGGCCCAGCGAGGTCACCTTCACCACCATGGACGACTTCCAGCGGGAGTTCGCCGCCTACAAGCAACTCAAGAAGGCAAGTGAGTCGACTCTGTTGCACAGAGTCGGTATTGGGGGGGGGGGTACCCTGCGGTGTCCGGGTCTCTCCCATCTGTCCGTCCATCCATTTCCCCATCTATCAGTCCATGTATTTATCTGTCCATCTATCTATCCAACTATCCAATGAACTATCCATTTATTTATCCATGTATATATATTCGTCTATCATCTACTTTTTCATCTATCTGTCCATTTCTCTGTTCGTCTATCTATCCAACTAATCCATCCATCCATATATCCATCTATAGCTATCTATCTACCCATCCATCCATCTGTATCTGGCTATCTACCTATCATCCATCCATACATCTATTTGTCCATCTATCCATATATCTATATTTCCATCCATCAATCAGTCAGTCAATCCATCCACAAGCTCATCTGTCTATCCGTTTATCCATCTGCCCATTTAATGTATCAATCAATCCATCCACCAATATCTATCCGTCCGTCCATCTATATCTACTCACCTGTCTACACCTCAATCCATGTACTGATCCATCCATCCATGTATTGCCTGTCTGTTTCACTGTCTCTTATGACCAATATAATTGTGTAATGTGTGGGTGGTGGTGAGCGAGAGGAGCTTAGTGGTATGAAGTACCAAGTAAGTCTTACCGTGTTAACTGCCTCGTAGCTTGAGACACCTATGACCTGTGGAAGAGTCGGGTGTTTTATACCAGTACGGGCAAATTATTGCCACCAGGAAATGTATTAAGATCGGTGAATAATGGTGCATACTATTATTAGAAACAATTGTTTTGAAAAGTTTTTGACAATATTGAGGAGTGTAGACGGCGGGCAGTGCCCAAAATGGTGGTGGGGGTGTGAATGTGACCCTGGCACGCTTTTTCCTTGTGAATTCTGACTGGCGTGAGCAGCCTGTTTATCCTGTACCCCAGACTATTTCTCTGCCGATTTGGGTGAGACTTCCCTACACGGGGGCCGTGTAGGGAGGCCAACTAGATGAAAATATATAGATGAACCACGTGGTCTCCAACTTTCAACAGATATTCTCTTAAAGTATAGATATTGCTGACCACAATATCGTGGATAACGACATTTCATATATTTTGGACCATCGGAGCCTCGGACCACATTCCATAAAAGCAAAGCCTGCAGCTCTACCTACTGAGCCACCAGCACCCATAATAAAGAAGGATCCAAGAGCCACCTATTTGCTGTCCAACTGGAACTTTCGGCCTTCCCTGCCCGGTGCCACTTTGATATGAGGTTGTTAGGCAATCTACGTTCCAGTCATATAAATTTTTAATCACTACATCGTGGATAATAACATTTCATTCACTTTAGACTATTGGAGCCTCGAACCGCAAGCCACAAAAGCACGTCCCGCAGCTCTACCTACTGAGCACCTGCAATAGAGGATTCCAGATACACCACTTTGTTGTCCAACTGGACACAAACTCTCGTAGATGGAACAGTCTGGAAAAAGAATGGGAGGGGGCTTTCACACTGCTATCTACACAAAGAGCACCACCATAGGACTGTGTCTTAATGCTGGAAGCAGTGTTGTTAACGCCTTTGTCACCCGTGCTCTCTCACTGCTCCAGTTGGAAGCAGGTTGATATGGGACTTGCTAGAGAACGGCAGGTCTAGTCAACAACAGATCCTCTAAAGGCCGAAGATATAATTGAAAGGAAGTTAACCCACGATATTACCGCTAAAATGGCTACAACTACAGTATCTGCCTTCCAAACTATTTTGTGAGAACAACAACCAAAAGATACATTTGTGACCAGGACGTGGCTCGCCTGACACCCTGTGCCAGGTCACCCCAGGGAAGGTCGTGGCTCTTGACACCTTGTGCCAGGTCACCCCAGGGAAGGTCGTGGCTCTTGACACCTTGTGCCAGGTCACCCCAGGGAAGGTCGTGGCTCGCCTGACACCCTGTACCAGGACACCCCAGGGAAGGTCGTGGCTCTTGACACCTTGTGCCAGTGTAACAATCTAGGTTGTTGTAAGAAGGTTCTAGAAGGCTCGGGTAGAGACCTGACCCCAAGCACATGGGAGCATCCTCCCTGGGGGAATTGTGGTGAGGATAACCGGACGCCTTTGTTCATATAATGAATCATTCTGTTGTATTCACTATTTAGAGGAATTAGCCTTCATTCATTTTGCAGTCAAATTGCATTGTATAGTACTACTGTTCATAATATCAAGAGTATTCTTATTATTAGAAGGAGTTTAAGTCACCATCAGTGACGTCACAAGCAAGAACTAGGCTGTGATGCGGAGTGACCGGAGGTCATAGGTCACGAGGTTCCATGTCCTCTATTTCTCAAAGGTCAAATAGCTATGTTGTAATTGGGAATAGCTCTTCCTTAAGATGGTTGTGTAATTTAAACTTCAGTACAATATTCAATCTGGAACATTCAGTACAACAGAGGTTAATTGTTATAACTTAAGCCTGGCAAAGTAACTTAGATACTAGCGGAAGAATACAGATCTAGACCTCTGGGTAGAGGAGCAGAGAGGACGATTAGTGTGGGAGCCGGATCAACTGGGGGAGGTCACCATCTCACCTCCCATAAGACCAGCACTCTACCCAAGTGGGTCAACATAGAAGGTAGAGTTGCTTTGTGAGTAATTGTAGGAATAGTCCACTCATTGCCGTTAAATTTATAGTCAGGGCATATTCAGTTAGGGAGTGTACAATTATTTAGATTTTGCTTAATTTTTGAATAAATTAATTAGCTTAATGTGTATTTTATTATTTCCATTTTTCTTTTGTATTAATGTGGAAGGGTCCTTGTCACGTGGTCCCCACGTGGTCGAGTTGAGGTGGACGCCTATGCTCCTCGAATCTGAGTATATCATTCACATCCAATCAGGATTATCATCCCTGTTGATTTTAATTAACTCCACACATAAGATCCAAGAGTTTTGGTTTACTAGTGGGGACCAAGCCCCAAGGTTTGATTATTTAGCGTGATCGAACCAGATCTCGATCATGGCTCATTTTGGTTACTGATCTGGTGGTGGCGGCGGAAAGGAGATCCTAGAACTTTGCTAGAAGTCTATTTTCACGTCATACGGGTTGTAGAATCTCAAGTCGGTAAATCGTCTTGAGACCACGTGGCGTGGAGTCTGCTCGAGTAAAAGTCTTGGGGTCCCTTGGTTAAGAACTAAAGGAACTAAAGTAAAGAATACGGGTACTAAGGGAGAAAAAGAGGGTAGAAGGAAGAGAGACCCCGTCCCGTGTTACACCAGGTCACCCCAGGGAAGGTCGTGGCTCTTGACACCTTGTGCCAGGTCACCCCAGGGAAGGTCGTGGCTCTTGACACCTTGTGCCAGGTCACCCCAGGGAAGGTCGTGGCTCTTGACACCTTGTGCCAGATCACCCCAGGGAAGGTCGTGGCTCTTGACACCTTGTGCCAGGTCACCCCAGGGAAGGTCGTGGCTCTTGACACCTTGTGCCAGGTCACCCCAGGGAAGGTCGTGGCTCTTGACACCTTGTGCCAGATCACCCCAGGGAAGGTCGTGGCTCTTGACACCTTGCGCCAGGTCACCCCAAGGAAGGTCGTGGCTCTTGACACCTTGTGCCAGATCACCCCAGGGAAGGTCGTGGCTCTTGACACCTTGCGCCAGGTCACCCCAAGGAAGGTCGTGGCTCTTGACACCTTGTGCCAGGTCACCCCAGGGAAGGTCGTGGCTCTTGACACCTTGTGCCAGATCACCCCAGGGAAGGTCGTGGCTCTTGACACCTTGCGCCAGGTCACCCCAAGGAAGGTCGTGGCTCTTGACACCTTGTGCCAGGTCACCCCAGGGAAGGTCGTGGCTCTTGACACCTTGTGCCAGGTCACCCCAGGGAAGGTCGTGGCTCTTGACACCTTGCGCCAGGTCACCCCAGGGAAGGTCGTGGCTCTTGACACCCTGTGCCAGGTCACCCCAGGAAAGGTCGTGGCTCTTGACACCCTGTGCCAGGTCACCCCAGGGAAGGTCGTGGCTCTTGACACCTTGTGCCAGGTCACCCCAGGGAAGGTCGTGGCTCTTGACACCTTGTGCCAGGTCACCCCAGGGAAGGTCGTGGCTCTTGACACCTTGCGCCAGGTCACCCCAGGGAAGGTCGTGGCTCTTGACACCCTGTGCCAGGTCACCCCAGGAAAGGTCGTGACTCTTGACACCCTGTGCCAGGTCACCCCAGGAAAGGTCGTGGCTCTTGACACCCTGTGCCAGGTCACCCCAGGAAAGGTCGTGGCTCTTGACACCCTGTGCCAGGATGCAAGTCTTTGGGATTCTTCTTTTTGTGAGTGTTGGTGGCTCAGGCGGTAGAGCTGCGGAATGTGCTTTTGTAGCATACGTTTCGAGGCTCTGATGGGTTAAACGGAAGGACATTGTCATACCTGATGGCCTGAACCCCACTTCTTGGCCTAGAAGGCAAGTCCCGATTTGCTTAACAGGCAGAGCTATTTCAATTGTTTCAATTTTCTTTCCAAATTGGTTCAATCCTAACAATATTAATACAGTTTATTAAGAACGTGAATCACTGACTTTAGTTATGTTAGACCAGGTCACATTTCTATGGTACTTTTTCAAAGTCTGTTATATAGTGTATAATTCAATGTAAATATGTACAAACGTTACAGACCAACACAACAAAGCGTTATGTATTAGTGACAGTCATGTTTCATTATCTTGCTATGATGGTTATCTTGAGATCTTGAGGTTATCTTGAGATGATTTCAGGGCTTAGCGTCCCCGCGGCCCGGTCCTCGACCAGGCCTCCTTTTTGCTACACACACCCACCCCCAGGAAGCAGCCCGTAGCAGCTGTCTAACTCCCAAGTACTGCTAGGTAACAGGGGCATTAGGGTGAAAGAAACTTTTTGCCCATTTGTCTCCGCCTTCACCGGTGATCGAACCTGGAACCTCAGGACTACGAATCCGAAGCGCTGTCCACTCGGCTGTCAGGCGCCCTACACAAGTATTAACCAGCCACCAGGTACTTGTAACTGGGCTGCCAACCCGGTGGTGCTGGGGCCGGCTCCTTGCACCAGTTGCCTCCGTAGAGGGTTGCATCCTGGATGTAGCCAATCCTTGGCTAGGGCGCCTCGATACGCCACACCTGTTTACAATGGGAATAATGCAGAGAGTTTAGCGCATTTAATAGCAGATAAACATATAATATTTGATCATTTGTTCCTCCTCCTTCATTGAAGGTTATTGATAGCAACGTGGATCTCTTATTAATAATGTGACTGAGCTTCGTGTGTGCACATTGGTCTAACAACTACAATTATTCCAAGTGTTAATTTAAATATAGTAAGCGTATCCCGTTGTTCAGTAGAATAGTGCAGTTAAGTCAGATGTTAGAGAACATGGAAGCCGTTTAGGCTTATCGAGGCCCCACATCTTCTCACAGATATAAAACAGCTAATTTTGGTGGGTTCCCAGCCGTACTGGGGTTACCTCGCTTGAACCTGTGGACACCTGCACCAAGGAGCCCATTCGTGCTTGCACCGTTTTCCGGAAAGGGATTCTTTCATTCAGATTTCAACCCGGTCATCCATTCTGCAGTCGGCGACCGTAGGCAGGTCGTTGAGCTGGCATTAGAGGCAACAAACTGCGTGATCTTAAAAGTGACTTCACCCTTGGCCTGTCTCCTACCACTGTACCAGGCGATGGGAAATGACTTTAGCTAGGTTCTTTACTTCTCACGCCCACTTAACTCATAGCAACTTATTGGAATATCGTTCTGCTCCTTTTCCTTTGAAGTGCATTGTTCCACTTACATTGCTGCCTCTCCTTGTAATTCATGTCTTGGTTTCCTGGTGTCCCTGGGGGCGTCATTTGTCCTTCAGTAAACACCTTGGTGAATCTGATACTTTGATATCGCTCTCCTTATGTCATCTGTTAGCGTATTGGCGTCATGAGTGCTATTGAGGCTTCGTGAATATCCTGGGACAGAGTGTGTGCTGCACAGTCTTTAGAGCTTGGTACCTTCTTTAGAAGAGTACTTGAGTATTGCACCTACTTAATACTAGTTAAACACACACATCACGTGTACAGAAACGTGGCCAAATGTCTCGCTCTGCCCGAGATTCGAACTGTTTCTTAACTGCAACACTAACCACACTTCCTCATCCGAACAGATCCGGTTCTTTCGGAACTTCCGACTAAGCAAGACCTGGCAGGTGTGGCGAAGGAGTGTAAGGTGCCGCAAGGTGAGGGAGGCCAAGACCAGAGTTTCAGCTTACCTCCTCACCCTCCAGCCGCCCTTCCACGCCACACTCGTCAACGTCGCCGCCCTCTGCCACCGGCTCTCCCACATGGGCCTCCTTCAGGTGAGTTCCCTGGCCTGGTGCATTAAGGTGCGTGCGTGCGTGCGTTCGTGCGTGCGTGCGTGCGTGCGTGCGTGCGTGCGTGCGTGCGTGTGTGTGTGCGTGTGCGTGCGTGTGCGTGTGCGTGTGCGTGTGCGTGTGTGTGTGTGTGTGTGTGTGTGTGTGTGTGTGTGTGTGTGTGTGTGTGTGTGTGTAAAATTACCTAAGTGTAGTCACAGGATGAGAGCTACGCTCGTGGTGTCCCGTCTTCCCAGAACTTTGTCATATAACGCTTTGAAACTACTGACGGTCTTGGCCTCCACCACCTTCTCACCTAACTTGTTCCAACCGTCTACCACTCTGCGAAAGTGAATTTTCTTATATTTCTTCGGCATCTGTGTTTAGCTAGTTTAAATCTATGACCTCTTGTTCTTAAAGTTCCAGGTCTCAGGAAATCTTCCTTATCGATTTTATCAATTCCTGTTACTATTTTGTATGTAGTGATCATATCACCTCTTTTTCTTCTGTCTTCTAGTTTTGGCATATCGAATGCCTCTAATCTCTCCTCGTAGCTCTTGCCCTTCAGTTCTGGGAGCCACTTAGTAGCATGTCTTTGCACCTTTTCCAGTTTGTTGATGTGCTTCTTAAGATATGGGCACCACACACCGCTGCATATTCTAGCTTTGGCCTAACAAAAGTCGTGAACAATTTCTTTAGTATATCACCATCCATGTATTTAAAAGCAATTCTGAAGTTAGAAAGTGTGGCATAGGCTCCTCGCACAATATTCTTTATGTGGTCCTCAGGTGATAGTTTTCAATCTAGAACCACCCCTAGATCTCTTTCTTTATCAGAATTCTTTAAAGGTTTCTCACATAATATATAGGTTGTGTGAGGTCTATGTTCTCCTATTCCACATTCCATAACATGGCATTTATTAACATTAAATTCCATTTGCCAAGTGGTGCTCCATATACTTATTTTGTCCAGGTCATCTTGAAGGGCATGACAATCATCTAAGTTTCTTATCCTTCCTATTATCTTAGCATCATCAGCAAACATGTTCATATAATTCCGTATACCAACTGGTAGATCATTTATGTAGACAATAAACATCACTGGTGCAAGAACTGAACCCTGTGGTACTCCACTTGTGACATTTCTCCAGTCCGATACATTGCCTCTGATCACTGCCCTCATTTTTCTATCAGTCAGAAAATTTTTCATCCATGTTAGAAGCTTATACCTGTCACCCCTCCAATATTTTCCAGTTTCCAGAACAACCTCTTATGTGGAACTCTGTCGAAAGCCTTTTTTAGGTTCAGATAGATGCAGTCTGTTACAAACCGTACATTAATGCTCGTGACCCGTACAGCAACAAAATATTGTAGTCTAGGGACATTTGCCGATGCTGCAATCTCAAGGTGGGTCACTAGTATAATCCCATGGTTTGTACAGGCAAGAATTCAAATTAATCACCCCCTTAGGTTTAATTAATCACACATAAAAATAAATGTGTATTAGAAATATACTTCAGTTAATTATCAGCATTATATATATATATATATATATATATATATATATATATATATATATATATATATATATATATATATCTCAACAGATGGGCAATCACATGTAAATCAAAATAAAATTGTCTCCACAGACTAACATACTACAACAGAACATAATAGATATAATATAACAGAACTTAACTCCTAGATGTGATCCTTCCTGTGTCCAAACAGTTACTGAATAATTTTCTCACGGCAGGCGCCGATCTCGCTTCTCCACAACATTTTGAGTGGCAGTTTTTAATTAATATAAATCTTACTTAAAAGGCGCCATATAATGGGAATAAATTAACTAAATTAAGGAATGATCAGATTTACATGCATAAACAGAAATAATGTAGTTTTTAATATAATAGTTATATATTTATAAAATAAAAAGAAATTTCTGGCAACTGCCCAACATAGCAGGAAATAATATCCCACAATATTGCTGTCTAGGTGAACAAATAATAACGGTTTCACACGGTCTTGACACTAAGTGATCAGTACAAAATATAACTTTCTCACAGGAAGCTGACTCGCTGACCACCACCACACAAAAAATCATAACGGTTTCCCACGGTTTGGTCCACCCACTGATCATTACCACAATATAACATATCCGCACATACAAGTAATGATATAAGCATACAAGAACATACAAGTACTGATATAAGTATACAAGTAATGATATAATATATAAACATATACAATTAATGATATAATATATAAGCACATACAAGTAATGATTCATGGAAATAGTAATTATTTTATATTTATACGTATCCAATAGGGGTACGTAACAATCAACCCAACCATCTCTTTCCTGTAATATCTCTGTTGCTCGATCATAGAAACTGAGTAAATTCGACACACAGGATCTTCCAGATCGAAAACCATACTGTCTGTCTGATATTATATCATTTCTCTCCAGGTGTTCTACCCATTTAATTTTAATTATTTTTTCCAAAATTTTGACTATTACACTTGTCAATGATACCGGTCTATAATTAAGGGGGTCATCCCTGCTTCCACTTTTGTAGATTGGAACTATGTTAGCCTTTTTCCACACATCAGCTACAACTCCTGTAAACAGGGATGCCTGAAAAATCAGTTGAAGTGGAATGCTGAGCTCAGGTGCACATTCTCTCAGAACCCATGGTGAAACTCCATCTGGACCAACTGCTTTATTCTTATTTAGCTCCTTGAGCATTTTTTCCACTTCGTCTCTAGACACCTCTATGTGCTCTATGTTGTTCTCTGGAATTCTTATTGTATCTGGTTCCCTGAAGATTTCATTTTGTACAAACACACTTTGGAACATTTCGTTGAATGTTTCACACATTTCCTTTTCATTTTCCGTGAATCTATTTCCCATTTTCAACCTCTGAATATTATCCTTTACCTGAAATTTGTTGTTTATGAATTTATAGAATAGACCTGGTTCTGTTTTACATTCGTCTGCAATCCCTTTTTCAAAATTTCTCTCTGCCCCTCTCTTCACTGCCATGTAGTTGTTTCTTGCATCTTTGTATCGCTGGTATGTTTGGGGGTTTGGCCTCTTCCTGTATTGATTCCATTTTTGTGTCTTTTGGTCTCTAGCCCTCTCGCAATTTCTGCTGAACCAATCCTGTTGCCCAGTTCTGCATCTCTGTTTTGGTATAATTTTTTTTGTGCCTTTATCATATATTTCACAAAACTTGACATACATCTCATTCACTTCCTTGCCTAGCAACAAGTCTGTCCAATTATACTCACTAAAAATTTTTTTAAGGTTGCCATAATGTCATTTCCTAAAGTCAGGTTTTTCAATTGCATCCTTCATATTTTCTTCCAGATTATAACGCATTGCATACTTTATTCTCAAAAAGACATGGTCACTTTTACCCAAGGGAGGAAGGTACTGAATGTCAAATATTTCTTCCTCCTTCCTGGTAAATATCAAATCTAGCATGGAGGGAAGGTCCCCTTCCCTCATCCTTGTAGCTTGTTTAACATGTTGATACAAGAATGTTTCCAGGATGAGGTCTACAAATTTACAGGTCCAAAAATCTTCTGTTTTAGCTTCCTATGCTTCCCAGTCTATGGATTTCAAGTTGGTCATATGCTTCCCAGTCTATGGATTTTAAGTTGGTCGCCAACTATCAACAGTCGTGAACTATCGTTATCCGCTCTCGCTATAATCTCTCTCATTAATGTTATAAGACCTTCTCGTTTACTATCTAGCTCCTCTTTTGACCATGTGCTGCTTGGCGGTGGACTATATGCATTTATGATCATTAGTTTATCATCCTCATGGCAGATCTCTAGTGCTATTATGTCAACTTCTTGTGGATTGGCAGTCATTATTTCGTTCACCTTTAGGTGTTCTTTCACCAGCACAGCAACGCCACCGCCTTTCCTAATTTTTCTGTCCCGTCTCCAAATTGAAGTAGTCCCTTGGGAATATGACCTCATTTAAAATAACATCATCTAGTTTTGTCTCCGTGAGTGCAACAATGTCTGGTGTCTGCAGCTGTATTACATCACTTAACTCCAGTATCTTCGATCTTACTCCATTTATGTTGGTGTATGCAATCTTCAGGAACTTGTTCCCCCTCTTCTTATTTTTCACTCCCCCTCTCTCTAATGATTTTGTTGGTTTGCCTTTATGTACCACTTTACTGGTCTGCCTACCCCTATCACTTTGTAGAAAAAAGAATTGATTTCTTCTTCATTCCTGCTCTCATTTAAACGTTTTGCCTCGGCGAGGTTCAGTTTCAGCTTCTCGACTCAATCTTCTTTTGAAAGATCTCGTCTTAACGACCACCCTTTCCCATCCTCATCACTTTGTAATTTTCTGCATTCCTTAGTACTTCTTCCATCTGCTTGGCACCGTTTAGGGTGATCCTCAAAGGTCGATCTTTCCCTTTTACATATCTGCCTATTCTCCTGTAGTCACACACATTCTCTATGGTTGTAAGACCTTCCTCGAGGCCAACAATTTTATCTAGTACTTTTGCTTCTTCTACAGCTCTTTCTGACCTAGATGTTATCTTCTTTTCTTTGCAGCCAAAAATGATCAGGGACTCCGATCAACTGTGTTTTGCACCAACTTCGGGTTAGATGCCAATTCCTTTCTCACTTCCAGCCTAATGTTTGTTTTATCTTGGTTGCTGCAGTGTTTGACTTCCTTTACTGCCTCTTCAATTTTGTCCTTCTCCTTGGCCACTTGTGCATAGGTGAGTTGCATATCTTTCTTGCACTGTTCTATTCCCTGTGTAACTTCCTCCATCTGTGCTGACAAAAGCTGTTTCTCCTGTTGAAATTCCTTACCTAACCTATTGTAGTCATTTATGTTTAAATTTACTTTAACTTCTTCCAAAGCTATTTTTAAGGGTTTATTTTCTTCTTCCATGGCTTTGCAATTTGTTTCCAATTGATTCTTATCCTTGCACAAGTCTTTCACTGAACCCTCAAGACATAAAACTTTCCTATTTAAATGGTCATTACTTTCTTTCAATTTACTAATTATTTCTACACGAGAGTTCACTATAGTATCTAATTTTACCAACTTGTTATGTAGACTACTAATATCAATGTTTTCTTCACTGAATCCAGCAAAATCAAGCTCTGTTTTGTATTTCCTCTTGCTGGCGGCCATCTTGAATGTTCTTCTCTGCACTGGAAACACTAGGGCAACTTTTTCGCATCCAATTTTTTCACTTTCCTTAGCACATTCCTGTTATCTCACCTATTTTTCAAAAGCACTATACCTTCATGTTCTCTGGGACACCACTCACTATCATCATCCTGTATTACAATACATAGGATTGTTGAAATATGCTGGAGCTCCTTTTGTCTGCCTCTTGGGAAAGAACTTGGGATAAGGTAGGTGTGGGTGGGTGGGTGTGTGTGTGTACTCACCTATTTGTGCTTGCGGGGGTTGAGCTTTGGCTCTTTGGTCCCGCCTCTCAACTGTCAATCAACTGGTGTACAGATTCCTGAGCCTACTGGGCTCTATCATATCTACATTTGAAACTGTGTATGGAGTCAGCCTCCTCCACATCACTGCCTAAAGCATTCCATCCGTTAACTACTCTGACACTGAAAAAGTTCCTTCTAACGTCTCTGTGGCTCATGTGCGTACTCAGTTTCCACCTGTGTCCCCTTGCTCGCGTCCCACCATTGTTGAATAGTTTATCCTTGTTTACCCGGTCGATTCCTCTGAGGATTTTGTAGGTTGTGATCATGTCTCCCCTTACTCTTCTGTCTTCCAGTGTCGTAAGGTGCATTTCCCGCAGCCTTTCCTCGTAACTCATGCCTCTTAGTTCTGGGACTAGTCTAGTGGCATACCTTTGGACTTTTTCCAGCTTCGTCTTGTGCTTGACAAGGTACAGGCTCCATGCTGGGGCCCCATACTCCAGGATTGGTCTTACATATGTGGTGTTCAAGATTCTGAATAATTCCTTACACAGGTTCCTGAATGCTGTTCTGATGTTAGCCAGCCTCGCATATGCCGCAGACGTTATTCTTTTTACTTGGGCTTCAGGAGACAGGTTTGGGCTTCAGGAGACAGGTTTGGTGTGATATCAACTCCTAGATCTTTCTCTCTGTCCGTTTCATTGAGTGTGTAATTACCTAAGTGTAGTTACAGGATGAGAGCTACGCTCGTGGTGTCCCGTCTTCCCAGCACTCTTTGTCATATAACGCTTTGAAACTACTGACGGTCTTGGCCTCCACCACCTTCTCACTTGTTCCAACCGTCTACCACTCTGTTTACAAAAGTGAATTTTCGAATATTTCTCCGGCAGCTTTGTTTCGTTAGTTTAAATCTATGACCTCTTCTTCTTGAAGTTCTGGGTCTCAGGAATTCTTCCCTATCAATTTTATCGATTCCTGTTACTATTTTGAATGTAGTGATCATATCACCTCTTTTTCTTCTATCTTCTAGTTTTTGCATGTTTAATGCCTTTAATCTCTCCTCGTAGCTCTTGTCCTTCATTTCTGGGAGCCACTTAGTGGCATGTCGTTGCACCTTTTCCAGTTTGTTGATGTGCTTCTTAAGATATGGGCACCATACAACCGCTGCATATTCCAGCTTTGGTCTAATAAAAGTCGTGAACAATTTCTTTAGTATTTCTCCATCCATGTATTTAAAAGAAATTCTGAGGTTAGAAAGTGTAGCATAGGCTCCTCGCACAATGTTCTTGATGTGGTCCTCAGGTGACAGTTTTCTATCTAAAACCACCCCTAGATCCTTTTCTTTATCAGAATTCTTTAAAGATTTCTCACATAATTTATAGGTTGTGTGGGTTCTATGTTCTCCAATTCCACATTCCATAACATGGCATTTATTCACATTAAATTCCATTTGCCATGTGTTGCTCCAAATACTTATTTTGTCCAGGTCTTCTTGAAGGGCATGACAATCATCTAGGTTTCTTATCTTCCCTATTATCTTAGCATCATCAGCAAACATGTTCATGTAATTCTGTATTCCCACTGGTAGATCGTTTATGTAGACAATGAACATTACCGGTGCAAGAACTGAACCCTGAGGTACTCCACTCGTGACATTCCTCCAATCCAATACCTTGCCTCTGATTATGGCCCTCATTTTTCTGTCAGTTAGGAAATTTTTCATCCATGTTAGTAGCTTACCTGTCACTCCTCCAATATGTTCCAGTTTCCAGAACAACCTCTTATGGGGAACTCTGTCGAAAGCCTTTTTTAGGTCCAGATAGATGCAGTCAACCCAACCATCTCTTTCTTGTAAAATCTCTGTGGCTCGATCATAAAAACTGAGCAAGTTCGTTACACAGGATCTTCCAGATCGAAAACCATACTGTCTGTCTGATATTATATCGTTTTCCTCGAGGTGTTCTACCCATTTAGTTTTAATTATTTTTTCCAATATTTTGACTATTACACTTGTCAATGATACAGGTCTATAATTAAGGGGGTCTTCCCTGCTTCCACTTTTGTAGATTGGAACTATGTTAGCCTTTTTCCACACATCAGCTACAGCTCCTGTAAACAGGGATGCCTGAAAAATCAGTTGAAGTGGAATGCTGAGCTCAGGTGCACATTCTCTCAGAACCCATGGTGAAACTCCATCTGGACCAACTGCTTTGTTCTTACCTAGCTCCTTTAGCATTTTTTCCACTTCGTCTCTAGACACCTCTATGTGCTCTATGTTGTTCTCTGGAATTCTTATTGTGTCTGGTTCCCTAAAGATTTCATTTTGTACAAACACACTTTGGAACTTTTCGTTTAGTGTTTCACACATTTCCTTTTCATCTTCCGTGAATCTATTTCCCATTTTCAACCTCTGAATATTATCCTTTACCTGCAATTTGTTGTTTATGAATTTATAGAATAGACCTGGTTCTGTTTTACATTTGTCTGCAATCCCTTTTTCAAAATTTCTTTCTGCCTCTCTCCTCACTGCCGTGTAGTTGTTTCTCGCATCTTTGTATCGCTGGTATGTTTGGGGTTTGGCCTCTTCCTGTATTGATTCCATTTTTGTGTCTTTTGGTCTCTGGCCCTCTCGCAATTTCTATTGAACCAATCCTGTTTTCTAGTTCTGCATCTCTGTTTTGGTATAAATTTTTTTGTGCCTTTATCATATATTTCACAAAACTTGACATACATCTCATTCACTTCCTTGCCTAGCATCAAGTCTGTCCAATTATACTCACTAAAAAAATTTCTAAGGTTGCCATAATGTCCTCTCCTGAAGTCTGGTTTTTCAACTGCTTCAACCTCTTTATTTTCTTCCAGCTTATAACGCATTGCATACTTTATTCCCAAAAAGACATGGTCACTTTTACCCAAGGGAGGAAGGTACTGAATGTCAAATATCTCTTCCTCCTTCCTGGTAAATATCAAATCTAGCATGGAGGGAACGTCCCCTTCCCTCATCCTCGTAGCTTCTTTAACATGTTGATACAAGAATGTTTCCAGGATGAGGTCTACAAATTTACAGGTCCAAAAATCTTCTGTTTTAGCTTCATATGCTTCCCAGTCTATGGATTTCAAGTTGAAGTCACCGACTATCAACAGTCGTGATCTATCGTTATCCGCTCTCGCTATAATCTCTCTCATTATTGTTATAAGACCTTCTCGTTTACTATCTAGCTCCTCCTTTGACCATGTGCTGCTTAGCGGTGGACTATATGCATTTATGATCATTAGTTTATCATCCTCATGGCAGATCTCTAGTGCTATTATGTCAACTTCTTGTGGATTGGCAGTCATTATTTCCTTCACCTTTAGGTGTTCTTTCACCAGCACAGCAACGCCACCGCCTTTCCTAATTTTTCTGTCCCGTCTCCAAATTGAGTAGCCCCTTGGGAATATGACCTCATTTAAAATAACATCTTCAAGTTTTGTCTCCGTGAGTGCAACAATGTCTGGTGTCTGCAGCTGTATTACATCACTTAACTCAAATCTTCGATCTCACTCCATCTATGTTGGTGTATGCAATCTTCAGGAACTTGTTCCCCCTCTCCTTATTCTTCACTCCTCCTCTCTCTAATGATTTTGTTGGTTTGCCTTTATGTACCACTTTACTGGTCTGCCTACCCCTAACACTTTGTAGAAAAAAGAATTGATTTCTTCTTCATTCCTGTTCTCATTTAAACGTTTTGCCTCGGCGAGGTTCAGTTTCAGCTTCTCTCTGTCTTCTTTTGAAAGATCTCGTCTTAACGACCACCCTTTCCCATCCTCATCACTTTGCAATTTTCTAGCATTCCTTAGTACTTCTTCCATCTGTTTGGCACCGTTTAGGGTGATCCTCAAAGGTCGATCTTTCCCTTTTACGTACCTGCCTATTCTCCTGTAGTCGCACACATTCTCTATGGTAGTGAGACCTTCTACGAGGCCAACAATTTTATCTACTACTTTAGCTTCTTCGACAGCTCTTTCTGACCTAGATGTTATCTCCTTTTCTTTGTGTGCGTGCGTGCGTGCAGATATAGGATGAGAGCTACGCTCGTGGTCCCGCCTTCCCATCACTGTCATCCTACAGACGATTTTGGCCTCCAACGACTTCACTTAACTGATTCTTCCAAACGTTTTCCACTGTTTGCAAAATACTTTTTTTTTTTCTGCACCTTTGTTTCCTTAGCTTGAATCTATGACTTTTTTTTTTAAGTTGCAGGATTGAAGAATTCCTGTCAATTTAGTGGATTCCTGTTAAAATTTTACATGTAGCGATCATATTGGGTCTTGTTGAGTCGTCTGTCTCTGGTATAATCTACGCCTCTAGCCTCTCCTCGTAGGTCTTGCCTTTTACTTCCGGGAGCCATTACGTAGCATTTCATTTCCAGTTTATTGATGTGCTTCTCGAGATGGATGCACCATACAACAGTTTCCAAGCAATTATATACCTAATATACGCTATCTTAGGCCTAATATAATATGTACTATACTAGGCAGGAATGTGTAAGTTGGGTTTAGACTTTTTGTGCCTTCGACAAAATTAATACTAAAAGACGTGAACGTGTTTTGGGTATCTGTCATTTTGTGTACGTCATCTTGTGAGGGTTATCTTGAAGATGATTTGCGGGGCTTTAGTTGTCCCCGCGGCCCGTCCTGCACCAGGCCTCCAACCTGGGTCGACTAAATAGTTTAAGATAATTACTATCATTTTAGGTGGATGGGGTTGGCTTTATGTGGATCCAGGAGCACATGGACGGGGAGACGAAGCCGGGGAGGACTAACACGCAGTGGTGAAGGACTATAGGCCGTTATGTGCCTCCCGCAGTGTGAGCAGCGCGGAGCCGGCCGTGATGGAGACGTGGGTGGCCAGGCAGCAGGCGGGCACTTACCAGCCGTGAGGACCCGCCCTCGCCTCCTTCAGGACTCTCCTCCCTGCAGGTGGTCGCCAGCATGATGCATACTGACGACCCGCCTGCGGACGCCGATGGTAAGTTTACATGAGAGGAAGTAAGGAAAGCTATCGGAGAGGGGTGGGGGGGGAAGGTAGGTGAGAAAGGAAGGAGAGAGAGCGGAAAGGGGGGGAGAGCAGGAGGAGTACGAAAGAGAGAGAAAGTGGAAGGAGTAAGGAAAGAGAGTTTAAAGGGAGGAAAAGAGCGAGCAAGCGGACATAGGGCAACAGCAGAAAACTAGCAGAAAAAAGGTTGGAAGTTGTGTGTGGGGGGGGGGAGAGGAGAGGGGAGACAGAGTAGTGGAATGATGGGTGGAGAGAGTGTGGAAGGGGTGGAGAGAGTGTGGAAGGGGTGGAGAGTGTGTGTGAAGGGGGCGGAGAGAGCTGTGGACGGGGCCGGAGAGTGTGTGGAAGGGGTGGAGAGAGTGTGGAAGGGTGGAGAGTTGGAAGGGGCGGAGAGTGTGTGGAAGGGGTGGAGAGAGTGTGGGAAGGGGTGAGAGAGATTGGTGTGGACGGGGCGGAGAGTGTTGGAAGGGGCGGAAGAGAGGTGTGGAAGGGGTGGAGAAGGATTGGGAAGGGGCGGAGAGTGTGGTGGAAGGGGCGGGAGAGAGTGTGGAAGGGGCGGAGAGTGTGTGGAAGGGGGGAGAGAGGTGTGGGAAGGGGGAGCTGAGAGTGTGTGGAAGGGGCGGAGAGAGTGTGGAAGGGGCGGAGAGTGTGTTTTTTTTTTTTCTTTTTTTTTTTTCTGGAAGGGGGTTTTTTGGGGGGCGTCGGGCGGGGGGGTGGGGGGGGTTTTTTTGCGGGAGAGAGTGTGTGAAGGGGTGGAGAGAGTGTGAAG
>WNGS01164858.1:11691912-11703170 GCA_020271785.1 Procambarus virginalis
AGTTCCTGAACCCATTATGTACCTTTAACCCTTTCCACTACCCCCCTAGGGATGGGGTACATAATAAAGATATGAAAATGAAAATGAAAGCCTCCTCTGACGAAAACATAGTTGTCTTAACCTCTCCGCACTCCTACCTGGCTCGGACTTGAGGAGTAAGGTCCTCCTCATGGTTGAGCTCGAGGATGATCTGACGTGGGGGCCGAGGAAGACCTGGTGGAGAGCCTCGTCCTTGAAGACAGGCGAGGGCTGGCACAGAGGGGCGATGGCAGCCTGGAGGCTGGGCAGGAACGGCCCCACCAGGACGACCCACCTCTCCCCGGCACACTAACCCACCACAAACACTCGTCATTCACAACATTACTCACATTATAATTCACTACATAATTCACAACATTATTTACATTATTCACAAGTGTGGATGACTTAGATTATACCCACAAGAGAAATGGGCAGGGTAATCTTTCCTAACTTAAAAAGTATAACTAAAGATTATAACCCACAGGAGATATCTCCTAGTAATTATTCATAACTTAAATAAGTTGGGATGGCTTAAAATTAAGATGTCAGGATAGCTGCTACAGACTCCTGTCCTCACAGGCTTTCACAATACCCTTCCTTCTAACCTCGGGTCAGCCACGCTAGACCATCGTACACTCACGCTCTAAACACCCCAAAATATTCCTCACCGAAGCCATTTTTTATTTTTGTTTTATTACTCAGAATGTTTGGTAAAGTACGACGCGAGAGCAGGTATTGTCCCGCGTTAAATGTCACGGGAGTAATTGTGTCTTTATCAAGTAATGTTTGTACATATGAATGGAATAGAGCAGTTAATTGTTTTTATAAAGGCAAAGAAAGCCAATAATACAAATATTGCTCATCCGTCCACCATATCTTACCAGAACGTTCTCACTGCTGTGCCTCTGTGAGTGGGCTACAAGTACCTGCTGTGCCTCTGTGAGTGGGCTACAAGTACCTGCTGTGCCTCTGTGAGTGGGCTACAAGTACCTGCTGTGTCTCTGTGAGTGGGCTACAAGTACCTGCTGTGTCTCTGAGTGGGGTACAAGTACCTACTGTGCCTCTGTGAGTGGGCTACAAGTACCTGGTGTGCCTCTGTGAGTGGGCTACAAGTGCCTGCTGTGTCTCTGTGAGTGGGGTACAAGTACCTGGTGTGCCTCTGTGAGTGGGGTACAAGTACCTACTGTGCCTCTGTGAGTGGGGTACAAGTACCTGGTGTGCCTCTGAGAGAGTGGTAAAGAGCACGCCCCTCCTCCACACTCGACCGTCGTCGTGCCAAGACCCCAGCAGGTGGCTCCTGGTGAAGGCTCCACACTGCAACACTCGCCATGACACTCTCCAAGAGCTATGAGGACTTTCGCGACTTTCCTTCCTCCACAGTCTATTGAGAGACTCTGCCAGTACCTGCAATGTACTCTAGTTAGTGTGAAGACTAACGGCTGGAAATTACTCAACGAGACACCCTAACTATGAATAACTCAATAACCCTCTTTCTGAACTTTCAGATTTACCGTAGTCTTTCCTAAAGCAAAAGTCCTTCAATTTACTTGTCATTGTTTCAGATTCTATTTTGTGTCTACGTTAAACCTCATTTAAGTTTGCCACAGTATAAAACAGGATATATATTATAATTACCTTCCAGACGGTAGATTTGCCAGCTCCCGAGGGTGCCGTGATGCAGCAGCAGTGATGGATGGCCAGGATGGAGTACATGTGGAGGGCCGCCTTCAGCAGGGACGCACCGTGGCTACTCAGCTTAGCAATGCGTTCTCTATCAGTACCAGATTTCTGCTCTCTGGGTCCATTACTTTCCTCGACTTCCGTAATTTCAACTCGATCATGACACCCATTGCCTTTATCTGCATGTGCCTTGTTAAAATAACCATCATTAATATCAGAAATCAAATCTTTTCCTGGTTCTAAATTGTCTCTAGAGTCTAAATATTCTTGGCTTCCGTAGCCCCATTCCAGGAGGACTTCTCGCACTGACTCTTCTATCTCAGAATCCTTAGAAGATCCTTCATTGTCTACCGTTTCTTCAATGTCGAAAATGCTTGTAAAAACTCTATGCCATTCTAACTCTCTGCTACTGAGTAGAGGAGTAAGCACGGCGTAAAGGGCTTGGGTGACTATTTCTTGATCAGTTAACTGATGCGAGGACCTGGGCAGCTGCAGCCGTACTGACGTGGCCGATGACGGCTTGGCGGTGTCAGTGATGGGTTCTTTAAGGTTTTTACCGTCTGCGCCCGACTTCGACTCTCCTCCTGGGACTGGTTTTAACTGTGTTATTTCCGCGCCTGTTACATTAGTCGTCCCGCTATGACCTAATCTGTTTGGACGCAAGGTGGTGTGGTCGGTGGTAATGCCTGAAGGTCCTCTCACTGCACTGCGAATATCGCAACACACGCGAGCTGTCGCCTGTACAAGCCTGCGGGGATCACAATGCTAAATATTGTCACTCGTTTTCTTTCAACTAATCAATTATCAGTTACAAAAAATATACAATTTTAATTTAAATGGAGGTGGACACGTGTACACATGAGACACTCGCTGCTGACCTGGAGAGGGCCGGCGGGGCCGTGCCCGGCAGGAGGAAGCCCAGCTGGGTGAAGCACTCCCGAGCCTTCTGCAGGTAGTCTGAAGATACTGCGAATCCCCGACCCAGCAGCACCGCCTCCAGCAGCGTCTCTACGTGAGAACATTTATGTGAACTGTCGCACCAGTGATGTGGTCATGATCAATGGGCAGCTCCACAGTGCTCACGTCATGATCAATGGGCAGCGCCACAGTGCTCACGTTATGATCAATGGGCAACTCCACAGTGCTCACGTCATGATCAATGGGCAGCGCCACAGTGCTCAGATGACGAATAATTTCATAAATGCATAAATGACGAATAATAGCATAAATGAGGATTAAAATGCATTAATAGTCATGTGATTAGTGAGGAACCTTTGTGGGGAGAGAGTATAGTTATCACAATTAATGACGCCATTATCTCCTTATAACATGTATGAAGTGTGTAACAAAATGCAGCTAGATATTGTAACACTGCTCTGTATACGTCATCTCCGCCCAACCCACGATCCCGGATACAAGCCCCATGGACAAAAATGGTTGGGCATCTTCCTTTCACCTGATGTATCTGTTCACCTAGCAGTAATTTGGTACCCAAGAGTCAGAGAACTGTTGTGGGTTGCACTTGAAGGTGAATACAGTTGGCCTAAGGTGACATAAGCCCAGGACGGACCGAAACGTCGTCGTCTCTTCACTTTCTAGTGTGAGGTCTGGACAACATTTTTCAGCCCCGTTATTGTGACTCCTCTTCTGTATAGTCAATACTTGTGATGTGTCAACCATTTCTGTCCTGTTATTCTGACACCGTCTTGATGCACATTATGGACACATCTCTCCCTTTAACAACACATGACAGAGGGAATACCTTCAAACATTCATCGTTATAAACAGTTTGGGATGGAAGAAATGCATCGATAAACGCTATACAATTGAAATATCCTGAAGAATAAAAACCTTAAATCATGAATAATGTTTGTTATCAGTCAAGGTGACATTAGCCTCACCAGTGGTGGGGAGGGACACATTAGCCTCACCAGTGGTGGGGAGGGACACAGTAGCCTCACCGGTGGTGGGGAGGGACACAGTAGCCTCACCAGTGGTGGGGAAGGACACAGTAGCCTCACCAGTGGTGGGGAGGGACACAGTAGCCTCACCGGTGGTGGGGAGGGACACAGTAGCCTCACCGGTGGGGGGGGGGACACAGTAGCCTCACCGGTGGTGGGGAGGGACACAGTAGCCTCACCAGTGGTGCGGAGGGACACATTAGCCTCACCAGTGGTGGGGAGGGACACAGTAGCCTCACCAGTGGTGGGGGGACACAGTAGCCTCACCAGTGGTGGGGGGGGACACATTAGCCTCACCAGTAGTGGGGGGGACACAGTAGCCTCACCGGTGGTGGGGAGAGACACAGTAGCCTCACCGGTGGTGGGGAGGGACACAGTAGCCTCACCAGTGGTGGGGAGGGACACAGTAGCCTCACCGGTGTTGGGGAGGGACACAGTAGCCTCACCGGTGTTGGGGAGGGACACAGTAGCCTCACCGGTGGTGGGGAGGGACACAGTAGCCTCACCAGTGGTGGGGAGGGACACAGTAGCCTCACCAGTGGTGGGGAGGGACACAGTAGCCTCACCGGTGGTGGGGAGGGACACAGTAGCCTCACCGGTGGTGGGGGGACACAGTAGCCTCACCGGTGGTGGGGAGGGACACAGTAGCCTCACCGATGGTGGGGAGGGACACAGTAGCCTCACCAGTGGTGGGGAGGGACACAATAGCCTCACCAGTGGTGGGGAGGGACACAGTGGCGTCACCAGTGGTGGAGAGGGACACAGTAGCCTCACCGGTGGTGGGGAGGGACACAGTAGCCTCACCGGTGGTGGGGAGGGACACAGTAGCCTCACCAGTGGTGGGGAGGGACACAGTAGCCTCACCAGTGGTGGGGAGGGACACAGTTAGCCTCACCAGTGGTGGGGACACAGTAGCCTCACCTGTGGTGGGGAGGGACACAGTAGCCTCACCTGTGGTGGGGAGGGACACAGTAGCCTCACCTGTGGTGCGGAGGGACACAGTAGCCTCACCGGTGGTGGGGAGGGACACAGTAGCCTCACCGGTGGTGGGGAGGGACACAGTAGCCTCACCTGTGGTGCGGAGGGACACAGTAGCCTCACCGGTGGTGGGGAGGGACACAGTAGCCTCACCGGTGGTGGGGAGGGACACAGTAGCCTCACCGGTAGTGGGAAGGGACATAGTAGCCTCACCAGTGGTGGGGACACAGTAGCCTCACCTGTGGTGGGGAGGGACACAGTAGCCTCACCTGTGGTGGGGAGGGACACAGTAGCCTCACCGGTGGTGGGGAGGGACACAGTAGCCTCACCGGTGGTGGGGAGGGACACAGTAGCCTCACCAGTGGTGGGGAGGGACACAGTAGCCTCACCAGTGGTGGGGAGGGACACAGTAGCCTCACCGGTGGTGGGGAGGGACACAGTAGCCTCACCGGTGGTGGGGAGGGACACAGTAGCCTCACCGGTGGTGGGGAGGGACACAGTAGCCTCACCGGTGGTGGGGAGGGACACAGTAGCCTCACCGGTGGTGGGGAGGGACACAGTAGCCTCACCGGTGGTGGGGAGGGACACAGTAGCCTCACCGGTGGTGGGGAGGGACACAGTAGCCTCACCAGTGGTGGGGAGGGACACAGTAGCCTCACCAGTGGTGGGGAGGGACACAGTAGCCTCACCAGTGGTGGGGAGGGACACAGTAGCCTCAACAGTGGTGGGGAGGGACACAGTAGCCTCACCAGTGGTGGGGAGGGACACAGTAGCCTCACCAGTGGTGGGGAGGGACACAGTAGCCTCACCGGTGGTGGGGAGGGACACAGTAGCCTCACCGGTGGTGGGGAGGGACACAGTAGCCTCAACAGTGGTGGGGAGGGACACAGTAGCCTCACAGTGGTGGGGGGACACAGTAGCCTCACCAGTGGTGGGGGGACACAGTAGCCTCACCAGTGGTGGGGAGGGACACAGTAGCCTCACCAGTGGTGGGGGGACACAGTAGCCTCACCAGTGGTGGGGGGACACAGTAGCCTCACCAGTGGTGGGAGGGACACAGTAGCCTCACCAGTGGGGGGGACACAGTAGCCTCACCAGTGGTGGGGACACAGTAGCCTCACCAGTGGTGGGGAGGGACACAGTAGCCTCACCAGTGGTGGGGAGGGACACAGTAGCCTCACCGGTGGTGGGGAGGGACACAGTAGCCTCACCGGTGGTGGGGAGGGACACAGTAGCCTCACCGGTGGTGGGGAGGGACACAGTAGCCTCACCGGTGGTGGGGAGGGACACAGTAGCCTCACCGGTGGTGGGGAGGGACACAGTAGCCTCACCAGTGGTGGGGAGGGACACAGTAGCCTCACCAGTGGTGGGGAGGGACACAGTAGCCTCACCAGTGGTGGGGAGGGACACAGTAGCCTCAACAGTGGTGGGGAGGGACACAGTAGCCTCACCAGTGGTGGGGAGGGACACAGTAGCCTCACCAGTGGTGGGGAGGGACACAGTAGCCTCACCTGTGGTGGGGAGCGACACAGTAGCCTCACCAGTGGTGGGGAGGGACACAGTAGCCTCACCGGTGGTGGGGAGGGACACAGTAGCCTCACCGGTGTTGGGGGGACACAGTAGCCTCACCAGTGGTGGGGGGACACAGTAGCCTCACCAGTGGTGGTGAGGGACACAGTAGCCTCACCAGTGGTGGGGGGACACAGTAGCCTCACCAGTGGTGGGGGGACACAGTAGCCTCACCAGTGGTGGGGAGGGACACAGTAGCCTCACCAGTGGGGGGGACACAGTAGCCTCACCAGTGGTGGGGACACAGTAGCCTCACCAGTGGTGGGGAGGGACACAGTAGCCTCACCAGTGGTGGGGAGGGACACAGTAGCCTCACCAGTGGTGGGGACACAGTAGCCTCACCTGTGGTGGGGACACAGTAGCCTCACCAGTGGTGGGGACACAGTAGCCTCACCAGTGGTGGGGAGGGACACAGTAGCCTCACCAGTGGTGGGGACACAGTAGCCTCACCAGTGGTGGGGACACAGTAGCCTCACCAGTGGTGGGGACACAGTAGCCTCACCAGTGGTGGGGACACAGTAGCCTCACCAGTGGTGGGGACACAGTAGCCTCACCAGTGGTGGGGACACAGTAGCCTCACCAGTGGTGGGGACACAGTAGCCTCACCAGTGGTGGGGACACAGTAGCCTCACCAGTGGTGGGGACACAGTAGCCTCACCGGTGGTGGGGAGGGACACAGTAGCCTCACCAGTGGTGGGGAGGGACACAGTAGCCTCACCAGTGGTGGGGAGGGACACAGTAGCCTCACCAGTGGTGGGGAGGGACACAGTAGCCTCACCAGTGGTGGGGAGGGACACAGTAGCCTCACCAGTGGTGGGGAGGGACACAGTAGCCTCACCAGTGGTGGGGAGGGACACAGTAGCCTCACCAGTGGTGGGGAGGGACACAGTAGCCTCACCTGTGGTGGGGAGGGACACAGTAGCCTCACCAGTGGTGGGGAGGGACACAGTAGCCTCACCAGTGGTGGGGACACAGTAGCCTCACCAGTGGTGGGGACACAGTAGCCTCACCAGTGGTGGGGACACAGTAGCCTCACAGTGGTGGGGACACAGTAGCCTCACCGGTGGTGGGGCACAGTAGCCTCACCAGTGGTGGGGACACAGTAGCCTCACTGGTGGTGGGGACACAGTAGCCTCACCAGTGGTGGGGACACAGTAGCCTCACCAGTGGTGGGGACACAGTAGCCTCCCCGGTGGTGGGGACACAGTAGCCTCACCAGTGGTGGGGACACAGTAGCCTCACCAGTGGTGGGGACACAGTAGCCTCACCAGTGGTGGGGACACAGTAGCCTCACCAGTGGTGGGGACACAGTAGCCTCACCGGTGGTGGGGACACAGTAGCCTCACCAGTGGTGGGGACACAGTAGCCTCACCAGTGGTGGGGACACAGTAGCCTCACCAGTGGTGGGGACACAGTAGCCTCACCAGTGGTGGGGAGGGACACAGTAGCCTCACCAGTGGTGGGGAGGGACACAGTAGCCTCACCAGTGGTGGGGAGACACAGTAGCCTCACCAGTGGTGGGGAGGGACACAGTAGCCTCACCAGTGGTGGGGAGGGACACAGTAGCCTCACCAGTGGTGGGGAGGGACACAGTAGCCTCACCAGTGGTGGGGAGGGACACAGTAGCCTCACCAGTGGTGGGGAGGGACACAGTAGCCTCACCAGTGGTGGGGACACAGTAGCCTCACCAGTGGTGGGGAGGGACACAGTAGCCTCACCTGTGGTGGGGAGGGACACAGTAGCCTCACCGGTGGTGGGGAGGGACACAGTAGCCTCACCGGTGGTGGGGAGGGACACAGTAGCCTCACCGTGGTGGGGAGGGACACAGTAGCCTCACCGGTGGTGGGGAGGGACACAGTAGCCTCACCAGTGGTGGGGAGGGACACAGTAGCCTCACCAGTGGTGGGGAGGGACACAGTAGCCTCACCAGTGGTGGGGAGGGACACAGTAGCCTCACCAGTGGTGGGGAGGGACACAGTAGCCTCACCAGTGGTGGGGGACACAGTAGCCTCACCAGTGGTGGGGGACACAGTAGCCTCACCGTGGTGGGGAGGGACACAGTAGCCTCACCAGTGGTGGGGAGGGACACAGTAGCCTCACCAGTGGTGGGGGGACACAGTAGCCTCACCGTGGGGGGGACACAGTAGCCTCACCAGTGGTGGGGAGGGACACAGTAGCCTCACCAGTGGTGGGGAGGGACACAGTAGCCTCACCAGTGGTGGGGAGGGACACAGTAGCCTCACCAGTGGTGGGGAGGGACACAGTAGCCTCACCGGTGGTGGGGAGGGACACAGTAGCCTCACCAGTGGTGGGGAGGGACACAGTAGCCTCACCGTGGTGGGGAGGGACACAGTAGCCTCACCAGTGGTGGGGAGGGACACAGTAGCCTCACCAGTGGTGGGGAGGGACACAGTAGCCTCACCAGTGGTGGGGAGGGACACAGTAGCCTCACCAGTGGTGGGGAGGGACACAGTAGCCTCACCAGTGGTGGGGAGGGACACAGTAGCCTCACCAGTGGTGGGGAGGGACACAGTAGCCTCACCAGTGGTGGGGAGGGACACAGTAGCCTCACCAGTGGTGGGGAGGGACACAGTAGCCTCACCAGTGGTGGGGAGGGACACAGTAGCCTCACCGGTGGTGGGGACACAGTAGCCTCACCAGTGGTGGGGAGGGACACAGTAGCCTCACCAGTGGTGGGGAGGGACACAGTAGCCTCACCAGTGGTGGGGAGGGACACAGTAGCCTCACCAGTGGTGGGGAGGGACACAGTAGCCTCACCAGTGGTGGGGAGGGACACAGTAGCCTCACCAGTGGTGGGGAGGGACACAGTAGCCTCACCAGTGGTGGGAGGGACACAGTAGCCTCACCAGTGGTGGGGAGGGACACAGTAGCCTCACCAGTGGTGGGGAGGGACACAGTAGCCTCACCAGTGGTGGGGAGGGACACAGTAGCCTCACCAGTGGTGGGGAGGGACACAGTAGCCTCACCGGTGGTGGGGAGGGACACAGTAGCCTCACCAGTGGTGGGGAGGGACACAGTAGCCTCACCAGTGGTGGGGGGGACACAGTAGCCTCACCAGTGGTGGGGGGGAACACAGTAGCCTCACCAGTGGTGGGGGGACACAGCAGCCTCACCAGTGGTGGGGAGGGACACAGTAGCCTCACCAGTGGTGGGGAGGGACACAGTAGCCTCACCGGTGGTGGGGAGGGACACAGTAGCCTCACCAGTGGTAGGGGGACACAGTAGCCTCACCAGTGGTGGGGAGGGACACAGTAGCCTCACCAGTGGTGGGGAGGGACACAGTAGCCTCACCAGTGGTGGGGAGGGACACAGTAGCCTCACCAGTGGTGGGGAGGGACACAGTAGCCTCACCAGTGGTGGGGAGGGACACAGTAGCCTCACCAGTGGTGGGGAGGGACACAGTAGCCTCACCAGTGGTGGGGAGGGACACAGTAGCCTCACCAGTGGTGGGGAGGGACACAGTAGCCTCACCAGTGGTGGGGAGGGACACAGTAGCCTCACCAGTGGTGGGGAGGGACACAGTAGCCTCACCAGTGGTGGGGAGGGACACAGTAGCCTCACCAGTGGTGGGGAGGGACACAGTAGCCTCACCAGTGGTGGGGAGGGACACAGTAGCCTCACCAGTGGTGGGGGGACACAGTAGCCTCACCAGTGGTGGGGAGGGACACAGTAGCCTCACCAGTGGTGGGGAGGGACACAGTAGCCTCACCAGTGGTGGGGAGGGACACAGTAGCCTCACCAGTGGTGGGAGGGACACAGTAGCCTCACCAGTGGTGGGAAGGACACAGTAGCCTCACCAGTGGTGGGGAGGGACACAGTAGCCTCACCAGTGGTGGGGGGGACACAGTAGCCTCACCAGTGGTGGGGGGGGACACAGTAGCCTCACCAGTGGTGGGGGGACACAGTAGCCTCACCAGTGGTGGGGAGGGACACAGTAGCCTCACCAGTGGTGGGGAGGGACACAGTAGCCTCACCAGTGGTGGGGAGGGACACAGTAGCCTCACCAGTGGTGGGGGGACACAGTAGCCTCACCAGTGGTGGGGAGGGACACAGTAGCCTCACCAGTGGTGGGGAGGGACACAGTAGCCTCACCAGTGGTGGGGAGGGACACAGTAGCCTCACCAGTGGTGGGGAGGGACACAGTAGCCTCACCAGTGGTGGGGAGGGACACAGTAGCCTCACCAGTGGTGGGGAGGGACACAGTAGCCTCACCAGTGGTGGGGAGGGACACAGTAGCCTCACCAGTGGTGGGGAGGGACACAGTAGCCTCACCAGTGGTGGGGAGGGACACAGTAGCCTCACCAGTGGTGGGGAGGGACACAGAAGCCTCAACAGTGGTGGGGGGACACAGCAGCCTCACCGGTGGTGGGGAGGGACACAGTAGCCTCACCAGTGGTGGGGAGGGACACAGTAGCCTCACCAGTGGTGGGGAGGGACACAGTAGCCTCACTAGTGGTCGGGGGACACAGCAGCCTCACCGGTGGTGGGGAGGGACACAGTAGCCTCACCAGTGGTGGGGAGGGACACAGTAGCCTCACCAGTGGTGGGGAGGGACACAGTAGCTTCAACAGTGGGTGGGGGGGACACAGTAGCCTCACCAGTGGTGGGGAAGGACACAGAAGCCTCTCCAGTGATGGGGGGGACACAGTAGCCTCACCAGTGGTGGGGAGGGACACAGTACCCTCATCGGTGGTGGGGAGGGACACAGTAGCCTCACCAGTGGTAGGGGACACAGTAGCCTCACCAGTGGTGGGAGGGACACAGTAGCCTCACCAGTGGTGGGGAGGGACACAGTAGCCTCACCAGTGGTGGGGAGGGACACAGTAGCCTCACCAGTGGTGGGGAGGGACACAGTAGCCTCACCAGTGGTGGGGAGGGACACAGTAGCCTCACCAGTGGTGGGGAGGGACACAGTAGCCTCACCAGTGGTCGGGAGGGACACAGCAGCCTCACCAGTGGTGGGGAGGACACAGCAGCCTCACCGTGGTGGGGAGGGACACAGTAGCCTCACCAGTGGTGGGGAGGGAC